>JAFEMH010001281.1:0-500859 GCA_022495995.1 Adenophora triphylla var. japonica
AAGGGTTTCCATCCAAATGCGTCCAACTACATTGCTCCTTCGGAGAAGATCTTACGTACCATGAGCAGGCCTATCGAGATAGGTTCCCACTTTCCGAGGGGATTGGTGCATTGTAGAAGACTTTTCTTTAAGCACCAAGTCGCCTTCTCTTATGTCTCGGGTCTTGACTTTCTTATCACAGCTGCTGAACCAAACTACGCTTTAGTAGGCACAGAGTATGTTCCATGGCTTTCAATCTTCGTTCATCGCCAGTAGAGCCGAGTTCGTCGCCCATGACGGCTTTGGAGCCGTGCCGACCCCCGTTGATCCCGTTTTCCAAGAGGACTCTCGGGGAGGGGATTTCTAGTTCAATTTGGCCAACATTGCTTCCATTACGCTATAATAGGTATGAAAGGAGTCTCCCCTGTGGCCCGGTTCGTGGTGATATTGGTATCCCCAAAGTGCGAAGTGCGGCTTTTCGGGCCAATTCCGTCCTAAATACTGGCCATCTTTTTTATTATTCTCGCAAGAGTCACGGTTGTTTGTGCTTCTCTTGCACCGTTGAGTTGATGCGGCCAGTGTACAGTAGGGAGAAGACTTGTGAGGCGTGTAACTCTGAACTCGATTAACATGTCACTGGTCACAATCTCCTTCAAAGTGGGTCCCATTATCGAATATGAACTCGATTGGGCACCCCGTATCTGCCCATGATGGTTTCCTTGATAGAACTCGGCCACCTTCTTGGAATTCGGTACTTTGTGTGATCATGGCTTCCACCCATTTGGTGAAGTAGTCAACAACGACTAATATGAACTCGTGGCTAGTTGCTCCTGGGTGGAGTAATTTTGCCGATGGAGTCAATTCCCCATGTGGCAAAAGGCCATGGTGTGAGTCATGCAATAATAGAACTTCGTGAAGGAGGAACATGGTTGAGGGAGTTGGGAGAAGAAACCGTTGACACTTGCTCCCGCGGCTTAAGCGAACTGGATGCGAAGTATGTTTCCATTGATACCCAGTAATAGCCCATACGGATGATGATACGTGTCAATGCTCGGGGCGTTCATGCGGGGGCCGCCGAGGGCTCCGTTGTGAAGTTTGTTAATCAACTTCGATGGCTTTCAGGTGCTTTCACTTGCTCACACATCGAAGGAGTGGTCACTTGGTGACGCTTCTTGCTATAACATACCCCCCAGAACTGACGAAGTGGGATGCTAGGCATTTTAGATGCCACTCATGCTTTTGGCTTTCCTATGCCTTCTTTTGTAGTTTCGTCTTCATTTATGAAAGAGGTTTCTCCACTTTTGAGGTACTTGGTAGATTTGGTTGTACCGGGGTTTTACATCGGATCGATTCGTGTTCAACTCTCGATCCTCTTTGTTGATTTTCCGGTCGTGTACCTTGATGTCGAGATTCGCGAAGAAGAATGACCATTTGGCTAGTCTCATTGATAATGATGGCTTGTTGAAGAGATATTTGACTAGGTCCATCTTGGAGACCAGGGAGTCAGGAGTGGGGATTGCATGTAGTGTTTCAGCTTCTCCATTACCCATACCAAGGAGGTACAAGTTTTCCTCATAGAGAGTTGCCGAGTAGTTGAGTTCACTCCCTTGAGAGCTTTTGGCTCCACGAAGTAGATTGCATTCCTCAACTTTTGAGATCTTTCTGCTTTCCACCTTGCGCCAGCATAGCCACTAAGTGACGTATCGGTCATAGTCGGGTATGGGAGGGAGGCCGGCTTATCTTCATGTGGTGGGCACAGGATCGGGGATTTGCAAGTGATGTCTTGATTTTCTTCGAAAGCTTCTTGGCATTCGAGCGTTCTTCATTCGATATCGGCATTTTTCTTTCATTAGCTTGAATATTGGCTCTCGAGAGAGAGGTCGAAGCTGGTGACATAAGCGGGCGATGTATTGAAGTCTTCACTGTGAAACTTTTTACTTACGTCGGTGTACACGGTGGCTTGAGTGTCGATGATGGCGCTTGATTTTCTTGGGATCGCAGCTTCGACTGCCTCTTTTACGTTGATGGCATGTTGACCCCGACTTTGCACACTCATTTTACGCCGAAGGTGCACTTTGCGAGGGTTCAATCTCATGGAGATGCCGATTACGTTTAAAGAGGAACTTTCTCCAAATCTGATCAAAAGCAATGACTGTTGCGTGCCATATCCTTTGGTAGTGAATATGATCATGCTCGTCTACAAGTACACTTTGATCTTTTTGTGAATCATGTCATGAAGAAGAGGGCGATTGCGGCATCCTTTAATAGGTAGCCCTAGTATTCTTTAAACCAAACGGACTTATGGACCCGCGTATAACAGTATGTCCCCCATTGGAGTAAGTGAAAGCGATCTTGGCCTGATCTTCTTCGGACATCTTGATATTGCGGTTGTATCCGGCGAAACCGTCTACACAAGGATTTTACTTTGAAATTTGTCGTAGGTAATTGTCGACCGGCATGTCGATGTTGGGCGGCGAGAAATGCGTCTTTTAAGAAGCTGCAGCTTTGTTGAGATCTCGGAAGCTCTACGAGGCATCTGGAACCTTTCACATTGTCCTGGTGGTGATCAAATCCCACTTGATGTTGGAGAGCCAAGATTGGGTACTCAATTACTACGATGAAGTCGACGCGGAGCATTTCTCAATTTCTTCTTTTACTTGCAGGGGACTCATTTTGGGGCTTGATCTTGTGCGATTTTACTGTTTGACGGGCTTGGCCTCGGGATCCCGAGGGATTCGGTGTTCCACGATAGAGGGAGTCGATCCACGGAATGTCTTGGTATGACCGAGCGGAAACACGTCAACATATTCCTTTGAGGGAGATTTATCGGGGCTTCTTTATATGCACTGGCGAAGCTTGCCCACTTGTGTCTCTTTAGGCTCTTGCACCGACCCCAGATTCAATTTAGTTCATAACCTCTTCGGCGGCTTCGAGGGTCCTTTCCTCCTTTCCTCTCGGTTAACTACACGCTTGAGAACCTCTTTAATGTATATTCGTTTGAGTGTGTCCTGCCTTCTCTTATTTAGGCTGAATCATTATTAACTTCTTTTAAGTTTGTTAGATTAACTTATCGAGTTGCTTAAAGTGGCGAAGAGGGGATAATCCGAGAAGGTCCAACTTTTCATTTAAGACGAAGGGAAATACAATGTTGGCTACATAATCATAGTCTTACTGGAATGTACGTGAGGATGCTCGAGTGACGACTCGAGAGGACTTGAATTTTGAGCAATGAGAGACTCGGAAGGGTTTGAGATTAGGTTTAGAAGGAGAGTAGGGGAGTAGCCCCGGTTTGTCTACCATCTCGTTCTTGCTTGCCCTTGGTCGGTGAAAGTCACCCGGTTCTTTAGTGGTGTTGAAGGTTTTTGGTGAGGGTTCGGGATCAAAAGGCTTGGCTTCTCTGCCCGATCATGGCCATCATGTTGTCCTCGGAGCCCGGATCAATCGAGTTTGGAACATCCATAACTTCTTCAAAAATTCTATAGAAGCCGAGTCCACTTAGAGCATCTTCCACGAATTGGTTCTTTCTTTCTTGGGATCAATGTTTGAATGGGGCTTTGTAGGCTGGACCGAATAGCTTTGTCTCCCAAGAAGAGTGTTTCGAGTTGTTCTTCTATATCGGGAATCCCTTTGAATGAGTACTCATGCTGAACGGTGGTAGTGACGGGTCCAGGTATTGCAGTAACGTCGAGGAATTCTCCCCTTATCGGATTGGCCTTGTGTCCTCTGAAATGTTTGAGGTTATGTGCCAGCTTCTCCATCTTTTCTGTAGTCTCTGTGCTAACTTTTCCTATTCCTTTCTCATCTTCATCGGTTCCACTGTAAGTTCCTCGATTCCTTTCTTATCTTCATCGGTTCCACTATCAGTTCCCTCAGTTCCTTTCTCATCTTCATCAGATCCCTTGTCGGTTCCTTTAACGAAGTAGCGAGTGAGGTCAAAGCTGTAAGGTCGGAGGCTGGGTGTGCCGTAGGAGGTTCCCCTTTTGCGGCCTGCTGCTTTGGTGCTTGCGAGTTTCTTTTCTTCTCGAACGTCATCAGGTATAGGCACATAACCGAGCCCCTGGACTGTATTGTGGTCCTTGACTTCGATGACTTGGTGTTGGCCTTGTAACCTTTTGCCGAGCCCCAGTCCTGGGATGAAGTTTATGAGTTTCATCATTTTCATGGCAGGAGGGATCTTATCCCAAAACAACGGAAGGTCCACGCTGCATATTTAGATCTTGGAAGTTTCCATTATGAATCCAGTTAATGCCATATCGTCGTCTTGCTTGATTTCTAACACTGGAATGCCGTTGGTGCAGGTCCCTTCGGTGGTGACGCTATACCCGTAGACAGTTGTCAGTTCATTTCCTTGCATGAATTTGATACATTCGTGAAGGGTGGATGCCACGTCGTTTATCTGGTGCAGCCATGGTCTTCCCAGAATAGTTGTGAAAGTAATAGGAATGTCCAGCACTTGAAATTCGGTAGGCATCATCCATTTGCCAAACCAAATATTTAAAGGTAGCAACCCCGAGAACTGTGCGAGAGGTAGAATCGTAAGCTTTGACCGTGTGGACTAAAGGCATTAAGTCTGTAAGCTTGATGTCGAGCAGATCCATCATCTTGGCGGGCAAGACATTCATTCATGAGCCTCCGTCAACAAGCACGCGGGGAAGGCAGCGCTCATCCAACTGGACGGTGATGTGAAGCGGCTCTTTATGATCAACCCCAAATTTAGGCGAGTCCAAATGCGTGAAGGCGATGATGTTTCAATAGTGGATATTTTCGATCATCTGGATTACTTCTTCGGGAGTTGCATCCATGGGGACCATGGTACGGGCTAGACTTTCCTCCAGCTTGAGCTTATGAGGGTATGAAAATGTGAGCAGAGACCAAAGGGAAATGTTTGCCTGGGTCTGCTTGAGCTGGGTAAGGATCGGGTCTTCCTTTCCGAAATTCGCTTCTTCGAGTACGGGCCGACGGGGTTGCGGCTCTGGCTCTGTTGGCTTTTTGCTTGCCTTAGGCGGTAGCACATGAATTTGACCAGATTGGGTCAGAACATTGACGTCAGGCGTGGCCTCTTTTGAGCACGTTTCTTTGAGTTGAGCCATAGTCAGAGGAGGATTTTTCGAAGCACAGGGCCGTATATCCTCTCTCAATTCGTTGACTGTTAGTATCTTTCTGGGGGCCTCAGTAGCTCTTCGGATTCTGTCCCAGGATACGGGTTTAGGTGCCTCATTAAGGAGAGAGCCTACAGTTCGGCGCATTTATTCGAATGTTAGTGTGAAGCAGTGGTCGCCAGGACTGAGCATTGTCTCGTTCACCCTCTGTGGGAGGCTAGAGGATTCTCAATTCATGCAAACTATTTCTCTGATCTCTTCGCGATATACTGCATTTTCCTCTTTCTTGCCGAAAGCGAGCTCATGGCGTTCTTGAGTTGGGACAAGCAGTAATCATGGTTTGCTAGCTTTCCTCCACTCTTAATCCAGATCTGCTCTCTTTATGAGTCCGAGCCTTCGTTGAGAGTTAGGGCTTGCATTTTTTCCCAAGTCGAGAATAGCCAATGCTTCTTTGAATCGTATGCGGCAATCTTGATAAACCTCCATTGGGGAGAGCTTTCTTTGTTGCTTTAACTGAGTGGCGCGTATGTCGAAAGGTGAGTATACGGCTTCCCAGACGTCTGCCCAAGTAACTGGTTCTTGTCTCAGTTGATCATTTCTGTAAATGAACGTTGCAGTCTGGGGAATCTCCCTTAGCATTCGCTGGAGGTCAATCTCCATTTTTCTTTTCCTCTTTAACAGACTCTTCTTCTTCAATTTTCCTTTTAACTTGAGAATGGAAATGATCCTTTCCCATCCTCCTAGGACCCTTGGGAATCCAGTTTTGTTGGCTTCATGATCGGCTTGGAAGAGTATAACTTCATCGTCGCTTTCACAAGGGCTTGCTTTTCTCATAGAGGCAAGCGTCTGTATTGCTATTTGTTGGACCAGGTATTCCTTGTGTTGTTTCGGTCCATCCTATAGGTCATCGAGACCATTGACGGCCTTTCCTTGCCAGAGAGGGCTTGTCGAGAAGTGGTGGTAATCCATGAAATTGCAGTTGGTGAAGTTTTTGAGGTCAAGGCGATCGAGTGGCCTCTAGATGCTTTTTCAAGGCGGCTTGCGAACATTTGGGGATGACGAGCCTTGAGCTCGTTTGGAAAGGGCCTCATTTACCATGATCAGGCAATCATCGAGGGTAACTTTCTCATTGCAGAATCTGATAATAAGGACTGGATCATGGTCTCGTTGGGGTATTTGGAGAAGATGATGTTGACAAAGTCGTCGTCAGTTACCTGGTAAGAGGGGTTCTTTGTCATGTCTACCATCTGTTTCCACTCACCAGGAACAATTATGCAGCATGGGACGTTGAGTTTCCACGATCTCCATTGTATTCGACCCTTCATCATAGGTGATCTCATCTGAGCGGTGCCATCCTCGAATCGAGCATGTTCACATAGGAGTCTTCCTGGCGATCTGCATTGCGTCTTCCACTCAGGAGGATTTTGATTCATCTCTGCCTGATGGTTCGACCCAGACTAAAGGACATCGTGTGCCTTGTTGTGAAGATGGTACTGCGAGGAAGACTTCGTGTCCTCTACTTGAGTAAAGGGGCTCGGTAGGGAATTCCATGTTTAAGATTTTGTGGACGACTGCTATGCATTCTTCATAAGTGTGCACAGTACGCACATTGACCTTTATCGTGAAGATTTCTTTGTCGGAGTCGGGCTAGAGGCTTTGCTCGGAGAGGATGCTTATAAACTTTTGATATGAAATGAGAGGTTTATGTCCCTGTATCATTGCGGTTTCCAAGGTTTCTTTCCATTCGAGATTCAAGTCTCAAAAACAACAGTTGAATCTGATGAATCTGATTGTTCCGGGCTCCTCCTGCTCGAGGGTGTTGACATAATTGGCAACTCCGGACTCAAAGGAATTCTAATGATATTTTCCCTGGTTCTCCTTTTGTCGGTTTGCAGGGGGTGGCACATGTGCACGGCTACGGGCACACTTGGATAACACTTTGGCTTCGTTGCTTATGAGAAAGCTGTCTCCTCTGATGACCTCGAGGTCTCTATGGCGGTTTATGAACTTTACACATTGATGGAGAGTGGAGGCTATGGCTTTCATGTGGTGGAGCCATGGGCATCCCAGTGTTTGTAAATTCGAGATGGAATGTCGGCGCACTTGGAATTTCTTGGTACCATTTGAGCTTCGAACCACAGTTCGAGTTACAGTCCCCAAGATAGGACGAGATGTGCTTCGTATGCTTTGATAGTTCGGGCAGATGGGATCATATAGCCTTCATCGATGCATAAGGCTCACATCATACTGAGGGGAAGGACGTTGATAGCCGATCCATTATCTACCAGGACTCCAGGTAGGGAGGCAGTATTTAGCCGAACGGTGATGTGCAAGGCTTCGTTATGTTCTGTAACCCCTTTTGGCAAATCTTCATCACAAAACGTGAGCATGCTGCCGTATAGTGCAGGATCATAGATTTGATCTCTTCTGGAGAGGGGAGTCATTGAGCCATCCATTTCCTGTCTTTCTCTTGAGAGGTAGAGGTTTTGGTGGTGCCTCAGGATTGCCTTGAGGTTGCTTGTGGCGGTGGCCTCCCTTTGTCAGCACGTTGATCGAGTGCGAGTACTCGGTTTGTTTTGATTTTCCTTTGTCGGCCCGTGCTCAAGTTGGACAAGTTGAACTTTGGGCGATCCTTACGGGGATTATGCTTATTCTTTGGCGATCGGGTTGCTTAGAGATTTAAGACTTTCTTGTGTCCCCAAGGCCTGAACTTCATTTTCGGCGGGATATTTCGCCTTTCCCACCCTGTAGGTTACGAAGCTATCTTTGCTTGAAGGAAGGGGAGACTTCTTTGGAGTAGAGGACATAGTAATCGAACTTTCGAGAGGGCTCTCCGAGTGTACCCATGCTAGTGTCTCCGGCTTCGAATCTCTCCTTAAGTTTTTGCTAAGAGGACTGTTTCTTCTTCTTTTTGGGAGAATCACCCCTGATCATGTCTTGGAACTCGTATTCAAGGCATTCTGAGCAGTCACATATGTCGTACCAGATGTGGATGTCTGATGAGGGTTTGATTGGGAGAGGCGGAGGCGCTCGGCGGCAATTTTTCTTCGACACCCATTCAATGGAGTTTACACTGTTGTTGTTCGAAAAAGGGTTCCCGACTGTGTTAGGGCCACGAGGACGTTCCAACTTTCCTTCTTCTATCAGCGTTTGGATTTCATATCGCAGACCGAGGCAGTTATCAGTTGTGTGCCCGAGGTACTGGTGGAAGGTGCAGTACTTGCTTCTGTCGACATTGGTTGCGGGATTCTTTGGCTTGTAGTTTTCCACAGGCTTGAGTAGGCCTTCTTTGACCAGTCCCTCCAGCATTTTGCTTAGAGGCATGTCTAGCTTGTCGAGGCGCATGAAAGGTTGCTTCTTGGAAGAGTCGTTGCTTTCTTTGGGTTGTGCTCCGTTGCTTGTGACCGATGTCACACGATGGATGTAGTTGTGAGTAGTGTCTTTTCCTTTACTGGGGACCGGTGCGGGGTTTGATGCGATTGTTGCTCTGTATCTATAAGACGGAGCGTAGTCGGCTTTTCTTTCGAGTCCTTCTCGAGCGGGAACCCGCATTTACCATAGCACGGAGATCAGGGAAGATGTGGTGGCTGATGAGCGTTCTTATGGATGGCCTCAAGCAGGACTTGAAAATATGCATCTGTTCGTCTTTGGAAAGAGGTTCCATGATTTCGGAAAGTTTCCAGCTCTACCTTTTGTAGAACTCCCCGACACTTTCATCTGCTTTCTGTTCGGTGGTGTTTAAGTCTTCACGACTTGTTTCCCATTCCAGGTTGGACCGGTACCGTTCAAGGAAGATGTTGCTGTTCTGATCCCAAGTGTGGCTGTCTTCGGGCTTGACCCTTAGGAACCACCGTAGCGCTGAACTCTTGAGAGTGTGCTAGAAATTGTCGGCCATTTGTTGGAGGGTGGCCCCTTTTTCTCTCATGCCGAGGACATAAGTGTTAACATGAGTTTGAGGGCATTTAGTTCCGTCGAATCTGTCCATCTCTGGCTTTCTTAACTTAGCGGGAAGAGGCGTGACCATTCCCGGATCTGTAGATTTGAGTGTCTCTTTCTTGGAGATGCCCATGCTGGCTTTCAGATCTTTCATTTGTTCGACCATCCAGGTCAGGGTTGGATCCAATGGCGGACTTAGAGGCTCGATTTCGGGTGCTTCTATCAGAGAGGCAGTAATTGAAGGTGGCAGGCTTGAGATATTTGGATAGGCGGGGGCCTTTTCTGGGTTAAACTGAGATTTTGTCCCGTTGTTTTGAGGTTCGTATATAGGTAACGGGTTGAACCCGGGAGGATATTGGAGGATATTGGGATCAGTTTAAGATGGTTCAGCGCTGCGCTGGTTGTATTGAGGGAAAGGGGTATAACCGGCTTGGCCGTGTATGATAGGGGCGCCTTGAGAAGTGGCAATATGAAGCCTCGGTCGGTTGTTTCCTTGGATTGAAGGATTTCCGTAGTTCAAAGGAAGAGGAACCTGGTTGAAGGTTTGGGGAACTGATCGGGGAAGATTGTCGTCCTCGATTAAGATGAAAGTACCATCTGACTGGGGGATAGCTATTATACCTCGATCATTCAGAAGTTGTACCACAAAATTCTACTGATCTTCTTTCTGTTTCTTGTGAACCTCATAGGCCCGGATGGCTTCTTCTAGTGTCATGTCGTTTACCGGTGGCGGGGTTTCGTTCCCGTCACGATTTCTCGGTGAGTCTGACATATCGGAGAGTTTAGCTGTAGGAACTAAAGAAACTAAGGAACTGTCTGACGCATCCGCAATGGCTTGCTTAATGCGACGAGACGCCGACTCGGAATTCGAACCACTCTTTGTTCGTTGCAGGGAACGAAAGGTAGGGCTTAGGTTTCGGAAGGGGTATTTGGCTCAAGGATTTGGGCTTGTGCAACGTGCAGTTACCGCTTAAGTTTACTTAAAACACGTTTTCTCAGAGTCCTAAATGGTTGAAAAAGATTGCTCTTCTTTTTCGCAACTACTCTAGGTCTTAAATCAGTGAATCCCGACACTACGTCTATAGACCCCTCGTTTTTCACCTGTAAATCGTCTTCCCGGGACGAACAATCCCGAGCGAGGGTCCTATAGGGCAAGCGTATTCCACCGACAAAAGGAAAAGTGAACTTAAGGCTAGCCGGTCATGTAAACTTTCAGCGCATATGCCATGCGAGTTACGGTCAAAGTCAACATCCTCGAGTTAAGGCAGAAATCGTGCAGAAATTACGGCATGACCTCTCTTGACTCGCTTTCGCGAGGGGCCTTAGCTTTTAGCGTTGGCCAAGTTGTGGCCGGTATGGTTCATACGTTAAGGGTTTGATGACACTGTGTCACATTGAACCTTCGGGTATGTTTTCTAACACGGTTCTGCGTCAAAGTCAAAGCCAAAAGCTAAGACTCCGGGTCGAGAAACGACCTTTGATCTCAACTTTTAAGTTTTGACTTGTGAGGGAGATCGGTTTAAAAAACATACACTTAGGCTTTATGACACGAACTAAGCCAAAAACCAACCAAGGTCTTGGATGAAGTGTGACACAAAGAGTGCATGGTTATACGGGCTAGGATGGGCTGTTTGGGATGACCCCGTGCGCACGAAAGAGACATAGGAAGGCCAATCTAGTTGCAGCTGAACGGTCACCCCTGGTTAAGGGTTGTAGTGTGCAGTATACATGGTAACAGTGTGCGTAGTGTGCGGTCACTAAATTCTTTTTCTGAGTAAAATAGAGATTTTCAGAATGTGTTTTAAAGAATTTATGAGTAGTTCAAAATATTGCACGAAAACCAATTTATGAACAAATATGCACGAACATGTTATAATTTCAAAAGAATGTAGAACAACACATTTTTTTTTTTGAAAACAATTCAATGTTTTGAAAACCGGAGTTGTTTAAAGTTTCTTTTTTTTGAAAAGAAAAGTAAGTAACACGAAATAGTAAGAAAACACACAGGCACGAAAACAAGGAAGGGTAAACGAAAGTTTGACCCATAGAATGTTTTTAAAACGAAGCAGTTTTGAAAAAACATGTTATGTCCCCAGCGGAGTCGCCAACTGAAATTACCCGGATCACGAGGGCTGCGAGCGGTTTTTGATTTCACGGAAAAGAGAGTCGCCATGCCGTTTTGTATTATGAACCAAAACTTTGAAAAATGCTGTTTGAAAGGATTGTTTTGATTAGGAACCAAAACTTAGGAAAAAACTGTTTGAAAAGGAAGTCGTTTTGATTAGGAACCAAAACTTAGGAAAAAGCTGTTTTTTGAAAAGGAGGTCATTTTGATTAGGAGCCAAAACTTAGGAAAAAACTGTTTGAAAAGGAGGTCGTTTTGATTAGGAGCCAAAACTTAGGAAAAAAGCTGTTTGAAAAGGAGGTCGTTTTGATTAGGAGCCAAAACTTAGGAAAAAGCTGTTTGTACAGAGATTGTTAGGTTCGGAGGTCACGTTACGTTTCGGGAAGAGTAAAATTGAGATCACCCGAAACGCCTCGTATTGACGAGTCTTTCTACCTTTCTCTAAAATTGTGTGTGTGTGTGTGTGTGTGTGTGTGTTACTTTGAAAATGAGTTTGAATGACAAACTTGAATTTGAGTTTGAATGACAAACTTTGATTTTGAAAGGGAGTTTTACATGGCAAACTTTGATTTTGAAGGAGTTTGAATGACAAACTTTGATTTTTGAATCAGGCATTATAACGTTACCCTTTTTTTGATAAAATGACGAGAAGGAAAAGGCCTTCAAGGCAAATGACGGTATTTAAATGACGATCGACAAGTCAGTTTGTGACTCGGACGTTAATAGTAAATACGATCAACAAACCGAACGGTTTGGACGGTAAATAACAGTATTGAATTGACGGTATCAACTGTTGGTGTAGTACCCTAGGCTTTAGTTATGTTTAACTTAAAACCGTTATGTATCATCTTTATCGTTTAAGTTTATTATTAGATTATTATGCATTTTGCATATTTATTGTAATAATCTCCGTCCCTAATTATTAAGAGAATAATTAGTATAATTGTCAATGGATAATCATATGATGATTATATGCATAGAGATGTACATTGAAATTATGGGTACTTATTAGTGAACAAGTGACTGGACTTGACACTGTATGAGATTTATGTCATGGTCAAAATGTCATAATTAAATCTCATATGATCACTTCATTTAGTCCCTAGACCTGAGATTATCATGACCTTACATATGATGAAAGTCATGTTTGATTTTAGTCAAACGATATCATAACACGATATTTATAAAGGCTATCTTTGGCATGATCAGATTCATGATGGGAAGGATGATAAGTCAAGATGGAATTTGTCCCTCGGAAGAGAGATGTTTTGCTTGGGCCCCTCGATGAGTGATAATGATGAAAGAGTGTGGCCACACCCCAATGCGATTGGATTATCATTATACTCAAGATCGAGAAAGCATTGAACAAATACAAGTTGACGAGGGCCATGACTTGTGTTCAATATAACATCGTGAGACAAAGGGAGAAATGGAAGTGTACCATTGGAAACGTGAACTCTTACGTTATATTATTTGGGTAGACATAATGGCTTGCTAGAGTCCGCTTATGTCTTATGAGAGTCGATATGATCGGACTCATTGCTAACATAATATAATCCTATTGGGTCACACACAACTAGAATGAATTGGTTAAACCAAAGGAAGAATGATTGAGATTCCTGCATATGGCTTTGCTTGGTCGTGCGACTAATCTTGCCATATGGTGTTCTTGGTCGTGCGACACAACAAGCCCATGGGCTGCTTGTGGTCGTGCGACACATTAAGGCCTGAGGCGTATATAGAGCAGTTTCCTAATTCGATTAGGAAACTAATACTTATACTAATGTAGTATAAATATTAAGTATGTAAACCCTAGAGGCCAGCCGAATTTTCTCAAGAAAATCATAACAAAAGTTCTTTCAATATTCTTCCTAAAGTTTAAGGATCTAGCAATCCTCAAGAACTGTTCTTGGTTCATTCTTACGTGTGGATACAACAATAGAGGGTCTTCGCTTGTTTGACGATCAAGGCCTAGAGTTCTAATCCGAAGATTGAAAAGGTTTTTGAAGATCGAAGATTGTGATTCAAAATCACGCCAATAAATTGTTCGATAGCTCATGACCGGAAAGCAATTAAGGTTAGTAAATTCTATCTCATAGGAATTCAATTTAATCGTATAGAACGGATCTTAGGGCTTTGGGTTTTGTGTTAATTTGATGCTTAATTCCGCTGCGCATGGACCCATAAAACCCAACAGTGGTGTCAGAGACCCGTTCATATGGTTAAGTTTGATTTGGCATGCTAGAATTAAGATATAAATTGTTTATATGCTTATTGCATGTTTTGTATGCGGTAGAATCTTATTGTTTATGTGAAACAATGTGTAAATCGTCTTCTGATTATGCTGAATTAAATATGTAAAAGGGTTGTTTTATTGATTTAATTGCTTTATGATTAGAATTGATTGAAACTGGATATCTGCATCTGGCAACTTGTGTCACGCGACACAGTTGGTTTGTGTCACGCGACAGAGTTGGCCATGGATTGTCTGGTAGCTTCTCTAGGTCGCGCGACATATCGTGCCTCTGAAGGTCTATGTCACGCGACATAGTTGATCTGTGTCACGCGACACTCGAAGCCCAATCTGGGCAAAATCAGCTTGGTTCATAATCCTGGTAATCTGTGAATATGTTTTCAATCTGATATGTTTACGTGTAAATCTGGATGCTATAAATTTCTGGAAATTAAGTTTATAGGACTATGCTAGATTAATTCATTATTTATGCATGCTTAATTAATTTAAATATGATTTTAATTAATTGTTGCGATGCATGAATTACATGTTCTTAAGTGTTAAGAAGTTTTGTTAAATGTTTAGTCGAAACATTGAATTGATATTTCCCGTATGTTTAGTTGAAACATCAAAATCTTGGTTATCTGATTGTTTATGAGAAACAAGTCAGTTTATGAGTCTGATTGTTTATGAGAAACAAGTCAGTATACAAAGTATTGATTATGTTGCATTCAAATTGGTATTATAATTGTGCATGACTAGGAGAGTTCTGTCGAAGGAAAATTTGGTACTTAAGCAGTCCTTGTGGCTCACCTATTTTCTTGGGAACTTACCTGGTGCACAGTTATGATTATCCTTGTTGATATGCTTATAATCTACTTTAAAGAACCTTCATTTAACTTTTAAAATCTTTATGCCAATCCATGATTAAAACACTTGAGACCACTCGGATAGTTTTGGGTGGGCTTGCCATAGCAAGGTGCTTTGATTCGATTCCGTTTGCGAGCAAGATGAGGAAATGGTGGTTCCTATACTTTTAAAGTGGATGAACTTAATTGGGTTATCAAAATGGTTTTGGACCCAAGGCATAAGATGAGATTAAAATATGCTTAGACATATGATGTCTTAAATAAATCTCATAAAAGATCTAAGAGTCATATACGATATGATTGATGTTTTCTACCTAATTAATTTAATCTTGAGCGGTGCGCCATAGCGTACTTGAGATTAAATTAAAGATGGATCTTAGCCCATTAAATGCATATTATGCTTATTTGCATTGGAAGGTGTATGATTTAGTGGGAGTATTTGTAAAATACATTATTTGCTCTTAGATGATAAATGTGTTGGTATTGATAAGTGCTCATATAATTTGTATATTTTGTTGTAGAAGTATCATTACATAATGATAATTGCGATTCGTTCTTATGAAGGACAAAGTTCGAAAGGAACGATACAAATAATTCTGATTGGATCAGAAGCCTAAAGAATGGTTCTTAGGTAAATGTGTACGTTCTTGACGAATCAGTTCCTATTGAACCTAGTGCAAATGTTTCATATGGCAAATAAGGAAGCAACATTAGAAACATGCTGATGATTCTGACAATATTGCTTGCCTTGTAATTGCCACCATGTTTAAAGGCTCTTATGAAGAACCTTGAGCACATGATAACTAATTTTGTTCTAGTACACCGCACAAAGGAAATGTTCCAAGTGCAAGCTAGGCAAAAGATGTATGTTGTGGTGAAGGTTCCTAATGCATGAGATGCAAAAGGGAGCAATCCAAAAGTGTGTTAATGGTTAACACAACAAAGGGGTTCAAAAAGGGGAAGGAAAAGAAGGTAAAGCAAAAGTTGTTAAACCTAGGACAAAAGTTGTCAAAGCCGAAGAGGCTAAATCCAAAGTGTCTCAAAAGGATGCAGTTTGCTACCATTGCAATAAGATTGTTCATTGGAAGCAAAGTTGCAAGGCTTATTAGGAAGACCTAAAAGGTGAAGAAGGGCAATATGATTGCTACTACTTCAAGTATCTATATGATAGATATTTTCCTTTCAACTTCTTGTTCTTGGGTATATGATACCGGATATGAATCCAACATTTGTTTAAATGTGCAAGAAATAATGAATAGAAAGCTACTCAAAGAAGGTAAATTAAACCTATGTGTGGAAATGAAGCAAGAGTTGCTACATTAACCATAGGGACTTATGAAGTCACTTTACCTTGTAAAGTAGTACTTGTTTTGAACAAGTATGACTACGTTCCAGATTTGAGTAGAAGTATTATTTCCATTTCTTATATGGATGATGAAGGATATAATTTTCTTATTGAGAATAAGAAGTTTTATATTTATTTAATGATATGCCTTATTGTATTGCATATGTCATTAAATGATCTTCATATCCTTGATGATGAGAAATAAAATAATATTGAAGATATCTATAATATGAATGGGAAATCTGAACCGAACAATATGAACAACGCGTTCATATGGCATTGCAGGCTTGGTCAAATAAATAAGAAACATATACCTAAATTTCATTAACATGGAATTTTAGACTCATATGACCATGAATCATTTGAGAAATGTGGAACTTATTTATTGGGATTATTGACCAAACCACCCTACACTAAGAGTAGTGGGAGGGCTAGTGACTTATTGGTCATTATACATGAGATGTATATGGACTATTAAGCAGCATTGCTAGGGAAATATTTTGGTATTTCATCACATTTCACTAAAGACTTATCTAGATATGACTATGTCTGTCTGATGAAGTCCAAAGGTGAATCGTTTGAGATGTTTCGAACATTTCAAGATGAAGTACAAAACAACTTGGCAAAACTATTAAGTACTTCGATTAGATCGAGGTGGTGAATATTTGAGCCAATAGTTTGACAATCATCTCAAAACTATGAAATCGTTTCAGAGTTGACTCCACCCGGAACACCACATTGTATGGTGTGTCTGAAAGGAGGAATTGAACCTTGTAGGACATGGTTCGTTCGATGTGTGTCAATTAGACTTTCCTATTTCCTATTTCCTTTTGAGGATATGCATTAGAAATGATGCAGTTACACTGAATCGAGTCCCTACTAAATCGGTTCCTTAGTCCCCACATGAGATGTGGCATGGAAGAAAACTTGGTTTGTCTTTCGTGAAAATTTGGGGTTGCGAATCTTATGTAAAGAGACTTGTCTCTTATAAGTTAGCATCAAATTTGACAAAGTTATTTTCAGAAATTAATCTTACAACCGCAAAGAGAACAATTCGTTTCTTGAGAAATAGTTTCTCAATAAAGAATCTAGTGAGAGTAAAATTAATCTTGAAGAAGTTCAAGAACCTGAAAATGACATGGATCCAAAAGTAGAGACGGAACCAAGTTCACAAAGGAGTTGTGGAACCGGTTCAAGATGCACAAGTCCATCATAGATTGGATAGATAACGATCTGAACCCGAAAAATATTGATTTCTCATATTTGAAAGTAATGAAGTGGAAATCATTGAGAATGACAATCCTACTTCCTATCTAGAAGCGATGTCCACTCCTAATTTGGATAAATGGTTAGGAACCATGAAGTCCGAATTGCAATCCATGGCTGATGATCAAGTTTGGAACTTGATTGATCCACCCGAAGGTGTAAAAACCATAAGGTGCAAGTAGGTCTTCAAGACCGACATGGGTAGGAAGGTGTATACTTTCATGACTAAGGATTGTAGCAAAGGGATTTAGGCAAATTCATAGTGTTGACTATGCTGAAACCTTTTCGCCAGTTACAATGTCGAAGTCTATTAGAATTTCAAATTGCCATTATCACATATTGTGACTATGTGATATGACAAATGGATGTCAAACGACTTTCTTTAAATGGAAAGATTATTAAGGATGTGTATAGTACACAACCCGAATAGTTTGTCGATCCAAGAAAACTCTAATAAAGTATGCATGTTGCGAAGATCCATAAGATGGGTTGAAGCAAACTTCAAGGAATTGGAATCTTCATTTTGATGAATCGATCAAAAGTTTGGCTTCATCAAGTACGAAGATGAATCTTGTGTATGCATGAAATTCAGTGGGAGCTTAGTATTATTTCAATTGTTTTATTACAATAATATCTTACTCATTGAAAAAACGAAGTTCTGACACTTAAGACTGTCAAGTCTTGGTCAAGGAAAGGTTTCTCAATAAAAGATATGGGTAAAGCAGCTTACATCCTTGGCATCAAGATCTATAGAGATAGATCTAAAAGGATAAATTGGTTTGAGTCAAAATACTCACATTGATAAGTTTCTTAGAAGAGTCTAAGAAGAGTAGCTTGACAATGGGTCATAGTATTTCTCTTAGAAATATTCATTGTCTTATGACAACTGATGAGCAAAAGGGAATTGAATGAAGTTCCGTATGCTTCGGCATTTGGATCTGTCATGTATGTCATGATTTGTACTAGACTCGACGTCTCGTATACTCTAAGCATGATGAGTCGATACCAATCTGATCCTGTGATGAGAACCATTGGATGGCAGTCAAGATGATCCTTAAGTACTTAAGAAGAACTAAGGATACGTTCTTGATATTTGAAGGATTGGAAGTTAATCTTGTTGTAAGGGTTACATAGATGCTAACTTCCAAACTGACAAAGTTAATTTAAAATTGCAATTAGGATTTGTGTTTATGCTTATTAGAGGTGCAGTTTTGATTGGAAGAGTTCCAAGAAGAAATTGTAGCCGATTCTACGACTAAGGCCAAATTTTAGCAACATATGATGTGGCTAAAAGGAGGCAGTGTGGATCAAAAGTTCGTTTAGTGTTTTGGAAATGTTCCAAGTATCACTAATCGGTGAAACTTTTGTTATGACAATAGTGGTGCCACTTGTGCAAACAATGGAACCAAGGTCACAACAGCGATCCAAACACTCTCTTAGACGTTCTTCGAGGAATTCATAAAGAATAAGAAGACGTTAAGATATACAAAGTATCAACCGATGATGACATAAGGGATTCACTTACAAAGACCCTCGCACAGGCAGAAGCATGATGGTCATGTTAGATCCATGAGTATTCGATAAATAAATGGAGCCTAGTGCAAGTGGGAGACAGTTGGTGTAATGCCCTAGGCTTTAGTTATGTTTAACTTAAAACCGTTATGTATCATCTTTATCGTTTAAGTTTATTATTAGATTATTATACATTTTGCATATTTATTGTAATAATCTCCGTCCCTAATTATTAAGAGAATAATTAGTATAATTGTCAATGGATAATCATATGATGATTATATGCATAGAGATGTACATTGAAATTATGGGTACTTGTTAGTGAACAAGTGACTGGACTTGACCCGTATGAGATTTATGTAATGGTCAAAATGTCATAATTAAATCTCATATGGTCACTTCATTTAGTCCCTAGACCTGAGATTATCATGACCTTACATATGATGAAAGTCATGTTTGATTTTAGTCAAACGATATCTTAACACGATATTTATAAAGGCTATCTTTGGCATGATCGGATTCATGATGGGAAGGATGATAAGTCAAGATGGAATTTGTCCCTCGGAAGAGAGATGTTTTGCTTGGGCCCCTCGATGAGTGATAATGATGAAAGAGTGTGGCCACACCCCAATGCGATTGGATTATCATTATACTCAAGATCGAGAAAGCATTGAACAAATATAAGTTGACGAGGACCATGACTTGTGTTCAATATAACATCGTGAGACAAAGGGAGAAATGGAAGTGTACCATTGAAAACGTGAACTCTTACGTTATATTATTTGGGTAGACATAATGGCTTGCTAGAGTCCGTTTATGTCTTATGAGGGTCGATATGATCGGACTCATTGCCAACATAATATAATTATATTGGGTCATACACAACTAGAATGAATTGGTTAAACCAAATGAAGAATGATTGAGATTCCTGCATATGGCTTTGCTTGGTCGTGCGACTAATCTTGCCATATGGCGTTCTTGGTCGTGCGACACAACAAGCCCATGGGCTGCTTGTGGTCGTGCGACACATTGAGGCTTGAGGCGTATACAGAGCAGTTTCCTAATTCGATTAGGAAACTAATACTTATACTAATGTAGTATAAATATTAAGTCTGTAAACCCTAGAGGCTAGTCGAATTTTCTCAAGAAAATCATAACAAAAGTTCTTTCAATATTCTTCCTAAAGTTTAAGGATCTAGCAATCCTCAAGAACTGTTCTTGGTTCATTCTTACGTGTGGATACAACAATAGAGGGTCTTTGCTCGTTTCACGATCAAGGCCTAGAGTTGTAATCCGAAGATTGAAAAGGTTTTTGAAGATCGAAGATTGTGATTCAAAATCACGCCAATAAATTGTTCGATAGCTCAAGACCGGAAAGCAATTAAGGTTAGTAAATTCTATCTCATAGGAATTCAATTTAATCGTATAGAACGGATCTTAGGGCTTTGGGTTTTGTGTTAATTTGATGCTTAATTCCGCTGCGCATGGACCCATAAAACCCAACATCAACGAACCAAACGGTTCGAACGGTAAAAGATGCGATCAACGAACCTAACGGTTCGGACGGTAAAGAGCGATATGTAAATGACAATAACAACGAATCAAACGATCCGGACGGTAAATAACGATCAACGAACCTAACGGTTCGGACGGTAAAGAGCGGTATGTAAATGACAATATCAACGGATCAAACGATCCGGACGGTAAATAACGATCAACGAACCTAACGGTTCAGACGATGAAAATGAAGATCGACGAACAAAACGGTTCAGACGGTAAATGAAATAATAAGTAAAAACGGGTCAAGATCTCCGTTTTAACCCTAAATCACTTTTCTCGGAAGAGAAAAGTGATAGAGAGAGGATCACTTTGAGACCCGTAGACAGAGTTTTATCTACATTTTGAAGGTTTTGATCGAATCAGAAATAGCGTAGGACGCGTAAAAAGAGATGAATTGGAGTTTGAGAGTGAGAGTGTTACCAATGGCTAGGTTTTGACTCTTTTACTCGAGAGGTCGTATATTGGATACGAAACGGTGTTTGAAAAGTGTTTAGGTCGTGTTTGGATCGTGTTTGGCTTGAAAAACATTGTTTTCACGCAAATCGAGATATTTTCGGGGCTTACGGAGGGTTGTGGGGTTCTGGAACCGAGGTGAATGGGCAGGAGGGTTAAAAAAAACTTTACCATTTACTGAATCGGAAGGGCTGTATTTATAGGCTGTCAAACTAAAGAACAGGCCATCCGGCCAGATCTTCAAATTTGAGGGCTTTTTGGGTATTTGGAAACATTGCTTGACTGATTGGCGATCATGAAGAACAGGCCGGACGGCCACTCCTTCAGTTTGAGGGTATTTTGGTATTTTTCAGCCTTGGATTGGATTGATGTTGACTATAGGGTCCATGCATGTGTGCCATGTATCCAGCTTAGTCACTAAGCAAAGCCATTTTATTCCGTCAGGCCGGGGTTTGACTGTTTTTTAAATAAATGTCCGAATAAATGTTGGAACAGTCCCGAAAAGTCCCGAAAATTGCGTATTTCTGGAAAAGTGGTATTTTCACGTGTGCGAACGTGTGTTGAATACACTTTGAATTTTTGAATGCTCGGGGCAGTCCTGGAAAGTCTCGTTAACTTGGGAAGTGGGAGTTAACGGTTTATAACGATCCGAATTTGGGTACTTACCATAGGGCATTCCAAATGATCGAACTTCAGATAATAAAGGTTGATATGATCATGGATCTCAGTCCAACCGTGGAACAACAAGACATTTGGGGAATCTACATCAAGTCGATCAATCCTAAACCGATTAGGATAACGCACGTCGGTTTTATGAGATTGATACCTCGTCAGAATCTCCCCAATCTCATTCAAGCTTAACATCATCCATGGCCCATCAATCATTTGGTAGATCATAAGGTTTTGGGTGTGATAACAATATAAGGCATTTGGGTTGCTTCTCCAACTAAGGGACATGACTACGAACGAGGAAAGCACAAGAAAAAGCTCAAGAAAAGCTTCAAGAAATGGAGCAACAATGGCGGTTCTATAAACCCCACCAAGAACAGAAACCAAAACCCAGAAATACGTGAAAAATAAGGAGATTGAGAAAAAATTATACCTAATTTGAACTTCGTTGAAGAGAAATACACAAGGAATCAAACACGGATTCAAGAAAATCAAGCACGAACTCATAAATCAATTTGCGGTTTTGAAGCTTAATAGTTCTCTCTCAAATGCAAACAGTGATAAAAGATTGCAAATGGAAAGGATTTTGGCTTTTACACCTAGATCCGAACGGGTATGGGTCGAAAAACGGGTTAAGGTGCCGTCTATCTCTCCACAATTAATGTTTCTAGCAGGTTCCTAAGGGGAATGTCCCATCAATAATGGGGCGCATTCCCTAACGTGTAATAACCGGTGGACAAATGATTACGCCTCGTAATTCAAGATAACCCGTTCATATTCGTTTAGGCCGAGGTCGAGCACCACTTCCTACTCGGCATAGCCGAGCTAGAAAATCGGGGGCCACTGAATGGTATAAACCGAGGTACGAACATGGTGTTGGAACATTTCTATTTCGTTAATCCAATGCGTACTCATTTCTTGAATAAGTATGAGAAAGAAAATAAAGGCGGAAGCATAGTATACCCGATGAATCCATTTGTCTTGGTGTTTTGAAGAGAAGAAGAAGAAATAAAGGAGGGAGATGAAATCTATATATATATATATATATATATATATATATATTAAAGTTGGTGAGGAGGCCTAAGGATTCGCCACGTATACATGTTTAGGCAAACTCTTGCTTTTGGAGAAGCCACATCATCACCATTCCAAAATCTAAAGACTCTTGATATTCTCCTTATTAGCTAATACTAATAATTAATAATAATAGTTATTATATAGGTTAACTATTACTATTAATAGTATTAGTTAACTATAATAGTTACTATATATGTTAACTATTACTATTAATAGTATTAGTTAACTATAATAGTTACTATATAAGTTAACTATTACTATTAATTGTATTAGTTAACTATAATAGTTACTATATAAGTTAACTATTACTATTAATTGTATTAGTTAACTATAATAATTACTATATATGTTAACTATTACTATTAATAGTATTAGTTAACTATAATTGTTACAATATAAGTTAACTAATACTATTAATTGTATTAGTTAACTATAATAGTTACTCTATATATTAAATATTACTATTAATAGTATTAGTTAATCATAATAGTTAATATATGTTAACAATTACTATTAATAGTATTAGTTAATTATAATAGTTACTATATAGGTTAACATTAATATTGATAGTATTAGTTAATCATAATAATAGTTACTATATAGGTTAACATTAATATTAATAGTATTAGTTAATCATAATAGTTACTATATATGTTAACATTACTATTAATAATATTATTTAATTATAATAATTACTATATAGGTTAACTATCACTATTACTATTATTAGTTAATTATAATAGTTACTATATAGATTAACTATTACTATTACTATTATTAGTTAATTATAATAGTGACTATATATGTTAACTATTATTATTAATAGTATTAGTTAATCATAATAGTAATTATATAGGGTAACTATTATCATTTAGTTTAATATAAGCTAATATTATTAGTTAAATATAACAATTACTATAATGGTGAACTTAACGAATATGTCAAATAATCTTATCAAATAATAATTGATGCAAATTAAATACAAATTTGGTGATAAATGCATATAATCAAAGGTATTAGTAAAAAGAGTTACAAAAAAATTAAATAAAGATGATTGATGAGAAATATAAAAAGTCATCCAGTAATTATTGGTGGAAACTAAATATATACTATATTATTTTAAAGTAGATTAAATTTGGTGATGACACATAAGACCCTAATGGCTTTATCTAATTTCTCAAGCTTCCATGTCATATGTCTTTTTTTTTGTATGCAATTATTTACATTCTTGCAATTAACTAATAACTTTAGTAGATAACTTATAGCTATGCAAAGAGATAATATGTAATAAAGACATATTATAAGTTATAAGTAACACATATTAAGATGTAATCTAAAGAGTCACTAACTAAATACAATTAACCTAAATGTTTACATATGTAAAACGTTATTTATGGTAAATTCTACTTTAATGATAATTAATGATTAGTAACTTAAATCATATACACTTTAATCTACTCTCTATGTAATAAGGAATTTATATTATAGAAAAAAATATATAACTAATAGAGCAAAGTAGAAGTGAAAAAGACTCAATAGTTAATATATGTTAACTATTATTATTATTAATAGTATTAGTTAATCATAATATTAATTATATAGGATAATTATTATCATTTAGTTTAATATAAGCTAATATTATTAGTTAAATATAACATTAATTAGAAACTTTAATTTTAATATATTAGAATATTTTAGATAATGCTTCAATATTAGTTACATACACAGGGTAACTATTAATATTTAATTTAATAGTTACTATACTCCATATTTGGTAAATAATAGGTATTAAACTTACTATATCAGATCACTATTCTCATATAACTTTTTAATTATATTTACTAATCATAATATGTGTATGTAGTATAAAATTATTAATTATCAAAGATAATTAATATTATTAATTCAATTATTTATAAAATTAGAAGTTAACTAATTACAATAATAATTCATTGTTATTATTCAAATTTCAATTGTCATAATAATAAGTACAAACTATATACAACAAAGGCTAAAAGAAAAAAATCTCCTGAATTTATAAATGTAAATATTTTGATTGATATAAAATAGATTTATAATACCAAAAAAATGTCATGCTACTTTATCAAATAAAAACATAAAATAAGTAATATAAAAAATATAAAAAATGGTAAATTATTTTTCGTGCGGAGCACGGGCTACCCACTAGTCTTCTAAATGATAAATGCCTTCTCTTTACTCATATTTTATGGAGAGAGTATATGAAAAATTAAGTATGTTTCTGGGCTGATGGAAGCCTTCTATATATAGGAAACAAATAGGCACTTCATTTAGGGACCACACCCTTTCATGTATGAAGTAGTGAAAGGTTACCTTTTGTCCATCATAAATAGGTAAGTTTCACTTCGGAAATTCTACACATTGATTAATTTTTTATACTTTATATTAACATTATATTTATGATTTATACATGTACGTCTACATGTTTATGTATATTTACTAAGTATACACATTTTGCAATCCATGTTCTAACACATGGGTCATAACTGAGGTAGGAAGTCGGGGGCCACTGAAATGGGCCTCCCTACCCCTGCTCTCATCTACCTCGGTATTCATACATGCCGACCAAGCATCACATGCCGAATAGCATGCCTACTAGGCATACGTATAGAACACAAATCTAATTTTACTCAAACAAGGAATGTGTGAAGTTATAATCCAACTAGCATTATAACCCTCCTCTCATACAACTTTCTATTTAAAGATTGACTCTACATCCTACACCTATAAATACAAGTCATAATTCATATAATTCTGGTACGTATTTACACACGCTTTCTTTTGACCCTAAACTGTTGTCAATTGATTTGCTATCTACAACACAAATACTTACTCTCACGTCGGAGGGCATTCGCTCGTGAAGCCCCGAGTTATTTTACGTGTTTGTTCATCTTTTTCAGACTATTCAGGATACAACCTGTCGCTAAATTTGAGATGATACGAACGTTTTTGATATCATCAATATATATCACCATATTCTTTTATTTCCAATTTTCCATCTATTTACTACTAAAAGTAAAAAAGTAAAATACAGCTCTTGATTGAGATCATACACAAAAAATAAAGTCAACATAATGACTGGTCAATGAAGGCAGCATGAAGTGAAGCAAAATATGATCAAGTGTAAGCATACTCCAAAAGGAATAGAATGATGTACTAGAGTCCAGGCGGTGGATGATGAATTTAAGTTGGAAGACATGCTAAAAAAAGGAATAAATCTATTTATTTCTCAACATTGGATTTATATTTTAAATAGCAAAAGTCGCAATAACTTTTTATTTTATTGGTTGGCAAATGGCAACCCACTTTTTAGATATCATATCGTCCATTTATACAAGGCCTTCCAACGTTAGGGCCCCTCATTCATACTAAAATATTTATAAAATTGTCAAAATTTCTTATAAATTTATAATTTTATCAGTTTGTTTTTATATTTAAGATATAAAAATATAATTACTCTTATTTTTTTCACATTTATTCACATTTTCTTACAAAAATCATAAAAAAATATCATATTTTATTAACGATAGCGCTCTTATACCTAAGATAGAATAATAGAATTACTCTTATACATTAAGTATAGGACAAGTTTGATTTTTTACAATTTTTTACACTTTCTTAAAAAATAAAAAATAAATCTTCATATTTTATTAATCAATCCGATCCTAAACTTAAGATATAAAACAGAAGAAAAAAAATAAAAAAATATCATGAGTCAAAGGGAACATTTTAGTGCCCCTGTGTGTTGGTTGAGGTGTGAGTGAGAGGAGAGAGGGGAGGGAGGGGTTTTATATGTGAGAAAGTGTGGTGTTTTGTTTATATTTTTATTTAATTTGAATCTCAAATCTATACCTATAGTATATTAAAGTGGGTGAAACTCATTCTAGGAATGACACCTCATCCTCCACTAGGTTTATTTGCCTTCTAATCTTGCCACGTCAGCCGTGAGAGCCGCCCACCATGGCTTTTGACCTCCTCCTACTTAGTTCATAATACTAATCATTAACATAGGGTATGTAAATAAGTGTATTCATTGTATCATATTATACATTAACTGAATAGACTTTGAAGTAGGAAAGACAATGTAATACAATGTGAATGCTATTATTGACAATACTAATTTACATTTAATAGATATACCTACTCTTATATATTACAATATATCTCCTTATTGAGTTCACTTAGTAGGTATACCTACTATAATGCATTACACTATATCTCTTTATACAAAGTAAATGATCAAAAATACTTATATAACTACAATAGGTAGCAGCAATTTAGTAACTGATTATAATTATTCAAGGGGGAATTTCAAAGAACATCAACTTAAATGGATGAAACCCAAACAATACAAACTGAAGAGGCTGTTATTAAGAGCATATCACACCTATTGGCATTCAACCTCCAGAATTCTGTACATGTGTATTAATAGGTCCTAAAAGTTGATCTTCTCTGAAACAGCCATTTGCCTTCAGCACTGGAAATAGACAAATTCGTCAGGTATTTCTCTATTGAATATTTCATAATAAAAATATTAACAACTACATATTCATATAACTTATCACTGATCTAATATAAAAGAAGGTTGAATTCATGCCCTCATCTATGCTATCATAAATTATGCGTCATACCTGTTTATGCAGACAAAGATCTTACGATGGCTCCTCAATAAATCTCCATCAACCAATTTCAGCGTGGCAGATGTGAGAAGAGGTTGACAATTCGTGTCTCCCGTATGTGGCGATCCTACAATACAAAGAAAGGCCGCGAATTGATGAGCATGGATTTTCTTGCTATAGATGAGAATGTTATTCTAAACAATGTTTATCTATATATACTACCTGTAAATAAATAAATTGGTCAGGAGTAACATAATTTCTATTTTTTATCTCCTCTTGCAACAATATATACTGCCTGTTAATAAAAAACTTGGTCAAAAGTAACATGATCTCTACTTTTTACGTTCTCTTGTGACATGCTGACTCAATTCAATGTTGTGTTCGAAGTAGATTCGTTCCAGATTTTCAAGGTTTATTTGTTGAGGGTGGTTTTTATCGGCTTAAGAATTTTACGCTGGATTTCGCAAAACCATTCTACCGTGTAGTTCAACAGGACCTACTTATTCTACTGGATGCCTCAACTTATGTTGAGCAAATTGTAGTGGATCCACCAGTTATTCTGAGACATCTATTCAAATTGTTCCCTATAATAACCTACTTACTTTTAGCGACGGCAAGAAAAATTTATGTGGCAAGTCTATGACCCCCCCCCCCTTATTCTATATTGTTATAACATTTGTGATTAAATCTAATGTCGCAATCTGTTCTTAATTAAGATGTTATAGGGTATGTTGTTGGTGTATCTGAGCCTGGGGAACGCATGGCAAACTTCCAGATAGTATCAATGCAATATATTGACATTGAAGACGTCAGGTCAGTACCTTTTCTCCTACTGATTCAGAAACAAATAACTACTAAATCATTTAACATATTTGGATATAATCATAGTGGAAACAAGATAAGGGTAACTCTTTGGGGTGATGAAATTATCAATATGGCCCGGCCGCTATGCAATGCTATTCAGCGAACTTGGATTATATGCTCAGTCATACCCAAGATTGAGTCAAATGGTAAGTATAATAGACTGAACAATTTCAAATTATATTTCTACCAACTTGACTATATTATTATTAATATGACAGGAAATCTAAGTGTATCCTCCGGCAATGCAAAGTGTTTTTATAACGAAACAACCATATCCGAGATTGAGGAATTTCTTAAACTGTAATATTCTAACTAATACGATCTTTCAACTACTTTCATATATAATCTCACAAACTTCTGTATTTTCTTAAATTAAATAGGCTTGGTCCATGGGAGGGTGATGATGGAATTGGGAGTATTGCTATGTATTCAACTTTCATTACAAAAGAAGAGTATGATCGGAACAAGATTATTATATCAGATGTGAATAATCTTCTTATGAACTGTGAAAATATGGTATATGGTTAAATCCATAAATATAGAGCCTATTCCTGAATATATTATATTAAATGTGTTTACTTTAATAAACTTTTGAATACATCCCTTTGACCTAGCAGAAAAATCCTTTGTACGTGTATGCAAGTTTGTCGAAGACTGAAGAAACCAATGGATGGAAATACAACTCTTGCAGATCATGTAAGAAAAAGGTTTATCTAGAACAAGGCAAGTTACATTACTTTGGCTGTGACAAGGATGAACTATATCCTCTTATTAGGTAATTCTGTTAATTCATTTTGTGAGACTTTGTGTTACACTATGATGTCTTTTATTATCACTTCTTCTTTAATAATATGTACTCCATAGGTATCGTGTTGAGGCGGAACTTAATGATGGGCGGGATTCCTTGAAATGTGTTTTATTTGATCGTGAGATAGAGAAACTTATATGCATCAAGGCAACTGATTTAGCCCAGTTAGTTGATGAGGTAAGTATGTTATATCTTTGGACTGATTTCGATTATAAAATTTCCCTTCTCCGTTTAATACACGTAATTGTCAACGGTAGGAAGATTATGGCTAGCCACTCCCTAGGCAACTACGTTTATAAAATTTCCCTTCTCCGTTTAATACACGTAATTGTCAACGGTAGGAAGATTATGACTAGCCACTCCCTAGGCAACTACGTCAGCTTATAGGAAAATGTTACGTCTTTCAACTTGAATTAAATGATAAACGTATTGGTAATGCAATTGAAACTTTCACAGTCAAGAAAGTATTTCTTGAAGGTGACATTCGCGACCCACCTCCTGAAAAGGCTCTGGTAAGAAACCAATAACCCATTTTCATGGTTACATTTTAAATTATAATAATTAATTCTTTTGTTTTTTCTTAACTTATCTGATTAAAATTCAGGGTGAAGTTGGGTCAGGAACATCTTCAATTTCTGTCATAACATCATACGTGAATGAGAAAAAGAGTTATTCTAGGAAAAGGTTGGTTTAAGTCAGTAAACACTAAATGATCTACTTTATGTATAAACACTTAAAGAATTTTCGTTTTGGACAGATATGATGATGCACCTTTGTCGAGGGTTGAGGAAGAGTCAACAATGCAAGGAGGAAAGGAAAAAGAGGTTGCAGCATTGAAGAAAGTGCGTAAAGGCATCGAGTTTAAATGACTACTATGTCCATTTATAAATTTCACCTCTTTGTCATGTTTGCCCTGTAATAAAGCCATACCATGGCGCCTAATTTCCCAGATGTCTTTGAATATACTCTTTTCAAGAATTTTTTTTTCTCCTTTCTTTTTTTATAATACATTACATCGTTTTCTTATGTTTTCTTAGTAAAAAATCTATATTATAGCTCTAATTTCACAATTTAATTATGTATTGACTATTAAAATGCCTTGCATTTCTTTCCTTCACTCTTATAATCGAATGACATTACATATTTAATTTTGGAAAATATATACCTTGAATATTATTCTAGAATTTCTTCTCCAGGTAAACAAAGAAACACTCATCTTCTGCATGAAATAAAGGATCGAATAAGTCATGTTTAACATCAAATAAAATTGCAAACCTATTAATCTACATAAATTTACACTGTACAAATGAATCTTCTATAATTTAAGTAATAGAAATTTATAATATGCAATTTACTTGGAAATAAAGCATATTGTGTTACACTAATAAGAGGATATACTATAAACTTACACATTATTAAAATGTATAAAAAATAATTTTATTCAATTTATATATCGTAAGAATATGTAATTATGAATAGTAGTATATGTACTTAGTCATTTATAAAATCTACTTTACATTAAACATAGTTTCAAAGGATACGGCAAAGTTAAATCGTGCAATGAGGAAGGAGATAATGGTTACAAAGAAGAGAAAGATACATATACCAATTCATCAAGATGTGCTCCCTGTTGTAGGTAGAGAAATAGGCCTTTCTCTAACTACACAGTGATTTCAGTCAAATGAATCTCCATTGCTTACAAACATATCTGCATATTTTCATTTCTTATATTCCTTTTACCAACCTGCATAACCAATACAAAAATAAATGATTACTAAAACTTATATTGCGTTATATATTACACATATTCAACTGTTGAATCAGGACAGTCATCTAACATGGCCAAGAAAAGGAAATTAGATATTCAGGTAGAACAAAATATCAGCCTTGGAGAACCAAGTTCATCAACAATTTACATGCCAGGTATTTCATACAACTAATTTTGTTGTCAAATTCTGTTGCTTGATTTGTGTTGTACATTTCCGATTGTTTTAAAATTAGCTGTAATGAAACGGATGTATGCACAACAAAGAAGAAATGAAAGGAAAAATGAATGTACACTTCAGAGTAGCTTTCGAACCTATGCATAGAAAGTGACGATGGGTATAAGGGGTGGACCAAGAATGTTGTCTACCGAGAAATCTTTAATAAATTAGAATAATTTTATAGTTAATGTTTTTTAATTGGAATGTTGTGCTTTAGTCCTCTCTAAATAAATATTCTTATATAGTTCACGTTGTGGTATTCAAGTATATTCATATGCAAGATCAAATGTAATCCAGATCTTTTCACAAAATATTAGTACCATATGTAAGGTGGGCAATTGTTTATATATCAGAAGCATTGTAACTTTCACCTACGCAATAGAAATTCAAACAATACGATTAATAAAAAAAGCAGGAAACAAACTGACTATTTACATAAACATCTTTTCACATAAAACGTTTAAACAACTTAACGATAAAACTAAACAAAATAATGTTTTAAAACTTCCATTAGGGAAATCATGTGCCTACCAGCCTGAATTTCCCACCAAACTACTTAAAACAACTACTGCCCCAAAAACATCCTCCCTAATCCAAATACCCTAAACAGCAACCTACCAAACTTAGCAAAATAACACCCCTTACAGAAAATCATTTACCCACGGCGTGTTTCTAACCACTGAAGTTTGAACAACACGCCGACATCGACAAAACTCATATTGGAATCCATAGAGACTTGCATAGATATTTTGTTCCTATTGAAATAAAACCACAGAATGTTTTGGCTACCCCCCCCCTTAACTCCATCATCTTAAAATCATTGTAGTGAGTCATCAGCAACGAGTGAAAGTTGGACCTATGAAACCCTTCACTCACAATGGTAACATCCGGGACCATAAACTGCACATAAGTACTAAACTTCACTTGCATATCCTCCTCAGCCATGTCATCTGCAGCAACAAACATGAAACTCATAGGGAAATTATTAATGTATGGATCATTTATCCATCCATTAGCCCCCACCCACCAGTTATGCATTGAACCCATATCTCCTAAGCTATGTGGAGCACAAAAGATTTCAAGATTGTCCAGCACGTCCATTACACCACGACGAAGGACAAACTTGACCTCATCACACCTCCTATCAAGCAAGACATATCTAACAACATTGCCATGCAGTTCTTCTGTGTCAAAGAGGACATAATCACCCCTTAACAGATACATATGAGGGTTAGGAGCAAGACTGTGTTCATGTGGAGGAAAAAGAGGATTACGAAAAGCCATTAGAATTAGATTTTTTGTCTGAATTACTTATTAAGAAATGCTCTAACTATTTATACTAACTTTCTATCAATTGAATTAATGGCAGACTAACCTAACTTACGTCAAGAAACAAAGGGACGCGCCTATTTAGATTTACAACCGCAGCCGCTATGTCTCACCTAAATTAACATCACTATAAATTATAGAGACAACCAATTCTCATAATCAGAGTAAATCACATCTACAATAATAGCAAGATCAAATCGTATAGAGACTCAAACCAATTGAAAATACCTGAAAAGCTGTCGATTTCATTCATTATCTCCTGTCGTATCTCTTTATGACGGGGTCAATATAACGGCGAATTGCTCCCTAAGCCCTGGCGACCATCAATCGGCCGTCGCAATGATGGATGAAGGCATCTATCAATCGCCATTATTGCGACCGCCTTTCCAGATTTAGGCCTTCTTTGAAACTGATTTATTTTCACAAATGAGAATCGTGTAATAAAAAACGTCTTCATTTTATTTTCCACAATAAGCGTACATAAACATTTGCGCTTTTTCATCAAATTTCATTAAATGTCATAAAAGGTCTACAATTGTTCTAAATACTTATCAAGTCCCCGAAACCTTCTCAACCCGTACGTAGCACGGGTATTTTACTAGTGTATATGAGTTTTAGTAAATTATGTGAATTTATATAAATTTTTATTTGAATTGAGGGGCCATTAAGAAATTAAACCTTTTACAAATCTTTCATTAAAAAAATAAAAATCCATACAATCTTAAAATCAAAGTCATTTCATATTCGATGATTATACAAATCTTAAAAGCAAAGTCATTTCATATTCGATCATTAAAAGAGTGTGACTAAACAAATAACCAAGTTACTATTTGTGATTCATGATAGGTGTCACGATGATTTATTACTCTTTTTGTGGTAAAAAAAAATATAGGCATTTTTTATCAGGGGCGGAGCCAGGAATTGGCCGGAGGGGGCAAGATTTTACGGGGGTTCGGGGGCAGCGCCCCCGAAATTTTTTTTTCGAGTCGGACAAGTAAAAAATGGGTCGGATCCATGAAATACAATGTATTTTAGTTAAAAATGTAAAGAATTAAGAAATGGGAAAAGCCTAACTAATTAATTAAGATTGAAAAAATGTGAGAAAATTAGGAGAAAGAGAAAAACAAAACTGTTAAGAAAAAGAAATGGATAGAGAGAAAGAGAGAATAGCAAAGATGGAGGACAAATAAAATTAATTGAAAATGTAGGTAGCAGGGCTCGAACACGGATTTTAAAGGAAACACCAAAGGCTTTAACTTCACCCCTTCTACCACTGAACCAACCACTCACTGGTGTTAATCTTGAAGTTAATTATATATATACATATATAAAAAAAAATATGGGGGGGGGCAAAAAAAAATTTTTTCCACTGCATTTTCGCCGCTGGGGGGGGGGGCGAGTGCCCCCCCATGCCCCCCCTGGCTCCGCCCCTGTTTTTTATCATTTTTTAATTTAAAATAAATATCGCTTTTTAATAAAAAAAATTATGTTTTTCTTTTGCTTTTACATTGAAAATTATGCAATTTATTGATTATATCATTGAGAAGTAATGTAGGTGAGTGATAATCAATAAGAGTATACTCCCCCCGTCCCATGTGAATGTAAATCAACTTTTTGGGTGTGAAAATTAAGAAAAAGTGATGTAAGAAAGAGAAAAAGTTAAATGTTGTGAGTATGAAAAATTAAATAGGAGAGAGAATGAGTGAGAGGAATAGTGAGGAGAGAGAATGTTGTGAGTGTAAAAGTGAAATACTTATGAGTAGGTCTGCTGAGAAACGCGTTTCTCCATAACTATGGAGAAACGCGTTTTTAATAGCCAGAAGCTATACGTTTGATAACCAGAAGAAAATTTCTGGATATCAGTCTCAAAGGGTTCTGGATATCCAGAAGCTTTGGAACGGATATCCGTAAGCCTTTGGGCGGATATCCGTAAAAATAGATTTGAAGCCAAATCCAAGGCCAAGATCGAAATTGCTTATTGAAGGTTTCTGGATATCCGAAACCTTCAAATGTATATCCAGAAACCATCAAATGAATATCCAGAAACATTTTGAAAGTTTCTGGATATCATTTTGAAGGTTTCTGGATATCACTTTCATAAGCTTCTGGATATCCTTTCAAAGGGTTCTGGATATCCAGAACCTTTGAGACTGATATCCAGAAGTAACAATGGGACAAGGTCATGGCCAATACAAAAAGTTTCTGGATATCCTTTCAAAAGGTTCTGGATACCCGTAACCCGTTTCTCCATAACTTATGGAGATTTCTCCCTAGATTTTACGAATACTTATTTTCATTTTGGAAAATTTGCATTTACGTGAAACGGATCAAAATAGAAATAAGTTTGCATTCACGTGGGACGGAGGGAGTATTTGGTATTTCTTTCATTAACCAACAATAATAATTGTTTTTTTAAAACTTATGAAAAGTGTTAAAATGATAGCTAATTTGGATTGGAACATATAAATTTGAAAATAACATTTATTTTAGACCATTAAAGGTATTTCAAATTATATACTCTCCCTTTGCTATAACAATGTGCAAAAACTCAGAAATGTACGGGAATTGAGAAAAGATTATAATATACTAATCAAAATATTGTGAGTAGAGATGGGGTTGCAAGTACGAAAAAAATAAAAACATGCACCTCCTGGGTCACGTGAGTAGAGATCAAAAAATTGGGCAATAATTAAGAAAAAGTAGGAAAGAAAAGTAGTAAGAGAATGTGTTTGTTAGTATGAAAAAATAAAATTGAAAAGAGAATGAGTGAGAGTAATATTAAATTGATTGATGCTATAAGTATAAACGTAAGTAAGGTATGAGAGAGAATGAGTGAGAAAAATAGTTTTTACTCACATGTCACATGAGACATGAGATTTGAAGGCAGTATTTTTTAGTAAGACCCATAATTAAATACGTGAGCATGACAAATGACAAGAAGAAGTATGGGGTAATAATATTAAGATTGTCAATTTAAAAAAAATGTGACTAATTAATAACATACCTAAAAATGGGGTAATAATATTAAAATTGTCAATTTTAAAAAATATGACATATTAATAACATACCTAAAAATGGGTAGTAATATTAAAATTCTAGATTTTTAAAAAAATATGACTTATTAATAACACACCTAAAAAGAAATTTACGAAACAATATTATGAAACGGAGGTAGCACGAAAAATTTGCTCACCATAATATTATGAGTGACTCTCCCTTAGAAAAAGAAATTTTCCAAAATAAATAAATCAATCAAAATTATATTTTTTATTATTTCAAAATAAATAATTACAAAAATTTAACGAAGAAAAATATTTAATTTGATTTATTTTGTGAAAAAATGAATAATAGTAAAAAAATGGAAAGGGGGAGGTGGTAAAAGCGTAAATAAATGAAAAGGAGAGGGGTGATTGATAGTGAAAACCGGGAAGGAAAACAAATATTCGAAATGAAGTTTATCGTCAGTTCATTTCATTTAGAGAAAGAAAAGAAAGGACCCCTAAACCCGAATAACAACTTATTAATCCTTCCTTGATCCTCCCCCCTCCCACTCTCGCCTCCTATTCATCTCTCTCTCTCTCTCTCTAAAATCATTTTCTGAAAATATTTTTGCTTACTTTTTATCCCTGCTCTCCTCTCCTCTCCTCTCCTCTGCTTTGCTTTACTTTGCTTTGTTCGTAGTTCTTCCCTCCCTCTCTCTCTCTCTCTCTCTCTCTCTCTCTCTCCCTCTCTCTCTCTATACATATATAAGTATATATATAAGTATATAGGAGAGTATATATATATAGACATATAGGAGTATTTGCTGGTTCTGTGTGGGGAAGCTCAAGAAGCAGCTTCATCATCATCAATGGCGGACATCAGCCACCCTCCCATGGAACAGCTTCAGGACCTTGAATACTGTATCGACTCCAACCCTCCCTGGCGTACGTACCATTCTCTCTCTCTCTCTCTCTCTCTCTCTCCCTCCTTGTGAATGGGTTTCAGTTTCGGTGTGTGCTAATGCGTTTGAATTAGTTGAAGAGTAAGTTTGTACTGAGTCTCATTAAGTTCATGGAGCTTCAGTTCAGTTAGTGTATTCGGCGAATTTAATTTATTATTGTTAATATTTTTATTCATTTAACTCCTGCAGAATATATGTTTCTTTTCTCTTATTATCTGAAACTGAAGGTATTTTTTAGGTTAATTATTTTGTCAAGAATAATTGCTGTTTCGAATTGGGAAATGTGAAAGCAGAACAACAAATGCCGGCTACTTTTTTTCTTTTGGATTTTAAAGGAGAGAAAAGTCAAGATTTAAATTTGAATGTTCATTTATTATTTTCTTTATCTTGTGGGTCACCAGTCAGTCACCCCACTTCCTTTTTTTCCTGAAAAATTAATGGAGTAAAAAAGATCTTATCCTTGATTACTGAAAAATCACACCTCCCTCCGTCCCATAATAAATATCGAACTTACAACGTTTGTTTTTAAAATATGCGCCTATACAATGGTAAAAATGCACTACAATACTTTTTTTATTTAGAACTCGACATTTATTTTGGGCACCCAAAAAAATGAAAGTGCGACATTTATTAGGAGACGACATTTATTAGGAGACAAAGGGAGTAGCAAATTGATTAGTGACCCCATATTCTGATAAATCTACTACCTCCGTAATGAATGAATGACAAAAGATTATGGTTATAGTAACAGAAAAATCAAGAATATGATTCTTGAAAACATTAGGGATTGTGGAAAAAGAAAAGTTAGAAAGAATCTAAGAATATGACAACATGTGATTGGAGCAGCTGGTGGGCTTTGAACTGTCCTTTTTAATGTTAATTTTAATTTATCTGTTTCTCTTTTTAGCTTCCTTTTCGTGTTTGATGTATTTTGCAACCAAAGAGGAGAGTTATAGTATTTGTAGCTTTGATTGGAATATGAACGCAAGATGCTAATAAGAATCTCGTCTTTTTTAGCCACATTGCCTAACCTTCACTTGCCACACTTAGTTTTGGGTCTCTAGAAACATCCCTTCCCGGGGGAGGGGGGGGGGAAGGGTTACGGCTGCATAGATTACATTTACACCGTTTTACTTTTTTGAAATTAAAATTAGAAAAGGGAAACTGATATCTGAACACGGTACATTAGCAATTAGGATAAATGCCATTTGCTTGTTCATTAAACTCAAATTGAGATCAACAGTTGTTATGCGTTAAACTAAGAGACTCAAGTGTTTCTTGTTTGAAAGATTGATTATACCTCACTCATTTAACTGTTGAAACTGAGAAGGTGGCAATGGAAAGTCCATCTCATTGATTGATTTTGTGTGTCTTATCAGTTTATCGTTGTTACCACCTCTTTGGTCTGTTGAACTTTTAATAAGTCCTTAATATTAATTAAGTTTCATTTATTGCTATCTGGTTGTTCCCTTCTGTTGGGAGTTGTGAATTCTCCAATATGAAATATGGGAGTTTTTAAATCTGAATAGCGTCACCATTAGATTAGGATATGGTGACCATATGGGCTTGATCTTGCTATAGTACGCATAAAGCTTGAACAACATATGCACGATGCTGGTCTTTATCCAAGCTGACAACTTTTTTTTTTTTGGGTCAGCAAAATTGAAATTTCGTAATCTATATGATTACATGAGAAACTGCAAAAATAAATAATGGAAAAAAAACAACATGAACACTGCCTATGCTAGAAACATTCCAGCTCAGTTATTTAAGGACAACTTTGGTATTTTTTGTTTATTATTTTCATTTTTAGAGAGACTGGGGAGTAAGTAGGAATTAGATCTAAGTTGATATAAGGGCATGTACAACTCTTTCTTGAGTATTTTCTTGTTTATTGAGTTTTCAAGTTTGGTTGTGCAGCTGAAACAATTCTATTAGCATTTCAGAACTACATACTTATGCTGGGCACAAGCGTAATGATCCCCACCGCGCTTGTCCCTTTAATGGGTGGCACTGATGTAAGTAGTTCATTTATTCACTGATACTACCTCCGTACCAAAATGAATGTCCAAAAAGATTTCAGATTTGCCCTTGATCAAGAGTAAACTTGTAATTGTTTTGGACCTTCATTTTGGGACAGAGGGAGTAGTTTTTTTTCTCCTTTTTTCTCGTTTTGCATGGGTCGCAGAGGGATCATGCTTGGAAAGTTCCCCTCAGATTTCAATTCTACAATAATTAAGTTTTTATTGCATCTCTTTGTTCACACTGTCAGGGTGAGAAGGCTCGTGTTATGCAAACGTTGTTATTTGTAGCGGGCATTAACACACTTCTGCAAGCACTATTTGGTACCAGATTACCAGCTGTAGTTGGAGGCTCCTTCGCTTATGTCATTCCAATACTTTATATTATAGAGGACTCTTCTCTTCAGCGAATTACTGATAATCATGAGGTAATCTTCCGATCAACCCCCTTACTTTTCCTTTTCTCTATCTGGGCCCCCAACCACCACCAAAAAAACACACATACAAAAATAATAAAAAGGAGGACTGTGTGTTACATTGGAAAATAAAATTTTCCAATCTAATTTCGCTAAATCACAAGGTGGTAAAAATATTATCTCTCTCTTGTGGCCGTCAGAAACTTATCTTTGTTAATCACCCTTGATGATGTTGAAAAGAAGCATCTTGGAGGCTTCCCTAGTTTTCTTTTCTTCTCAAACTTGTAATGAATAGCTTTCTCGTTTGATAGGGTAATGAAAGAGATCTTCGTGTCAAATTGGTTTGCAGAGATTTATACAAACAATGCGGGCTATTCAAGGGGCTTTAATTGTTGCAGCAAGCATACAAATTATTTTAGGCTACAGTCAACTCTGGGGTCTCTTTTCACGGTACAGTTTTGACTACCCATTATTTTATTATGTTTTTGTTCATGAAAGAATTGTACATGGAATTCTTTTTTGTTCCGATCACAGGTTTTTCAGTCCTCTTGGTATGGCACCTGTTGTTGGATTGGTCGGCTTGGGGTTATTTCAACGAGGCTTTCCCGCGGTAGGTTTGCAGTATATCTTGTAGTGATTATATACCTGAGCTCTGATACTAAAACTTCTTTCTCATATATTGTTTCAGCTAGGGAATTGTGTAGAAATCGGTTTACCAATGCTATTATTGGTCATTGGAGTGTCACAGGTAAGTGTTGTTACCAAGAGTCTGAACTCTGAAGTACCTTCAAAATGATACTCCCTCCGTCCCATATTAAAAGTCACATTGATTTTTTGGTCAACTTAATTGTACTTTTTGTACTTTGACCACAAAGTTACTAAAATCTAATCATTTTTATGAAATTCTAAAATTGTTATCGATAGTATTTTTTTTAATTTCATTAAAATTATTAATTTTTCATCAATCTTTGGTCGAAGTTCAATCAAATTGACCAAAAAGCCAAGGTGCGACATTTGTTTTGGGACGAAGGGAGTATTATTATCATCTCTTCTATAGCTAACTTTCAAAAATTGTTCCATGATTGCAGTATTTAAAACAAATAAGACCACTAAGAGAAGTCCCCATATTCGAGCGGTTTCCGGTGTTGATTTGTGTCTCAATAATATGGATCTATTCAGTAATATTAACCGCTTGTGGGGCATATCGACATAGACCGTATGCTACTCAACACAGTTGCCGAACAGACAGAGCAAACCTTGTCTCAACTGCCCCATGGTCTGTAATATGTAGTTTTTACTCATTATTTCAATTATCATGTCGATTTGGCCTAAAATTCAATATAATTGTGCTATTTCAGGTTCAGATTTCCATACCCTCTGCAGTGGGGTCCGCCTACATTTTCAGCGGGTCATTCATTTGCTATGATGTCTGCAGTTCTTGTGTCCATGGTTGAGGTACGTATATTAGAAGTTACATAAGTGGCTCTCGATTTCTATCTTGTTAAAGCTATATTCCAATTTACTTTTCTTTTCTTTTTTGAATTTTATATGTAGTCTACTGGTGCGTACAAGGCAGCATCTCGACTGGCAATTGCTACACCACCTCCTGCCTATGTGCTAAGCAGAGGCATTGGCTGGCAGGTGAGTTTAAATCATAAATCAATAAAGCATCTTGCCAACATACTACTATGTTATACTCCATCCATCCCATAATAAGTGTCGTAGTTGACTTGTCAAACCTTTTAAGGAATGTGTTTTACTAGTTTGTACATTGCTTGTACCATGACAAATTTGCACTAAGACTACTTCGCGACACTCATTTTGAATCAAACCAGAAATGATAGCGTGACACTTAATATGGGACGGAGGGAGTACAATATATATTTTTTTCCAATAGTAGCATGAATTATTATCCAGTAGAAGTGCATTATATACTAAAACTTCAAATGCAAGTGTTCTTTGAAGGAGCTGAGTAGGTTTGCATCTTTGCTTTGGCAGGGAATAGGTGTATTGCTGGATGGTCTTTTTGGAACCGCGAGTGGATCCTCAGTATCTGTGTAAGAAATTGCGAATCAGTATATCATCATTGGACGCTTATTATTAGTTTCGCTTGTACAAAGGGTAATCTCAATAGTAATTTGATGTATTTTAGTGAAAACGTGGGGCTACTTGGACTAACCAGAGTTGGGAGTCGCAGAGTTGTTCAAATTTCTGCCGGCTTCATGATATTTTTCTCTATCTTAGGTCGGTATACTATATTAGTAACTCTCTTTACTTTGGCAAAGAGTTTGTTGGGTGAACAAATACACATCTACGATGCAATAACCCTAACTTTGGTAAATTGTGTCATATTTTGCAGGGAAATTTGGAGCTGTTTTTGCGTCTATACCTTTTCCCATATATGCTGCATTATATTGTGTTCTCTTTGGTCTTGTAGGTGAGCCACCAGGACTATCCCAAAATAAATGTCGCATTTAACTTGTCAAGGATTTTATGGAACATGCTTTACTTGTTTGTATATTGCTTTTACCATAGTGAAATTTCACTAAAACTGTTTCTTTATTTAGAAATGCGACATTTAATTTGGGACAGAGTAAAAAAAGGAAAGTGCGACATTTCTTCAAAGACGGAGCATTTTTGTTAGGTTAACAAGCTCATCTCTTCGTTGTTTCTGCAGGTGCAGTTGGCTTATCATTTCTTCAATTCACTAACATGAATTCAATGAGAAACCTCTTTATAACCGGGCTCTCTCTATTCCTTGGAATATCAATACCCCAATTCTTCAACGAATATTGGACCCTTAATCACGGGCTTGTTCGAACACCTGCTGGTTGGGTGAGTATATCTTTTCATTCGCCAACACTTGATCCTCTGCAACAATATATACTCCCTCCGTCCCAAAATAACGTACCTTGGCTTTTTAGGCCAATTTGATTTAACTTTGTCTAACATTTTATGAAAAATTATTTATCTTCATGAAATTATAAAATAGTTATTACAGTGTTTCTACTAGTGTATCAATAACCATTTCCAGAATAACATGAAGATAATTAAATTTTCACAACTTTTTGGATAAAGTATAACAAAGTTGACCCAAAAAGTCAAGGTGCGACATATATTTAGAAACGGAGGGAGTATTATCTACTCAGAACAATGAATAAATCATGCTACTGGTTTTCACTGAGGGAAAAGTGACCATTTTGACCCTGTTTTGTTTTGCAGTTCAATGCGTTTCTGAATACCATTTTCTCGTCGCCTCCAACAGTAGGGATGATCATTGCAGTGTTTCTTGACAACACTTTGGATGTGGAAAAGTCAAAGAAGGATCGAGGGATGCCATGGTGGGTCAAATTCAGAACATTCAGAGGAGACAACCGGAACGAGGAATTCTACACTTTGCCTTTCAACCTCAACAGATTCTTCCCGCCTACTTAAATAAAAGAGGGGTCTATCTAGGAACCAAGCTAACTCCTTTGACAATACTTAAATTCAAATTAACGTGGCGGGAAAGGTTAGTTCGAGTTGGAGCTGAATTTTAGGGTTCATAACTTAATTATTCTGTTTTGTGGTTGGCAAAGATTAAATTTTTGAGTGGGCCATGTTAATGTGTAGCAGGCAAGGTCCAGTTTTCAAATGTAGAGAGCTACTGATCATTGATTTGTAGATTTTGAATTCTAGTGAAATAAAAAAATTACTCTCGATTTATACCATCTCCGTGTTAAAATAAATGTTCATTTTTGCTCTTGTTCAAGAACAAAAATTAATATTCATCTTGGGACGGAGTTGGTAGAAATTGCTCTTGTTCAAGAACAAAAATTAATATTCATCTTGGGACGGAGTTGGTAGAAATCTGGTTTCTACTATGATTTCCTGGAGCTAAACAAGGCTAAAAGATTGTAGATAGGACTGATTAAGCCTAGCCCTTATAGGACTTTTAGTTTGTACCCAAAATTCTTTTGGTATAACTAATTTATTTGCAGTACACATACTGGCTCCTGTATCTATATACATATCTAAGGAGTATTTTTTGTATCCTTTGAAATAAAAGTATCCTTTTATATAAATACTATTTGGATTTGTTTTTCCTAAGGACATAATATTATCATTAGTATTATCTAGAATGCAATTCTTTTCTGTTTCCCAGATGGTATTATCTTCCTCTTCTTCTTCCCAAGGGATAATTTGACTTGACAAGTTATTCTGAATCCTCTGTCTCAGATTCATCATCTTCTGACGTTAGTTCCCAGACTTCTTCTCCTTCGGAGATTTCTTCATCACTAAATAGGGGTTCTAATTCATATTTTTGTAGTTCCTCTAGAACTTTGTTATAACTATTATTATTTTTACAATCTCTGGCATAATGTCCTATTTCATTGCAAATCCAGCAACGACATGTAGTTTTTTCCTGTGGACAAAACTTACTTTTGTCATCAACTTTTGGGTCATCTTTTGTTTGAGGTTTTTGTTCAAGTTCTTTCTTTTGGTACCTTGGATTCTTTTTAAAGAACTTCTTATAAGGTCTCTTATTTTTATAAGAGTTATTCCATCTTTTTGGCTTTTTAAGTCTATATTTTCTTTTTATTTTCTTGTACTTGTTTTTATATTTGTTGGTTTTTCCCTCACAACCATACATATTACTAGGATGAGGAAAGTTCGAACAACATTTATTGAATGTGCTTTTCATAGCTTTCTTTATTTTTATTTCTTCACAATGTTTTTCCATGAATTTGTTTACAAGTAATTTTGCGTATGCTAGGCTACCTTTCATTATATCATTTGCTTGTAAATATTCAGGTAGTACTTCTTTTCCAGCAAAAGGTATTTTTCTTATAAAGTCCTCAACAAACTTGGCCCATTCTTCCATAGGTATTTCTAATAAATGTTTTTCGTAATCACAGTAGAAGTTTTCTAACTTGCATAAGTCACATATTTTTAGGTTAACTAACCTTTTTCTAGCTTCTTCAGCTTTTTTAATTTTTTCTTCGGTTCCTTGGGTTAAGTAGTTTTTTCCTACGAAGACCGTATATATTACATTTGTGAGGTGGGTTAGAAAATCTTCTCCACATACCATTAGTAAAGAGAGATACATTTAATTGTTCTAGCAAAAGCCTAACGTTTCCGAATGTTTTGCACTTAGCAAGAGTATATATTAGATCAAAATCATTAATCAGATTCTCATCAGTCTTAATTATTAATCTCATTTCATTATCCCATTCTTCGATTAATTGTTCTCTATTTATAATACAATCTAGATTGAGATTAATATTACTCTGGCTAATTTTCCTAATTGGTTGATATTCTTCTGGAATATTATATTGAGTGAATCTTTGAGACCTTCCCCCATGATATCCTTTATGGTCTCCGGCTCTAAAGGGATTTTGGTGGTTCTTTCTTCTCGTCTCTTCATACGAGGTTTCTCCCATTTCTTCCTCCTTAAGATTTATTTTATAATTATCAAAGGGTTTAGCTACGATAATATTTAATTTTTCTTCTCATAGGTTTTCTATTTCTGTGTCAGTAAGACTTAGCATTTGGACAACCTGGTCCATATATTTAGAACTTCTTGTGTTCTCAAAATATTTTTCAAGTTTGTTCTTTATCATTTTTCTTTAAGTAGAATGAGTTTTCTTTTATCTTAAGATTTTCTGGATGCCATCCTAGTTGAAGAATTTTCTTATCGTAATCCTTTTTTATTTCATCTTCTTTTTTCTTCCCTTTATCTTGTTTTAATAAATCAATGATTTCTTGGTTATATTCAGGTTTTTCGATTTTTTCCATTAATTGAGATATTTGTCTTTTTAATTCAGCTATAATGGAAGCTGAGGCTTTTTCAATATATTGTTCAAAATGAATTCTTTGATTATTTTCCAATTGTCCTAATCGATCTTTCATTTTTATTACTTCTTCGTATACTTTGTCTATCTTTCCTTGTGACATTTAGACTTTTCCATCTATTCTTATAATAGTTTCCGATATATGATTTAGTATCACAATTTTTCTTTCAAGATTTATTATTTTCTGTTCTAGGGATTCCATCCTTTCTTTTATTTGAGTCAGTTCTGTTTTTTCTTTTTCAGTTAGTAGGGCTATTTGTAGTTGTTTTTCGGTAATAATCTCTTCAAAGTTTTCTTTATAAAAGGGTGTATTTATTTCTAGAGTTTTGCAAATGAAATTGCACATAATGTGCATATTTCCAACTACTGCATTTATATTGTTTAATTGCTTAATGCATCCCTCGATGCCTTTTCCTCCTGTAAAAAGATAATTAGGATCTCCTCTGGATACATTTTGTATTTGTAATCCTAGGTATTTTTTCTTATAATATATATGAGGATATAAGTGGAGTTACTTTCGTAATTCCCACATTATATCAAGTAGAAACTACAGGAGACATTACATTAGGAAATAACTTCTGTAGACTATATGAGCCTTTTGCTCAATATAAAGACACTATAACTTTTCACAAAAAAGATATAGCAATCAGCATTAAGAAAATAAATAAAGCCTATTTTCATGGGCAAGAAGGATTTTTATCAAGCAAAAAACTTCTATAAAATGTGTTCTTGGAAACATTTTCACCCAAATAATATAGAATACTTAGAATTTATGAGAAAATATATGAAGGTTAACATTTATCTTACTGAGAAGTATGGATTTAGTGAACATATGACTAGATCAATTATTAAAAATTTTGAAGAATATATATCATGCGATTGCGTTTATATCCACCAAAAAAGAGAAGCTAGGAGTTTTCTTCAACAAACCAAACGATTCTATAACAAATATTCCCAAACAGATTCAAATATTTTATGAAAAATAATAAAAACAAGCTTCGAAGTGAACTTCGTAACAAAAATTATAAAGAAAGTCTTAAGAAATATAACAAAAATTATAAAGAAAGTCGTAAGAAATATAAGTCAGAAAAGGGAAGAAAAAAGAAGATGAAATAAAAAAGGATTACGATAAGAAAATTCTTCAACTAGGATGGCATCCAGAAAATCTTAAGATAAAAGAAAACTCATTCTACTTAAAGAAAAATGATAAAGAACAAACTTGAAAAATATTTTGAGAACACAAGAAGTTCTAAATATATGGATGTTCTGCTACTTTATCCATAGTCATTATTTTGTCATTTGCTATTCTAGCCCTTATAGGACTTTTAGTTTGTACCCAAAATTCTTTTGGTATAACTAATTTATTTGCAGTACACATACTGGCTCCTGTATCTATATACATAGGATTTATCCACATTGGAACAATAAAAATAATGATAAAATCCACCTTTAATAACAACACTTCCAACACCTAACCCTGAAAATATTACACCTATCACTGATCCTGATAGTTATAATATTTCCACTCTTGTAGAGGGGGAAGCAGAGGGAAACCCTCTCGAACAAAATATAAGTCAGAAAATTATGGTATCAGAGCCTGTACCCTCGCCGGTATAAGATCTATGTCTGAATTAGAGATTAATATTAATAGCTCTCCTGAGCAAGAAAATTATGAACTTATTTACCATGAATGCTGGAGAGAAGTGAGGACTCTTAGTCTTTCTTATTACTTTTAATTCTAATAATTCATCAATTTGTTTTCTAAACTCTTCTCGGTCTTGTGGAGAGTATTGCATGGGTTTTGTTTTTATGATTTTGTTAGAGTCTAATAATTCTATGTGGGCTGTAAATTTGCTTTTATTAATTCTTTCATCTAAAGGGTGTTCATAGCTTTCTTTATTTTTATTTCTTCACAATGTTTTTCCATGAATTTGTTTACAAGTAATTTTGCGTATGCTAGGCTACCTTTCATTATATCATTTGCTTGTAAATATTCAGGTAGTACTTCTTTTCCTGCAAAAGGTATTTTTCTTATAAAGTCCTCAACAAACTTGGCCCATTCTTCCATAGGTATTTCTAATAAATGTAACAAAGTTCTAGAGGAACTACAAAAATATGAATTAGAACCCCTATTTAGTGATGAAGAAATCTCTGAAGGAGAAGAAGTCTGGGAACTAACGTCAGAAGATGATGAATCTGAGACAGAGGATTCAGAATAACTTGTCAAGTCAAATTATCCCTTGGGAAGAAGAAGAGGAAGATAATACCATCTGGGAAACAGAAAAGAATTGCATTCTAGATAATACTAATGATAATATTATGTCCTTAGGAAAAACAAATCCAAATAGTATTTATATAAAAGGATACTTTTATTTCAAAGGATACAAAAAATACTCCTTAGATATGTATATAGATACAGGAGCCAGTATGTGTACTGCAAATAAATTAGTTATACCAAAAGAATTTTGGGTACAAACTAAAAGTCCTATAAGGGCTAGAATAGCAAATGACGAAATAATGACTATGGATAAAGTAGCGAGAACAAATACAGTACAAATAAGTGGAGTTACTTTCGTAATTCCCACATTATATCAAGTAGAAACTACAGGAGACATTACATTAGGAAATAACTTCGTAGACTATATGAGCCTTTTGCTCAATATAAAGACACTATAACTTTTCACAAAAAGATATAGCAATCAAAGATTAAGAAAATAAATAAAGCCTATTTTCATGGGCAGGAAGGATTTTTATCAAGCAAAAAACTAGGAACAACACTTCCAACACCTAACCCTGAAAATATTACACCTATCACTGATCCTGATAGTTATAATATTTCCACTCTTGAAGAGGGGGAAGCAGAGGGAAACCCTCTCGAACAAATTTACTCACTACAAAACATAGAAAATCTGCTTGACAAAGTATGTTCTGAACACCCTTTAGATGAAAGAATTAATAAAAGCAAATTTACCCACATAGAATTATTAGACTCTAACAAAATCATAAAAACAAAGCCCATGCAATACTCTCCACAAGACCGAGAAGAGTTTAGAAAACAAATTGATGAATTATTAGAATTAAAAGTAATAAGAAAGACTAAGAGTCCTCACTTCTCTCCAGCATTCATGGTAAATAAATACTCAGAACAAAAAAGAGGAAAAAAGAGAATGGTTGTAAACTACAAAATGCTAAATGACCATACCAAAGGAGATGGATATCTTCTACCCAATAAAGAACAATTACTTCAAAGAATTGGAGGAAAAAATTATTATAGCAGCTTTGACTGTAAGTCAGGCTTTTGGCAAGTAAGACTAACAGAAAGCTCTATTGAACTTATCGCTTTTACATGCCCTCAAGGACATTTTGAATGGATAGTTATGCCATTTGGTTTAAAACAAGCACCCTCTATATTCCAAAGACATATGGATGAAAGTCTCTCAAATGACTTCTCTAATTACTGCGCCGTATACGTAGATGATATTATTGTCTTTTCTGAAACAGAAAAACAACACGAAGAACACGTCACTAATGTCTTACAAAGATGTATAGACTATGGTATAGTCTTAAGCAAAAAGAAGTCCCAACTATGCAAGGCCCAAATAAACTTTCTTGGACTCACTATTGACCGAGGAAACCTCATCTGACACAAACATATAGGAGTCCACATTAGTGAATTCCCAGATCACCTACCAGATAGAAAAACAAAAGAGAAAGATTTCTTGGACTACTTAATTATATTTCGGATATTATCCAAAAATTGCTAGCCTCAGACATCCTCTACAAATAAAACTAAAAAAGGAAATAAAATGGTCTTGGACTGACCAAGATACAGAAACTGTAAGAAAAATCAAAGGGCAAGTAAAGACTCTCCCTGATCTTTATAATCCAAGTCCTGAAGACAGACCCATTATTGAATGCGATGCATCTGATCTATACTGGGGAGGAGTATTAAAGGCACTCACTCCAAATAATCAAGAATTAATATGTAGATATTCATCCGGGACATTTAAACCAGCTGAAACTAGATACCATAGTAATGAAAAAGAGATTCTTTCTCTAATAAAAACCATTAAAGCCTTTAAAGTGTACTTACTCCCATATAAATTCCTGGTTAGAACTGATAATAAGAACGTATCTTATTTTATAAGAACAACTATTAGAGGAGATTACAAACAAGCCAGACTGGTAAGATGGCAACAATGGTTAAATTATTATGACTTTGAAATAGAACATATATCCGGAACAAAAATGTACTCGACATTATGACAAGAGAATTTGCAGTGTTCCAAGAACAAATTGAGCCGAGATGAGCACAAAAGAAGACATAGAAGACCCAGGATATTACAATTGAAAGGAGAAATCCTAGAAAAAGAGACACAACCGAGGAAACTCGAACGTATATATGGTAAGATGAAAGAAGGAGACCTAACTCCAAACAAAGTGTAACATCCTCTATATGCAACGAGGATAATGTATCCCATAGTAAGGGAACTTGCAAAAGCAAGAACTTAGAGACAACGAGTCTCAAAATCTCCTATAGAGATTAATATGGCTCATAGTAAGAGCTTAATAACACCTCAAGGTATATTTCGTTCAAAAGAACATCCGACACAGTCTTCGGAAAATAAGACTACAGGGAAATCTCTTTTTCTCCCCAAACCAAAAGAGTTTCAAAATATTATGTACTTTATTCGAGGCCCTAACCAAGGTATCTATACCGAATGGGCAAAGATTGCTCCTTTAATATCAAATAATCATCACCGATCATTCGATGACCCGAAGAAGCTCAAAGAGCCTTTTTAATTACGTAAAAACATTGACCCTCAATGACCAAAAACATATAGCCAAATGATTCGACCAAAACCTTTGACCAATATCAAAACACCAAAGTGTTAACTCCCAAAGCCCCGTAACCAAGGTCACAAGTTCCGAAACCATAAGAAACGAGATTAATAGATCCAAGATGATCCTTCATGAGGAAATTAGTTCCATTAATAAAGAAAGGTATTTTCATTATTTTAATATGGCGTAAGCCTCGACGAAGATAAAGAACAGTGTTTCTTCACCATTGATAAGAAAAGAATTTCTTTATATGCCTTTTTGAAAAAGCCAAACCAGAAATGGTTAAAGAGGTCTACGACTGTGGACTATTACATATGGTTTATCCAAGTAATAATTTAATTGAATTAAGCTTGTTACCGAAGCCAATCTTTCATGCAATAAAGAATTTCCGAACAAAAGTTGTTGGTGCCGGAGATCGAGACATCTATGTCAAAATAACTAGCTCTTTGCTAGATTGGGATGAAGAAGAATATTTCCTTCCATATCATTGGATCGAAGTGGGATTATCAATAAAAGATGTAAGGTACGAAATGCCTCAAGCAAGGAAAATCACTGAAGATGTAGAAGAATTAACAAAAGCCTTAAGGCCATCAAGATTAAGGAATGTATATACGAAATATACTGAGATTTTCTCAGATAGCAAAAAGAGAGTAAATTACTGTAATGAAAAGGTTGTAGTAATATCCAATTTCTCAAATGTAATAACTCCTAATGAACTGGAGAACATAGCCACAAATGAAGCAAGCTTCCTAGATGGAAAACTCAAAGTTTCGGAGCAAACAAGAAGACAATGGTGCTTGGTATCTCCACCAGACCATATGTGCGATTATTGCATCAACAATAGTCAAGAAAGGCGGAAAGCTAAAGATAATGACTCAAATTCCACTGACTCATTCTATGGAGAAGAGATGTAGACAGATTTGTCACAAAGCGTCGGCTGAAGATAATCTTTAATATGTAAAGTATTGTAAGAGGCCTACGTGCCTACTTTTTCTGGCCTACGTGCCTACCTTTTCTTTTAAAACTTACGCGTCTACTTTACTTTCCTGTCGGGCATCTTATCTTGCCTTTTATTTTATGTTTAAGTCCGTAGCTTGAAATCCGCCGTCCTTCACTTATAAAAGGAGGCTTTGTAGATTGTATTAGGGGAGCGAAAATGAATTGAGAAGTTTTTCTCTTAAACATCGTTGTTCAAGTGTTAGAAAGTTTTCTACACATAAAAAAGTGAGAAGTGCAATCCGCGGGCAGTCATATACTGTGGCAAAGAGGCAATTCGAAGTTTTACAATTATCCAAACCTACCCAGGTAATCTACTTATCTAAAAATGCTTTGGACAAATAGAAATCTAAATAATATAGAATATCTTAATTATTTGATAAAAAGTATGTATGATACTGAAGAAATTATAATTAAATATAATACTAGTCCGCTTGCTATGCAACTCATAATTTATAATTTTGAAGAATATCTTCAATATGAAGGAATATATGTAAATCAAAGGAAAATAGCCAGGAGATATCTAAGGAAATCTGTCCAGATCCTAAAGAAACATATACCTCCTGGAATGAAGATCTCTACAAAATATCTTTCTTACTTATTATAAAGATTTTATCTATAGTTTTTGTTTTACTTATTTTTTGTAAAATACATTGTCTATAAAATGTGTTCTTGGAAACATTTTCACCCAAATAATATAGAATACTTAGAATTTATGAGAAAATATATGAAGGTTAACATTTATCTTACTGAGAAGTATGGATTTAGTGAACATATGACTAGATCAATTATTAAAAATTTTGAAGAATATATATCATGCGATTGCGTTTATATCCACCAAAAAAGAGAAGCTAGGAGTTTTCTTCAACAAACCAAACGATTCTATAACAAATATTCCCAAACAGATTCAAATATTTTATGAAAAATAATAAAAACAAGCTTCGAAGTGAACTTCGTAACAAAAATTATAAAGAAAGTCTTAAGAAATATAACAAAAATTATAAAGAAAGTCGTAAGAAATATAAGTCAAAAAATTATGGTATCAGAGCCTGTACCCTCGCCGGTATAAGATCTATGTCTGAATTAGAGATTAATATTAATAGCTCTCCTGAGCAAGAAAATTATGAACAACTATTTGATGAAGAAGGCTTTTATGGCCAAGAAATAACCTTAGATGAAACACTTCTCCATCAAATAGAAAAAACCGAGCTTAATCTCTTACCCTCTGAAGTATTTAAGAAAAGAAATATAATTTCAAAGTTCTTAAAGCCGAGAAAAAATACATGCATATCCTGCATCAGTACTAGAGAATATCCTCTAGATATAAAAGACACAAATGGATTAATTGAAATTCCTCTCTTTAATAAGCAAGAAATAGATAAGAAAATCTTATCTTTAAGTAATCAAGAAGAAAGAAAGTCCATAGTATTTATCCACATTGGAACAATAAAAATAATGATAAAATCCACCTTTAATACAGGGATAGACTCTCCCTTAAAAATAGCTCTTCTTGACAGAAGAATAAGAAACCCCAGTGAAGCAATATTCGGAGGAATACAAGGAAATCTTGCTTATGGAAAGATAATGTTTACCTGTAGTCCGAACATAGGAGTTTCCTTAAAAGATAAAGAAATAAATCAAATCTTATGTCTTGCGCATAAATTTGAAAGAAATGACCTAATGAAACAAGGAAATCACCCTTATACAATAACCTATAAAATAGGGTATACCTTGTCAAACTCTCATCACAGTATGGAATTTAAAACAAATAAAAGAATAGAGATAAACGATCTCTTTAAAAACATAGGGAAAATATCAGCCATACCTAATAAGGAATTAACTCCTTTATTAGATACTTCGACTATGGATTTGAATAACACAAATAGAAAAATACTTGGACAAAGCTCAAAATTAATAATCCAAGATGAGCAAGAAAGAGAAGAACCAAGTAAGAGATCTTTCTCTAGAGTTCTTAGCCGAAAGTATGGCCTACCATCTACAGATGATTTATATACTGTATCAAGAAGAATAAATATAGCTGCTAATCAATTAGATGTCTAGTCATAATGAATATCCTCATATATATTATAAGAAAAAATACCTAGGATTACAAATACAAAATGTATCCAGAGGAGATCCTAATTATCTTTTTACAGGAGGAAAAGGCATCGAGGGATGCATTAAGCAATTAAACAATATAAATGCAGTAGTTGGAAATATGCACATTATGTGCAATTTCATTTGCAAAACTCTAGGAATAAATACACCCTTTTATAAAGAAAACTTTGAAGAGATTATTACCGAAAAACAACTACAAATAGCCCTACTAACTGAAAAAGAAAAAACAGAACTGTCTCAAATAAAAGAAAGGATGGAATCCCTAGAACAGAAAATAATAAATCTTGAAAGAAAAATTGAGATACTAAATCATATATCGGAAACTATTATAAGAATAGATGGAAAAGTCTAAATGTCACAAGGAAAGATAGACAAAGTATACGAAGAAGTAATAAAAATGGAAGATCGATTAGGACAATTGGAAAATAATCAAAGAATTCATTTTGAACAATATATTGAAAAAGCCTCAGCTTCCATTATAGCTGAATTAAAAAGACAAATATCTCAATTAATGGAAAAAATCGAAAAACCTGAATATAACCAAGAAATCATTGATTTATTAAAACAAGATAAAGGGAAGAAAAAAGAAGATGAAATAAAAAAGGATTACGATAAGAAAATTCTTCAACTAGGATGGCATCCAGAAAATCTTAAGATAAAAGAAAACTCATTCTACTTAAAGAAAAATGATAAAGAACAAACTTGAAAAATATTTTGAGAACACAAGAAGTTCTGAATATATGGACCAGGTTGTCCAAATGCTAAGTCTTACTGACACAGAAATAGAAAACCTAGGAGAAGAAAAATTAAATATTATCGTAGCTAAACCCTTTGATAATTATAAAATAAATCTTAAGGAGGAAGAAATGGGAGAAACCTCGTATGAAGAGACGAGAAGAAAGAACCACCAAAATTCCTTTAGAGCCGGAGACCATAAAGGATATCATGGGGGAAGGTCTCAAAGATTCACTCAATATAATATTCCAGAAGAATATCAACCAATTAGGAAAATTAGCCAGAGTAATATTAATCTCAATCTAGATTGTATTATAAATAGAGAACAATTAATCGAAGAATGGGATAATGAAATGAGATTAATAATTAAGACTGATGAGAATCTGATTAATGATTTTGATCTAATATATACTCTTGCTAAGTGCAAAACATCCGGAAACGTTAGGCTTTTGCTAGAACAATTAAATGTATCTCTCTTTACTAATGGTACAGGAGAAGATTTTCTAACCCACCTCACAAATGTAATATATACGGTCTTCGTAGGAAAAAACTACTTAACCCAAGGAACCGAAGAAAAAAATTAAAAAAGCTGAAGAAGCTAGAAAAAGGTTAGTTAACCTAAAAATATGTGACTTATGCAAGTTAGAAAACTTCTACTGTGATTACGAAAAACATTTATTAGAAATACCTATGGAAGAATGGGCCAAGTTTGTTGAGGACTTTATAAGAAAAATACCTTTTGCAGAAAAGAAGTACTACTGAATATTTACAAGCAAATGATATAATGAAAGGTAGCCTTTAGCACATACGCTTAAAAATTACTTGTAAACAAATTCATGGAAAAACATTGTGAAAAAATAAAAATAAAGAAAGCTATGAAAAGCAGATTCAATAAATGTTGTTCGAACTTTCCTCATCCTAGTAATATGTATGGTTGTGAGGGAAAAACCAACAAATATAAAAACAAGTACAAGAAAATAAAAAGAAAATATAGACTTAAAAAGCCAAAAAGATGGAATAACTCTTATAAAAATAAGAGACCTTATAAGAAGTTCTTTAAAAAGAATCCAAGGTACCAAAAGAAAGATCTTGAACAAAAACCTCAAACAAAAGATGACCCAAAAGTTGATGACAAAAGTAAGTTTTGTCCACAGGGAAAAACTACATGTCGTTGCTGGATTTGCAATGAAATAGGACATTATGCCAGAGATTGTAAAAATAATAATAGTTATAACAAAGTTCTAGAGGAACTACAAAAATATGAATTAGAACCCCTATTTAGTGATGAAGAAATCTCCGAAGGAGAAGAAGTCTGGGAACTAACGTCAGAAGATGATGAATCTGAGACAGAGGATTCAGAATAACTTGTCAAGTCAAATTATCCCTTGGGAAGAAGAAGAGGAAGATTCTCTTCCTTATCAACAAGGATTCTTTTTTCCTTATCAATCCAAGTGTTCTTACCTTCCTTGAATGCATACCTAAAATATATGAACAATTGCTAAACATAAAAGTTAGCCGGTTAGTCAACTATAATCTAATCCTATATTAACAATTATTTTCTAAACTGATTATTTAACATATACATACTAATTTATAAATCAAAATCACAAAAATATTAAAAAATATAAGAGTATGTTTCGTACTCTTTTCAAAGGCTTGATTACATCGTGTCTTTTAACTTAATTAGGATAAAGGAAGTACAAAGTATAAACTGCTACCCATTCTTTGATACAAAATTTCAAATTGAGTTGCAAAATATATTTATCCCTTCTTAAATATTAAATCTCGCTTTGATTTTCACGGTCAAATGGATGGATTGAATTTGACGAAACAAATAATGAAAATTTGATAATATAAATAATATAAAAATACTATTAATAGGATTTTTGAATAATTCGTTAATACTTATTTAGAAAATTCATGAAAACAATACCTTTTTATTAAATTTTGTAAAAGTTCAATCAAATCGATCAACAAATTCAACATTGACAAAAAAAAATGGTAAACTTTTTTAAAATTATTATTGGTAGTATTTTTAACTAAGAATCAATAAAAATAGAATTTCATAGAATTAAATATTTTTAATTAATTTTTATTTAAAATTGAACGGATTCTGATTCTAGAGTTTCCTCGAATGTCAACCATCATAGGCCGTCTGTGGTTTTGGAAGTTTGAACTTCAAGTCTAATTGACACAAACTAGGAAGGTTATTATTTTCACATATTAATATTCCTGATGAAAATTAAACGTATTATCACAACTCACAAGACATTTAAGTCGTTATAAAAAAAATGTTTAATTACTATGTGAATTTTAGTGGCACGGGTATCTGCATTGATGTCTCGAAAGATGCCATCAACATTGATGACGAAAAAAATTGTTCGGATCAGCCCAAACACTACAAGGAAAATCGGAATTAGAGACGGAAAATTAGCTACGGACGAAGTCTGTAGCTAATTTGGTGACAGATTAGAGACAGAACCAAAAATTAGAGACGGATTCTGATTCCGTCTCTAATTTAGAGACGGATTCAGATTCCGTCTCTGAATTAGAGACGGAATCAGAATCCGTCTCTAGTTCAGAGACGGATTCTGATCCCGTCTCTAGTTCAGAGACGGATTCTGATCCCGTCTCTAAATCAGAGACGGAATCTGAATCCGTCTCTAAATCAGAGACGGATTCTGATTCCGTCTCTAAATTAGAGACGAATTCAGATTTCGTCTCTAAACGTTGGAGACGGATGTTGAATCTGTCTCTAAATCAGAGACAGATTTTAATCCGTCTCTAAATTAGAGACAGATTAAACAGCTGTCTCTAAAAGTTTAGAGACAGATTTAGCACTCGTCTCTAAATCGAGACGAGAATACATAATCCGTCTCTAATTTAGAGACGGATTCAAAATCCGTCTCTAATTTAGAGACAGATTCAACATCCGTCTCCAAAGTTTAGAGACAGATTTTTGTATCCGTCTCTAATTTAGAGACAACTTCAAAATCCGTCTCTAAATTAGAGACAGATTCAGAATCCGTCTCTAAACTTTGGAGACGGATGTTGAATCTGTCTCTAAATCAGAGACGGATTTTAATCCGTCTCTAATTTAGGGTTTAGGGTTTAGGTTATAGGGTATATGATTTAGGGTTTAGATTATAGGGTATAATGTATAAGGTTTAGGGTATAGGGTTTAGGGTATAAGGTATAGGATCTAGGGCTTAAAATTTAGGGTATAATGTATATGTATATGATTTAGGGTTTAGCTAGTATATAGGGTACAAGGTATAAGGTTTAGGGTTTATGGTTTAGGGTATAAGGTATAGGGTCTAGGGCTTAGAGTTTAGGGTATAGGGTATAAGGTTTAGGGTATAGTGGTTAGAGTTTAGGGCTTAAGGTTTAGAGTTCAGGGTATAGGGTATAAGGTATAAGGTTTAGGGTTTATGGTTTATGGTTTAGGGTATAAGGTATAGGGTCTAGGGCTTAGAGTTTAGGGTATAGGGTATAAGGTTTAGGGTATAGTGGTTAGAGTTTAGGGCTTAGGGTTTAGGGTTCAGGGTTCAGGGCTTAGGGTTTAGGGATTAGGGTATAGGGTATAAGGTTTAGGGTTTAGGGTATAGGGTTTAGGGTATAGGGTATAGGGTTTAGGTTTTAGGGTTTAGGGTATAGGGTATAGGGTTTAGGGTTTAGGATTTAGGGTATAGGGTTTAGGGTATAGGGTTTAGAGTATAAGGTTTAGGGTATAGTGGATAGAGTTTAGGGTTTAGGGTTCAGGGCTTTGGATTTAGGGTATAGGGTATAGGATATAGGGTATAAGGTATATGGTATAGGGTATAAGGTTTAGGGTTTAGGGTATAGGGTTTAGGGTTTAGGGTATAGGGTTTAGAGTATAAGGTTTAGGGTATAGTGGATAGAGTTTAGGGCTTAGGGTTTAGGGTTCAGGGCTTTGGGTTCAGGGTATAGGGTAAAGGGTATAGGGTATAGGGTATAAGGTTTAGGGTTTAGGGTATAGGGTTTAGGGTTTAGGGTATAGGGTTTATAGTATAAGGTTTAGGGTATAGTGGATAGAGTTTAGGGCTTAGGGTTTAGGGTTCAGGGCTTTGGGTTTAGGGTATAGGGTATAGGGTATAAGGTTTAGGGTTTAGGGTATAGGGTTTAGGGTTTAGGGTATAGGGTTTAGCGTATAAGGTTTAGGGTATAGTGGATAGAGTTTAGGGCTTAGGGTTCCTGGCTTTAGGTTTAGGGTTTAGGGTATAGGGTATAAGGTATAAGGTATAGGGTATAGGGTATAAGGTTTAGGGTTTAGGGTTTAGGGTATAGGGTTTAGGGTTTAGGGTATAGGGTTTAGAGTATAAAGTTTAGGGTATAGTAGATAGAGTTTAGGGCTTAGGGTTTAGGGTTCAGGGCTTTGGGTTTAGGGTATAGGGTATAGGGTATAGGGTATAGGGTATAGGGTATAAGGTTTAGGCTTTAGGGTTTAGGGTTTAGGGTTTAGGGTATAGGGTTTAGGGTATAGGGTTTAGAGTATAAGGTTTAGGGTATAGTGGATAGAGTTTAGGGCTAAGGGTTCAGGGCTTTGGGTTTAGGGTATAGGGTATAAGGTATAGGGTATAGGGTATAAGGTTTAGGGTTTAGGGTATATGGTTTAGGATATAGGGTTTAGAGTATAAGGTTTAGGGTATAGTGGATAGAGCTTAGGGTTTAGGGTTCAGGGCTTTGGGTTTAGGGTATAGGGTATAAGGTTTAGGGTTTAGGGTATATGGTTTAGGGTTTAGGGTATAGGGTTTAGGGTATAGGGTTTATAGTATAAGGTTTAGGGTATAGTGGATAGAGTTTAGGGCTTAGGGTTTAGGGCTTTGGGTTTAGGGTATAGGGTATAGGGTATAAGGTATAGGGTATAGGGTATAATGTTTAGGGTTTAGGGTATAGGGTTTAGGGTTTAGGGTATAGGGTTTAGAGTATAAGGTTTAGGGTATAGTGGATAGAGTTTAGGGCTTAGGGTTTAGGGTTCAGGGCTTTGGGTATAGGGTATAGGGTATAAGGTTTAGGGTATAGGGTTTTGGGTTTAGGGTATAGGGTTTAGGGTATAGGGTTTAGAGTATAAGGTTTAGGGTATAGTGGATAGAGTTTAGGGCTTAGGGTTCAGGGCTTTGGGTTTAGGGTATAGGGTATAGGGTATAAGGTATAGGGTATAAGGTTTAGGGTATAGGGTATAAGGTTTAGGGCTTAGGATTTAGGGTATAAGGTTTATGGTATAAGGTATATATGATATAGGGTTTAGGGTTTAGGGGACATCAGTACATCAATACCATTGAAAAAGCTGTTAACTTTTTAACAGTTTCTGTTAATTTGTATTCTGTATATTAACTTTTTTTTTTCAATTATTTTTTTTTTGGATAAAGAAGTCTATTTTAAACTTTTGTTTACTACATACATTTTTTGCAAAAAATTATATAAAAAAAGCTATGAATTTTGAAAGAAATAAAACTTAACTTTTTTAAAAGAAACGAAAGTATATAAAAGAAAAAAGGGACGGTACCCTTAAATTTTGTTGATTAAAATAAAATTACAAAGAGACGGACAACCAACCTTACCCTTTTAATTTTTTAACGGTTTTGGAATAAAAAAGTTATCTTTTTAACAGTTTTTTGAAAAATCTGTTAACTTTTTAACAGTTTCTGTTAATTTGTATACTATATATTAACTTTTTTTTTTCAATTTTTTTTTTGATAAAGAAGACTATTTTAAACTTTTGTTTACTACATACATTTTTTGCAAAAAGTTATATAAAAAAAGTTCTAAATTTTGAAAGAAATAAAACTTAACTTCTTTCAAAATTCATAACTTTTTTTATATAACTTTTTGCAAAAAATGTATGTAGTAAACAAAGGTCTAAAATAGTCTCCTTTATTCAAAAAAAAAAATTGAAAAAAAAAAGTTAATATTCAGTATACAACTTAACAGAAACTGTTAAAAAGTTAACTGTATTTTCAAAAAAATTGTTAAAAAGTTAACTATTTTATTCAAAAACTTTTTATGATATATTATTATTTATTATTATTAGATAATATTATTTTATATTTTAAATTATTTTTGATATTAATAATTATTTTTACTAATATTATTTTATTATATAATAATTATTAAACCCCAAAACCAGAATTTACCCCTTTCTTCTCTCTCTCTCTCTTGACCACCACCCCTTTACCCTTCAGCAGCTGATCACGAGGCGGCCGCCGGAGAAAACCGAGGCCGGCGCCTCACCTCCAGCCGTTTGGCCCCAAAATTGCCAAATCTCATGCGGCCGCCTGGCTCAGAATGAAGCTGCCGCCTCACCACCATTACCCCGCCCCCATTTTTTTTCAATTCCCGCCCTTTCCTCTCTCAAATATTTTAACATCGCGCCCCTCCCCTTTTCCCCCTAATTACAACGCCCTTTTACCCTCTTCCTGCTATTGACTTCATTTGAGATTCTCATTTCATTTTCACCTTCCCTGAGTCCCCAACTAATTGATCGTCTTTCTCCGGCCTTAATTCGGTAAAATCTCGAATACCCAATTGCATTTTTGTACTGCGTTTCTCGGTTTCTTATTTAATTTAATGTTGTTAATTGTTTCCTTTATTTACCGTTTGTTGGTGTAGTGTAATGGGAGTTTACGTTTGATCGTCTTTCCCCCCCCCCCCAAATTAGAACGCAGAGTATAACGAATGTCCACTGTCAATATCGAACGCAGATTAGTTGGATGCTATGAGAGGGTGAGCGCTCTTGCTTTTAACTTCTAGCTGCGTGTTCACAGGTACGTGCTTTCATTGTAGTTGTTCATTCTAATTTTGAAAGTTTACGTTTGGATTGTGAATGTGTACTCCAAGATTTCATACGTTTTGAAATCTTTGTCTCTTAGAGGGCGAATTGGGTTGCTCACATGGTGTTTGATAAAATGTCCCAACGGGCAAAGGTTATTAAGATTAGTGGTCATATTGGCGCTCAAGTTAAGGCTTGGTAACAATGTCCAAGTAGTAGGAATGATGTTCAATTTTGTGTGTATATATCTAATATTATGTTACACAATTTGTCTTTGTTCTTTAACTATTGAAGGTCTATTTTGTGCCTGTGAGATTATGAAGTTAAATGTGAAAGTAAATGCTGCCACTTCTATTCTCTTAACAATTTATTGCATATTTTTTCTTAAATTAACTATCTTGTTGATCTTGATTTAATGACTATGGATCTTTGCTCTTCCTTTGTCTGCTTACGAGTGATAGTGGTAGGTCAAATGGTGGAAGTTTGTTTGTCGGTGGCTTTGTATTGGGAGGAATAGTTGTTGGCACACTTGGTTGCATATACGCATCTAAGGTATTCTTTGACTTGTTAGTCCTCCTCTCGTTTTGCATGTGATGAATCAATGCTCTATTAGGTTCCAGTTATTCTTCTTGTTACTCAATATTGTCACTGATCTTCTTAATATCGAGAACTCTTTGTGTTTAAAAGACAGATTGCATTTTGCGTGATTCTGAAGTAGTAAGTGCAAATGGGGAAGCTATCAACTTCCATGGTGTACTATGTGACCTTGTAGCAAGGCTTGTTAACCAATGTTTTCTCTATCCACCTAATTACACAAAGCTTTGCCCTGAATAATGTTTTTGTTGATTAGCTTTGTTGATTGTATGGTCTGTACTATGCACCCATGTGACCATTATGCTACTGTTAGGATCTTGGATTAAAAACAAATTTGGATATTTATTTTCGAACGAGCATTTTGTTAATGTGGGGCGCTAGTTTCACATGATGGAACCACCTTATTATCTGTTGACAGACCATCAATGCTTGTTATTTCGCTACACCTTACATCTGTTCTCATCCATGCAGTATCATCTGGACAAATGTTGGATGAACGAAGGGGAGCCACATTGTTTAATCGAGCTTGTATTGGATGCCATGTTGGAGGTGGAAACATAATACAACCCGTGTGTTCCTCTCACCAAGTTATGGAAAATAGGTTTTCTTGCAAAATTATTACTATATTAAATCATCAATAATATATTGTCAATTTGTCAGGGCGCAACACTCTTTCTTAAAGATTTACAAAGGTAATCCTAAAGAAGAATATTTGATTTTCCTTCAAAGGCGACAGCTTTCATTTCTGTACTTTTCTTTGTGTTTCATAAAACATCTTATAACTAAATATACACCAAACTGGGCATGTGATGCAACATTTCTAATTACCTTGATGTAACAAGAGGATATTCCCATTACATATATCAAATTAGTAGTTCACTACTGTTGTGCATCTTTGGCATGGATCATTTCTTTTAATTTGGTAAACTAATGGGCATCTGAACAGTGGGAATCACATGTCAGATGAGCTAAAAGAAGTGACCATTAACTGGTTCCAAGTAAAACTTAAGAAAGCATTGATCTGATTGTTCCTACAAGGTTGTTCTAGGCTGCTATGTACTGTTGTGTTTTTCTTTTACTCCATTGTTTCTTGCTCAAATATTTGCTTGCAATTTATTTTTATTTTTTTAGAAATAATCTCTCCATGCTTGGTTTATGTGGTGGGAAGTTCAGTCCTACGAGGTGCCAGAGTGATCATACTCTGTATTTCACCGATAGAGTAACATAGGCAGAAAGATCAAATTAACTGGGTTTCTTTCACTCAAGTGGGCCTGGTACTTGACTTGCATAAACAATGAGATTTGAAGTCTTTAAAATATATCAAGGATAACATCAGGAGGTAAGTTCTTCATCCTTACATCTACTCTCTGCTCATTTGCGAAAATAGTTAATAGTTTGGATTGTCTGAATTTTTTGTGAATTAAGTATGTGACTGAGATATTGTTTGGGGAAGGCTGTGTGAAAAAAAGAGATAATTCAAAAGAATAAACCTCCTCAATCTATACATTGTTTCATTGCATAACATATATTTTTTGGACTTACATTTTTATATTAACTTTGTAGTTGTAACTTGGAAGTAATGAACCTGTTAGATGCATTCTGCTTTCTCAACATTCACAAATTACTAACCAAATTTGATACTTATTTTTGTTGCAGATCTTTGTCGGTGGCAACTGGAAGTGTGTAAGTATCTTTTCTTCTCTCTTCAGCTCCTGTTTTTCCACTTTACGAGCACGGTAATTTCGTATCAGCCTATTTCTTTTGTGGTGCAAACTATGGAGTTAAGAACATACAATTAGTCTTTACAAAAGTTAGATCAATTAGTGGTTAGCAGTAGCCTGGCTTAGCCGCCGGGCAGGCACCATTGCTGTTGGTTACTGAAATAACAACGTCCGAATTAGATGGTCCCGAAAAGTATTAGAAGTGGACCTGCAACTATGATATATTGGTTTGATTCATTAGAATTGATCTAGGGGTAGGCCCTAGCTCTTCTGGATTGCATAAGTAACATCTCTGGCCCCTCATCAATGATCAACCACTTAAAACTACTTTTCTTGGATTGGAAGTGGTTAGGAGCAAGGTCCAAAAGAGATTTGGTGCACAGTTGTCAAGTCGGATACATAATGCCTATCTCTAGTTCGTTACCAAGATTTCTATCATTTTTGTATCATTAATATGTTAACACATATAAATATACATACAAATAATTCTAGTGATAGAAAACATGTGTGTTCATTCAATATTAATACAAGATTTTGTAAATTGACATAAAAACGATTATCTATATAAATTTAAAAGTGTTTCAATGGGTATAATGTAACCCATTTATATAATATATTTTTATATGCTCCATCTGGTTTTCGGGCATTGCTAGAGGATTATTGATTCTCAAATTTTCTCAAAATGGAAAAAAAAAATAACTTAATTATTGTTGGCTAAACATTCACGTTGGGCATGGATCACATAATATACTAGAAGGTACAATATAGTAATTGTATCGTGCATATGCTAGCAGCCTTCTGTTATTGTTTCTAAAGATTTGGTTGTTCAGCTCTTAGAGAAGGCCTTAGTCCTTTTAGAAAAAGTTCTAGACAAGCAAGATTGCACATGCCACTCTGTTTGGTTAAAGAGCATTCATCCATATGATATTTTTTTGTTATACTTCATACATGTTCATGTAATGATTTCAGTTTGCAGCTTTATGCATCATGTTTTCTTCGAACAGTGCAAAGTTGGAGCCTGATGTCGGTCAGTTATTCTTCAACTTCACATTGATTAATTTTGAGATTTTACAAGCACACATTTCATTTACTTCAGCGTTTTAGTAGACAACTGTGATAATATCTAAGTTTGGGGCTACCTCTGTATCCCTCCCTTCTTAAGAAGGTAGATATACTTCACTGTCAAGTATTCAATATGGTTGCTTACATTGTGTTGTCTCTTTCTTTGGTCAGTGATGTGAGTGTATAAATACGATTTTGGGAACTGTAGAAGAGGCTCATCGTGCTACAAAAGAGGCTAATCGTGCTATAGAAGAGGCTCGTAAAGGTTATGAGGAAATGCGAGAAAGATTGAATGCAATTGTAATTGATTTTAAAAATTTTGATTTAGGAAATTTTATGACTGTGAATTACATTTTAGTAGTGGTATTTTGACATTATTAATTGATGTATATGACAATTTTTTCAATATAAGGTTATTTATAAGTGTATTTTAGTAGTATTATAATTCATATATATATATATATATATATATATATATATATATATATATATATATATACTACAAGAAAAATGTGTTTTAGAGACGGCAAATTCTGTAGCCAAAATGAAGATTCTGTCTCTAAATCGTGTTTAGGGACAGATTTGTTCCGTAGCTAATCCGTGGGTGCAGGTTGGTCGCTAAATTGGGTGTCGCTGTTTTGTAGCTAAATTAGAGACGGATATGTCCGTCTCTGAATTAGAGACGGACGTCTCCGTCTCTGATTTAGAGACGGGCGTCTCCGTCTCTGATTTAGAGACGGGCGTATCCGTCTCTAATTTAGAGACGAACACGTCCGTCTCTAAATTGGAGACGGACACGTCCGTCTCTAAAACAGCTACAAAAAAGCGACGCCCAATTTAGCGACAAACCTGCACCCACGGAATAGCTACGGAATAAATCCGTCTCTAAACACGATTTAGCTACGAAATCTTCATTTTAGCTACGGAATTTGCCGTAGCTAAAATCAATTTTCCTTGTAGTGAAATCCAGCGATAAGTTATATCACGGTGATTGAATAGCCTGAAAAAAGAACAAACACGTAAATTTAGCCGGGGCTTCACCAGCGAAGGCCCTCCGGCATGAGAGTAAGTATTTGCTTTGTGAGAGAGAGAAATCAATTGACCAGAGTTTAGAGTCAAAAGATAATGTACAAAATAATGTGAATTATGACTTGTATTAATAGGCATAGCATTGTATAGTCCATGTTGAATTGCAATGTATATGGATAAGATATTAATCCTATGAGGATTATATTTGTTGAGTCATTGCCGAATAGGGGTCCATGTGAGATTGGATTATAATCCTAGGGGATTATAACTGCTCACAGTCCTTAATTGAGTAGGATTGTATAAACTTCAGCCTGCACGTGAGCCGAGCTGGTCTCTCCTCGTCATATGTGGCTAGGTTGGCCTACGTTGAGCCGGGACAGAGATGTGAAGGAACTGGGAAAACTCAATTCCTGGTGATTTGATAGCCGAGGAGGCCTCCTCGTCGTCAAGGGAGCTCAGCTCGGCCTTGGAGGGAGGTCTCCCTCGTCATTGAGTCGGGTCTTAGTCATTTCGCCTACTAAGTCTAGGTCGACCTAGAGGAATGACGAGAAGGCTTGGCTCAAGGAAGGTAGAGAAGCCCGTTCCCTTCCTCGTACATCATACTTGTTAGGATTATGTTTATGACCCAATTCACTTGGGCCTTGCCCGGACTAGCCTAAGTTCGTATCTCGGTATATACCGTTCAGTGGCCCCGACTTCCTAGCTCAGCTATGCCGAGGAGGAAGTGAGCTCTACCTCGGCTTACGAGAATACGAACAGGCGTCATGTGGCAGGTGTCGCTTCAATATCCACCGGTTAATAGTGCAATGATGAGGCGTGGTGCACGATGTTCGACACACGTCTGGGAAACCCACAACGCCATTAAATGCTTGGAAAGAACGACGTCTTGACCCGTATTAAATACGGATTTGGTGTTATAAAAGCAAAGCCCTCTTCAATTTTACTTGAACCTTCTTGTCCCTTCGTCCTTCTTTAGAAATGGCCAGAACTTGGAGTCATACCCCCAATGTCATCTACGATTACCATATCGAAAATCTTAGGGTTTATCGACGATATGATGGCCCGTGGCTGTTGGTGAACTTGATGGAAATTGGGGAGATGTTGACGAGGTACAGATGCCCTAGGGAAGACATCCGTTACCTAGTAAGTTTAGGATTGACCGGATAGATGCAGGATCTTCCAATATCGTAGTGTTCCACGGATGGACCAAGGTGATTAACCATGTCAATTTGTTCTATCTGACGTCGGACCCATTGGAGCGTCTTCCATTGTTGGGTAAGGTTCCCTCCTCGGCCTTAGTCTATACGACGAGGAGGGATAGTCTTCCTCTTCCTCGTCTTTCCTGTGTCTTGGATACTTTTGATAACCCTGTTTCCTTGGTTTTGTAGATATGGTCGGACGAGGAAGTGTTGCCAGTACGAGTGGTCCCTCGACATCACCTAAAATTGTCGATGCCTTTGACGATGGAGTGAGTGCTAGAAGCCGAGGAGGCAGAGGCCGAGGGAGAGCTGGCCGAGGTAGGGTGTATGTGTTTGTGTAATGCCCTAGGCGTTTAGTTATGTTTGACTTATAACTTAATGCCACTATGTAATCATCTTTATCATTTATTATAGAGAAAGTTTATTTGGCTTATTATATATTTGCATATTTATTATAATAACATGCGTCCCTAGTTATTGTGAATAACTAATATAAGTAGGTAATGGATAATCATGGAGATGATTATATGCATGGTGATGCACATTACACTTATGGGTGCTTGCTAGAGAACAAGTACTGGACATGACCTACCGATGAGATTTATGACATGGTCTATAGTCATGTATGTCATGATTAAATCTCATGATAGTTGTGTCATTGATATCCTTTGTACCTGAGATTATCATCGTCTTCCACATGATGAACATTGTGTTTGATGTAGCTAACACTATCTTTAATAGGATAGCAATAAAGGCTATGTTGGCATGATTGGATTCTTGTAGGGAAGAATGATAAGTCAAGAAGGGATTTGTCCCTCTCGTTGAGAGAGATGTTTGCTTGGGCCCCTCGATGAATAAGTGTTGATGAAATGTGTGGCCACACTCAAGAGATTTGATAGAGATCAAATACACTTGGATTATCAACATATTCAAAATCGAGAAAGCATTGAACAATGTGAGTTGACGTGGACATGACTCATGTTCAAATTGACATCATGGACAAATGGATTGTGACATTTGATCTATCAAGGAATCAAGTTTTGATGTTATATTAATTGGGTGGATATAATGGTTTGCTAGAAACCACTTATGTCTTGTGAGGTCGATGTTTTGACTCACTACCAACATAAATATAATTCCTAAAGGGTCACACACAAAAGAACGAATTGGAAAAAGCTGAAAATTGGAATTTTGGGTATGTCACGACTCGTGCACTGGGTCACGACTCGTGACAAGGGTAACGACTCGTGACATTGGAATTAGTACGACTGTGTTTTATATCACGACTCGTGGAAACGAGTGCAATCAAGGCAGGGAACGACTCGCGCCCTCAGGCACGACTCGTGCCCTTGATCAGTACGAGTATAAAATAAAGCACGACTCGTGGGAACGACTGATTTTGCAAGGGCACAACTCGTGCCCTCAGGCACGACTCGTGCCAACGGCGAAATTTGTTTCCGTACGCGTTTGCTTTATTGGATTGGTTATTGGTTTGGACAAGGATTCTCCCTAAGGGTTAGGAATTTATATTTGATATAAATACAATCCTTCTTGCAGCCATAAACATGATGTTATTTTAGGGTTTATGAAACACTAAAATATTGATATTGATTAAGAATAAAAATATCAAAAGCTCCCAAATAATTTCATGGTTTCGGCTATTGATTATTGAATATCGATTCAATAATCAGAGGATCATCTAGCAATCCTACAAGATTAGATCTTGGTTCGTTCGCGTGTGGATTACCAATAGAGGGTGATTGCTTTATCACCTAAAGCTTGAAGATCACCATTGTTGCTTCATCACCAAAGTAGAACAAGGAAGAAGAAGATCAGAATTTCATCAACGGTTCAAAGATTCGATTTTTTGAGATTCGTTTTGAGCAAATATAATCGCTATAAGGTATGTGTTGTGGCCAGATTTTCCACATGTTGACATCATTGAATATCCCTGCATGGTGACATCCTCAGTTGTTCCTGCATGTCAAGATGATATTCCACTGTAAGTATTGCATAATATTTATTGTGTTTATCTAATATTATTTATATCATATTTTAAAGTAAATCAAAGGAGTTAAATCCGGAGATATTTACCAGCACATGGGACTTTTCCCTCAACGCTAAAAAGACCAAGTCAAAGGACGTTGAGAGGATAAGAAGATGTGCCGAAATTATAGGGATTTTTGTTAGTTTGTTACGTTGAGTTGTGGAAGACTTGGTCTTAACGAAGTCCTTGATTTGGTTAAACAACCCAGTCAATGGCAATCTCCGAGCTTCATCAAACGGCCGTGATCTCCATCTTTGGCGATATTTTATCCTTGTTTCTAGGGATATTTTTACCTTTCTTTTTACTATCTAAGGGGTATAAAAGAGAGTAACCTACACTTCCACACACACGTTCGCTAGCTTCTGTAAACTCTCTCTTATGCTATCCGACTTATAATCACTCAACTATCAATAATACATTTTTGGGTTTTAGGTAGGTTACCTAAAACCTCCCGAGGTTTTATGCCGGCGAGATCATTTGACTCAAGGGCTTTCCTCGTTATATTGTTGTGTCCTTGATTGTGTTTCTTCATTTTAGCATCCGTTTGTTCCATTTAATCAAATTCCAAAGTCCCCTCCTTATTATTAAATCCATACACTTTCATAAGTCAAGATTCGACATTATTGTTTTTTCTACCAAAACAATTTGGCGCCCACCGAGGGGCCATTTGGTCTATTGATTATTTGGATCATTTCCTAAAACGATTCATCATGTCAACTAACCCGAAGGTTTCCGCCGCCGGCAAGACAATCGTCGTTACTCCGTCGTCTGGGGGCAAGGCAACCTCGTTGCCGCCACCTCCTCAATCGAAGCCTCAGATGATGCAGCCTTCGCCATCTTCCCAAAAGGCGGTGATCTTCTAATGTGGATGCCGACAACCAAAGTGCCTTGACCATGTTGAATCGGTAGGCCGGATAACCAGGATAGTAACTCAAATTTTTTGGCCAATGATATGATCAAGATGCAGCAAGATCGAAGCTCATTGCATCCCGGCTCAGCAACATCTCGCCAATGCGCGCGAGGAATATCGCCTTTGAAACCGGTGGAGGATCTCCGTTTCGGAATGAATTCATTCCAATGGGCAGCCCATCTCGTACTCATCGACGACACCTTCAATGATGTCGACACCTCACAGGATGTCGACACCTTCCAAGATGTCGACACCTTCCCAGGATGTCGACACCTTCCTTGATGTCGACACCATAATCTGATGACACTTTGCTGACACCACCCCCAAGAGGATTCACGTCTTTCATGCCATTCACTGACAACACCGTTGTTACCTCAGCCGTAGACAACACTGGTTTGCTTAATAATATTTTTAATAATAATGCTTTCAATCATATTCCCGGTGACCCTTTTGCGAGGTAATCCGTTAGCCAAGCGATGTAGGACCTTAGAGAGTTGATAATGAATGTACCTGTGCATAACCCCTCTAATCCAACCAGTATCTCAGAATTGATACAATCAGTCCCGATTTGTCCCAACAATTTCAAATGTCGACATCCCGAAGCATTTCAGCGTTCCATCCATGAAGTTGTATGATGGCAGCACGGATCCAGAGGAGCATGTTGCCCACTATCACGAGAAGATGGACATAGTGCATATCCCACTTCAATTCAGGGAGGCCTGCTTATGCAGGGGATTTGGATCAACCTTGTCTGGACCAGCCCTCAAATGGTTGATTAGGCAACCTCTAGGTTCAATTGGTTCTTACGCCCAGCTTATCAACATGTTCTATAACCAATTCTCATGCAGTCGACAATTTGAAAGGTTGACAAGTGATCTCTACAATGTGACCCAGCAACCTAATGAAACTCTGAAGGATTATATCCACCGGTTCAATAAGGAAGTGCTAGAAATTCCCAATCTTGACATGTCGACACTACGTAAGCATTCAAAATGGGGAAATTTGAAGAAAGATTCACGTAATTATCAAGATTTGGTGATGACTCCTTGTAAGCGGTTGGAAGAAGTCGGGAAGGGCAGTGAGATTCATAAGACTGGAGGAAGACGAGCTGCGAAGATCGAAGTCCTCATCCAAGATGTCAACATATGACAACCCCGACAGAAAGACTGAATCGTCCCATCGCAGGAACCACCGTTCCAATCCTTATCCGAGAACTGATAACAGCAAAATTAATTCAATTGAGGGTGAGGATGAAGATAGCGATAATGTTCCTAATATTTCTGACTATTGCTTTTCTGTTGACATTTCAGGTGTACTTTGTGCAATGGGTAACCTTGGAGAAAAAGCAAGATGGCCAAAGAAGACTGATAGATCCACAGGATGGCGTGACAAGTCAAAATGGTGCGCTTACCATGAACACTTCGGGCGTATCATAGAAGACTGCATAGCACTAAGAAAGGAGATCATCTACTTGCTCTCGAAGGGACATCTTAAGGAGTTTCTGGGGTCCATAAAGGAGAAGGCAGAAAATGCAGAGGTTCCACATGAAGTCGAGCGACCGCTCCTCCAACATCGACAAAGGTGATCAACTTCATCGGTGGAGGGTTAGAGATTTGTGGCACTTCCTATTCTCGCCGCAAAGTGACACGCCAAGGAGTCAAAGGGGAGAAGCCAGAAGACTATCCAGGATGTCCACATCCTACCAATCACCTTTGATGAGAGTAATCGAGACAACTTGTCGGAACCTCCCCATGATGGCCTAGAGCCATCCGATCAAGAGGACACCGCCTTCATAACACCCACAGGTATCTATTGTTATATTGCTATGCCTTTTGGACTAAAAAATGTAGGTGCAACATATCAAAGGCTCGTGAACAAAATGTTCAAGGACCAGATTGGGGACACGGTGGAGGTATACATTGATGACATGGTGGTGAAATCCAAGAAAGCTGAAGACCACATAAACCACCTATCTCAGGCCTTCGACATCTTGGATTGTTTCAATATGAAACTCAATCCAAAGAAAATGCAATTTCGTAATGAAGGCAGTGAAAGTTCTTAGGTTACATGGTGACTAAGAGAGGCATTGAAGCCACTCCGGAGCAAGTTCGCGCCATTATCAACTTGTCATCACCTCAATCCGTCAAGGACATCCAAAGATTGACAGGGAAGGTTGCTGTACTCACCCGGTTCATCTCCAAATCATCTGATCGATGCAAGCCCTTCTATGACATCTTAAGAAAGAACAAGAAGTTCTAGTGGGAGGACCACCATTGTAAGTACCCCAATCTGGATCACCCCCTTTCAAACACACGGGAAACACCGCAGACTCATCAACGTAGTCTCGGAGACCTCTCTCACTCAAAACCCTCTCAAAACCCTCTCAAACCCCCAACCAAACCAAGGGAGGAGCCTTCCTGAGATAAAAAGGGACAAAAGGACCTTTTGGGAATTTTCAGGAAATTGGGAAAGCAATATTGATCCGTACGGACCTCTTTGCTGTCATAATTACTGAATCCCCTTAAAGTCCACAATATTCCCTCAAATCCCGGAAGAAATGATTACCCAAATGCATGGTTGGTCCGTACGGACCTCTTTGCATGCTGAGTTGGTCCGTACGGACCTTCTTGCATGGGGGACATCATCATTCCAGAATATTCACCATCATTGCAGATTCCCTCAAATCGAGGAAATCCAAAATTCTGGATAACCAAGAAGGTCCGTACGGACCTCTTTGCTCCGAAATTTTTACTATAAATAGAGGGCTCCCCCTCCTCATTTTCACACACCTCCCTCTTCTCTCTTCCTCCCTTAGCCTTCGGCTCCCCTCTAAGTCCTCTTGAGGCACTCCCGCCCCTTTCGGATCCTTCCGAGGCCTTCCGAGCTCCCTTGTGGTGCTCCGAAGCCTCCCGAGCGCTCCCGAGATGCTCCCGCTGCCCGAGGCACTCTCGAGGTACTCTGAGGCCCCTCGTGGTACTCCGAGGCCTTGCCCGGTCTTTCCACGGTGTCCCGGCTCTTTCCGAGTCAAACCGACGATCCCAAACCACGCCGAAACTCTGCCCGAGTGACTCCTGCCACCACAACGCACGCCGAACCTCTGCCCGAGTGATCCCGACGATCCCCACGCACGCCGAACCTCTGCCCGAACGCAGCCTACAACCTCAACTCACGCCGAAACTCGTCCGCGTACAACCGGTCCCTCCCGAAGCAATCCCGATCCGTACCGGAACGCTACTCCGACCTCAAACACCATTCCCCAGCGGAAGACAGACACGAACCAACATTGGTAAGGCTTCCTTCCTATACTATTTCAATACATTTCCATACATAGCATACAATGTAGACATCCGATACAGCATGCATTTTTAAAAAGCACACACACACACACACAACATTTAAAGGATATTAGGGGTATCCGAAAGACTCGTTTTACGAGGCTACTCGGGTGAGCTCTAATATTCTAATATTCTCTTCCCGGGGAGTCATCTGACCTCCGAACTCAAAATCTCATCACACAAAAACAGTTTAAAATTATCTTTAAACTGATGCCCTTTTTCAATGTTTTGGGCTTAATAAAAACGGCGTGGCGACTCTACAAATGCGAAAACAAACGGCGAGACACCTCCAACCTGAAAACGCTGCAAAGCGGGGAAAAATGCCAGATGCCGGGGCCGCGAGGCCTGCTCGGATCCGGGTAATTTCAGTTGGCGACTCCGCTGGGGAAATTTTGTTTTAAAAACTTTTAAACAAAACAAAAGATTTTTAAAACGATGATGAGGGTCAAACTTTCATTTTACCCCTTCCTTTAACTGTTGTGTGTGTGTGCACGTGCTTCGTTTTTATTTTACAAAAAAAAATAAAAATACAAAAAAAAAAATGCATCAATATACATCTGTGCATACATTTAAAATTCTTCAAAAACTCCTGTTTTACTCAGAAAAAGAATTTTAGAGACCGCACACTACGCGCACTGCTGCCTCGGTTACACCGCACTCTACTCACACTGCTGCCTTTGCCTCGGTTACACCGCACACTACGCGCACCTTCTTTGCCTCGGATACACCGCACACTACAACCCTCAACCCGGAGTGGTCTCGGTTGCGATCCGTTAGGTCTTCCTAAGCCTGTTGGACGCGCACGGGATCATTCCAAACATCCCATCCTAGCCAAGCGTCAACCCTGCACGTTTGAGTCTTGAGTCACACTCTGTCCGTACTCGGTTGGTTTTTACCCGGTCCCGTGTCATACAGCCTGGATACATATCCCATGCCGGCCATTTTCTGAGTCATAGCTCGGAACTCAAGATCCCTTGCGCAAGCAAAGCGATGAAAGGTCATGCTAAAATCTTGACCTGATCTTGATTTCCGAAGCTACACCCAGACGATGTTCCGTCCCGGATATACATCCATGCTTGCATGACACCATGTCATCACGCCTTTGATACGTCAGCCATGACGATATGACCCAGCCAACGCCTAATGTCACAGATCCCTTGCGCAAGCAAGGTAAAGAGAGGTCATGCCGAACTCTTGACCGGATCTTGACTCAGTGGCCGACTCGGTTCACTATTCACATGGCTAACGCATCAAAACGAACATGACAGGCTCGGTCCTTAGGTTCGATTTTTCTTTTAGGCCGGTGGAAACCGCTTGCACTATAGGACCCTCGCCTGGGGCTGTCCACCCTGGGATGTCGAAATACAGGTGCAAAACGAGGGGCTTATAGCCGCACAGATGGTCTCCACTGACCCAGGATCTAGCATAGTTGCGAAAAACAAGAGCAATCTTTTCCAACCTACCTAGGATTCTGAGAAAACATGTTTTAAGTAAATTAAAACAACAAAATCAAAAATAAAAGAAACGGAAACCGCATGCCACGTGAGCTTTCCCCCTTTTATCCCGTTAGGCCATTCCCGTGTCTAAACCTTGCCCGTCACCCCTCCAGCGAACCGAGAGTGGTTGAGAATACCTGGAAGCCGCCTTTTCAGTATCGAGGTCACAGGGTCCGATAGCCCTTCCAGTTCAACGGTCCGCACCGTCCAATACTCCCCCATGACGGGATCAACAGATAACAGTGAGGGAAACGGAACCCCGCCACTAAGGAATCTCCAGACAATGGAGGAGGTGCTGCGAGCCTTCGAAACCATCAAGAAGCGCCAAGAAGAACAAAGAAGCCTCGGATCGTCGACACCTTGCGTCTTCGAGGAACAAGCAGCCTCCCAACCCGACGGAACCTTTGTTCTCATAGAGGACGAAGATATACCGGCTCCCGGTTTCTCAAAGCTATCAGCGGGTCCCACCTCCGCCAAGCTACGAGATCCCAAGAACGCAAAGCAGCTCTCGCTCAAAGCTCCTCCCGTCGGTCAGCCGGCTCCGACATACCGCCTCGAGATCGATCAGGTTTCCCGGCTCTGCACATCAAGCTCAGTACCAACGGCACACATACGTGCTCGCTCCGCCAGATCCCAATGCATCTCGGTATCCCCAGATTCAATCCCTTGCCTCTATACGAGCCTCGCAACCACAATCAAAAGTCCCCATTCTTACCAGGGACAGGCATCCCGAGCGGATATCCCGACATCTCAAGTTTGCCACCTGCAAGTCTGCCAATTGGGGCTAACGAATCGTTTCCCCAGTTCCCAAACACAACCCTTAGCGGACCAGGCAATCACGCCCTCAACTTCAACACCCCAGGGTATGGGTTGGTATACACTCAACTACCTCCCCAAGACTCCCGAATGGCGATCCCATCAGCCAATCCACCCCCATCTTCGGTGTCCGTCCCTGAAAACGGTAACCCACCTCGGGCAGTGATCCCCACATGGCCTGGCCGATTGAACAAATGAAAGAGATGCAAGGCAAGATAGCTAGTTCTCGGAAGGACTCCCTCCTGCCTACCGATCCGAACAAAGTGGTCCCTCTCCCTCCAAAGTTCAGGATGCCGGAAATGGAAAAGTTTGACGGAACAGAATGCCCAAAAACCCACATCGACACCTACGTCCTGGGTATGAGAGCCAAAGGGGCAACCCCTCAACAGATGGCAGATCATTTTCAGCATTCCCTCAAATCCACAGCACTAAGGTGGTTCCTCAATGTGAAGGCAGAAAACCGCTCCACGTGGGATCAGATCAGTGAAATCTTCCTGGAGAAGTACCGCGCCAATCTTGAATGGGAAACAAATCGCCATGACCTGCAAGCCACCGAACAAAAGGATGACGAACCAGTGGGCGAATTCTACAAAAGATGGAACTGGAAGCTAAGCGAGATAATGGATCCACTTTCCAAAGAAGAGCAGATGGATGATGGATGTGTATTTACCCATCCAAATGATGCACTTTTAGGCTTTCTTTGTGTTCGATTCCCGAGTTTTATATATATTTGATGTGGCTTGTGAGTATTTTATGAGTACAGGGTATATAGCTGATTAAAGGTGCATTTTATGGCTAAAAAGTGCAAAAGGAATAAAGTGGAGCGGAGCTCAAGGACTAAACTGGCATTTGGAAGCTTTTGGACTAAATGGGAAATATTGGAAAATTCAAGGACCAAATTGGAATTATGGAATTTTTGGACGAAATTGATTTAGAAAAATTCATGGGATTAAATGAAAAATAAAAGTCCAAAGAGCGAAGCGCAGAAAAAGTCATTAGAGCGATCAAAATGGACTTGGCAATAGTGGGAACGAAACGAATAATAATTGATACAAAAGTAGGCCATTGCTTTGCCAAGGGTGGCCGGCCACTTCATTGTGTGGCCGAAGGAATCTGCATGGAATTGGGGCCAAGAAGGAAACATCATAGTGGGCCAAGGCAAAACAAGGGCGTCTGCGCTATCTGCGCAAGAGCGGCCGCGCCACAACAAGAAAACTCTCGGCCAAGTCTCGGCCAGCAAGGGCGGACGCGCCAGGCACCATTGCGGCCGCGCTTCTTCCGACGTCAGCACCTGTTTGCACGTAATAATCAAGGGCAGTTTCGACTTTTCTCAGCCTTGACCACAGAATTGCCCTAGTCTCTATTTAAATTCCCGGTACCACGTAAATTAGAAGAGGAATATATCATTATATCATATTTTAGAGTTAGTTGGGATTTTTATTCTTTTTCTTGGAACAATTTCGTGGAAGAAGAAGAACAATTATTTCGTGTTTTTATTATTTGTAAATTATGAGTAGCTAAATTTATTAGATTTGTAGATTGGTCGAACCTTTACCGGATTTCTATGCAATAATATTTTTAATTCTTTCTATTTAATTCCTTCTAGTTCATCAATATATTTTAATTTCTTGTTCATGGATTTGAGACGTATGTTAAGATACGAACTCATCTTTGAATAATTGGGTGTCGAATTCGCCATTAATTTGGGATTTTGATACATAGACCATTATTGATTGAATAACTTTAATCGGGGCCGTAATAGAAATCGATTAATATTAGGTTCTTTTATTCTTTCGTTCTTAATTTATTCTTGGCCTATTGTGGTACCGTAATAGAACCCACAATATTAAAAAGAGTATTTAGGATTGTAATCCGGCCACCTAACCGTGTCGATCCTAGCTAAAGTGAATGAACCCTAGAAGTTGAATTAATGTTTTATAAGTGAAATTTTGCATAGAATGATGGTGAAGTGAAATCCAATCTACGAATCTCTGCTCATAATTTGTTTTCTTGTTTAGTTAGTTTCTGTTATTTAGTTTATGCTTTTAGTCTTAAATCAAATAAAAATTATAAACTTTTGTTACTAAATTCACTGCGTTCACCCTATTTGTTTACCAACGAGTCTCTGTGGATTCGACCCCTGCATTTGCATATTGCTACACCGGTAGTGAGTACACTTGCTCGGTATTTTTATTACAAGAGGGAGTTTTCCTCCATCAAGTTTTTGGCGCCGTTGCCGGGGACTTGTTGCAAGTAAACAAGTAGGTTAGGTAGTGAATGCAAGGTCGTCGTTCTTTGAAGCCTATATTGGTGCCATTGGACGACAACATAAATAGACTTGAGGAAGAATTTGAGGGCGATCCCCTCTTTAATCCTCTCTTTTCAGATTCGGACACCGAATCAGAACCCTCCACCACCGAGGTAGAGGAAGAGAAAGCCGAGATGGCAGTACCACCGGCGCAGACTATGAATGATTTCCTTAGACCTAGGGTAGACACATCTACCTCTTGCATAGTCTTTGTCCGATGCAGCCAAAAATCTAGAGGTCAAAGGACAATACTTTGCCATGTTGCCAAGCTTTCACGGATTGCCTGGTGAGGATGCACTCACGTTCCTTAAAGAGTATATTATTGTTGTTGCTCAATTTTTGTTGAGACATGGAGTGACTGAGGAGCAAATTAGACTGAAGTGTTTTCCTTACACTCTTAAGGGAGTGGCTAAAACATGGTTGCTGATGCTTGCACCGAGCAGCATTAGTACTTGGGTAGAATTGCAAGATGTGTTCCTTAAAAGATATTATCCACATCATCTGTTGGCTAGTTTTAGACAGAAATTGATGACATTTTCCCAAGATGTGGGGGAGCCTTTTCATGAGGCATGGGAAAGATTTAATACGATGATAATGCAATGTCCCCATCATAATTTCACACTACCCTCACTGAACCAAGCCTTCTATGATGGCTTGAATGACAATGGTCAATCAATGGTTGACAATCTTCTGGAGGCTCAATTGGAGCCAAGACCCCCGGATGAGACCAAGGCTTTATTTGAGATGTTGAGTGCTAATTCTCAACAAAAGAGTTCGAGGTAGGACAAGGGGGTATTAGATTTGATCAAGCATCGATAATCTTTCTAAGCAAATTGCAGTCTTGAGTAGTAAATTTGATAAATTGACTGCTTGTGGCACTTCTTGCTGAATTGCCAATGTTATTACCGATTATTGTACAAATTGTGGTTTATCATCTCATGTGACTAATATGTGTCCAAGTGCAGCAAATTTCTTGTATAATCCTGAACAGGCACATGCTTTCAATGGATATGCACCAAGGCCACCACCCCAAGGCAACCAATATGGCAACTACAATCCATGGGGTGGCTATCATAATCAGCAAGTGAAACCTCTTCATGTGCCACCACCGACAACATGATAAAGAGCCTTGGGAGCCGGGCAAATCCAGCTAAGGATGGAGATGCAAAGAAAGCAAATGTAAATACAAGATGTCAAACGTTTGAAAAGATGGGCACACAAGTAGAGCAACTTGTGAAGGTTGCCCAAGAGTTGATGAAAGAGAAGAACCCACCTGAGCAAGCAAAGTCAATCACGACAGTGTGGGATGAGAGTGAAGAAATCGAGGAGGTATTTCTATCTTCTCTTGATAATATTAATTGTTTTGATAATAATGATGATGTTAATGAGAATGAAAAAGTTAATCATGTTCAAAAAGACCCCGGGTGTTTCACTATCTCAATTTCTTTAGGGGGTCAAAATTTTAAAGGTTTGTTGGATCTTGGGGCAAGTGTCAATGTGATGCCCTTTCATATTTTTAGAAGTTTGGGGGTATGTGAGTTGAAACCACCCATGAGAGACTTGCAATTGGCGGATCTCTCAATCAAAAGACCTTTAGGGGTTATTGAAGGGGTGTTGGTTAAAATTGATAAAATCATTCTCCCCATTGACTTTTATGTGATGTGTATGGAGGGATCACGTGAGGAACAACTGAAAACTCCCATTCTGCTTGGGAGGCCATTTATGTTTGACACTAAGGCCACCATTGATGTGTGTCAAGGGGTGGTATCCTTGAGAGGCATGGGGGAAGAATGCAAGTTTGTTATGTCTAAAAATGATGAGAAACCTTCCCCCAAAGATGGTTTTGTAGGAGCCATAACTGATGTTCCAATTTGTAAATATGATGTGAATGGATGTGAGAAAAGTGGGGATAATGCGGACGTTTGTCCTGTGGCTAGTAACATTAAGGCCGACCAATACTCTAGGAGTAACGGGTCGTATCACACCCCACACGACTCCCATAAAGAGTCGATTCCATCACATCTACCGCAAGGGCCTTCAAAACATAGAGTTAGTGAGGAGAGTTATAGTGATTTATCTGATTCTATATTTTTAAATATTTTTGTGCATGATAACTCTCTTGATCTTGGTTGCAAGGATGGTATTTTGCAGGTTGAAAGAGTTGAGTTTGGGGGTGGAAACCCCAATAAAAAGAAAAGAAAGAGGGGTAAGCACAAGCGTAAAATCTTAAAAATAAATGTGGCTTTACCCCTACTTGTTGACAATGGAGTGTTGAAATGGAAAGAGAAGGGTGTTTGTGCCCGCGAGGAAAAGAGATGGTCCAAAGGCCGCAAAGCTAAGGCCAAGTAAGCTTGGGACCATAGTCGGGCTAACGACTTTAAACAAATGCGCTGCTTGGGAGGCAACCCAATGAGGTATGTTTTACTGTTTTGTTAATTATTGTTTAGTAGTGTCTTGCTATCTTTCGAACTTAAGGCACGCTTTTGTTCTCTTTGCTATGAGGACATAGCATGTTTTGAGTTTGGGGGTGGGCAACTCTCCGAGTTTGTGGGTTTATAGGGGAGTGTATATAGTGTCACCCTCTAAAAAAATAGAAAAAATTAAAAATTTTGTTCTTTTCATAAGTTGGGATGTTGATCAAAGTCTGTGATGATTAGAGTATGCTTTAATTTTAAAATCACATGTGCTATTATTAGTGTGGTGATTGGGATTGCATTGAAACATTTAAATTATGATTGCACCACCTCTCACTTCCGTATCATATTCTTGGTCACTGTCATCAACTTAGGTGCCTTTTATGGGATCACTTTGTATATTCTCGGGGTCCCTAGAACATGTTTGCATGATTGTCAATAACACGTCAATAGGTTACTTGATATATATGGCTATTCTTTGAATCCCTTTTTGTAAGCCTTAAACTTTCTAGTCACTAAAAATATTCCGCTAGAACCCCTTTTGAGCTTGAAAAAGAATGGAATCTCTCACAAAGTGGGAGGTTATCTTAGACCACCATTCGCCTTCAATTGTACCCTCATTGTCCTACCCTTTTAACCTATACACAAATTTAATTTTTCTCACCTTTTCAAGAAAGTGAAACTAGGGAAAGAGTGGAAATATTGTGGGGGAAGTTTGGAAAATCAAGGGTTGAATGGAAAGTGGTCACGAAAATAAAGAAGTGGGTCATGTTATGTAATGAAAAGAGGGGCTTGATAAAAAAAAAAAAAAAAAAAAAATATTGAATGCACATTCTTCGTGATGTAATTGTGCAAAGCAAAAGAAAAAAAAAAAAAAAGAAAAAAGCAAAATAAAAAAAAAAAAAAAAAAAAAAAAAAAAGAAAAATTCCGAGCCCTCTCTAATATCAAAAGTGGAATTATATTTCAAGGTGACCAAAGGAAGTAGTGGAATGTGCCCAACCCCATGTCAATGTATGAAAAAGTTTTAGTTTGTGGGTTGGCACATTGGGAAGTAATAAGGGTGAGTGGAGAAATTATCATTAAAGTGAGGTTGTATTTTTACAAGAAGACTTTCTAGTTTCACTTTCTTATTTTTTTTTCGTATGTCCTTACCTTCAATTGTAACCATGAACCTAGCCCTGCGATCTTTCGCACCTAAACTGTTAAGCCATATTATTCTTTCAATATCGATAACCGGGTTGACAATTGTGTAAATATGCATATGAGTGTCCTTTTTGGGTTGTACTGTCTATGACATATTGATTTAGAGCATCACTTAGTGAATCCATAAACAATCTTAGGTTGTTGACAGTGACCTCCCATAATTCATTCATCATTCAGGCCGCGGTGGAAAATTGTGAGTTTTATGCTTCAATGTGATTGTAATCCCATTACTGTGGTGGCACTTGTTGATTATGTGTGTTGGTGAGAATCTGAGACTTATATGGCCAATGAATCATCTATGATAGAACATCCCAAAAATAATTATTTTGTTTTTATATTTTATTATTAATAGTTAGAGTAGTTTTATTTTTATTTTTATTTCTTTTAGTTTTGTTTTACTCGGGACGAGCAAAAGGTTAGTTTGTGGGTGTTTGATGGATGTGTATTTACCCATCCAAATGATGCACTTTTAGGCTTTCTTTGTGTTCGATTCCCGAGTTTTATATATATTTGATGTGGCTTGTGAGTATTTTATGAGTACAGGGTATATAGCTGATTAAAGGTGCATTTTATGGCTAAAAAGTGCAAAAGGAATAAAGTGGAGCGGAGCTCAAGGACTAAACTGGCATTTGGAAGCTTTTGGACTAAATGGGAAATATTGGAAAATTCAAGGACCAAATTGGAATTATGGAATTTTTGGACGAAATTGATTTAGAAAAATTCATGGGATTAAATGAAAAATAAAAGTCCAAAGAGCGAAGCGCAGAAAAAGTCATTAGAGCGATCAAAATGGACTTGGCAATAGTGGGAACGAAACGAATAATAATTGATACAAAAGTAGGCCATTGCTTTGCCAAGGGTGGCCGGCCACTTCATTGTGTGGCCGAAGGAATCTGCATGGAATTGGGGCCAAGAAGGAAACACTGTAGTGGGCCAAGGCAAAACAAGGGCGTCTGCGCTATCCTGCAAGAGCGGCCGCGCCACAACAAGAAAACTCTCGGCCAAGTCTCGGCCAGCAAGGGCGGACGCGCCAGGCACCATTGCGGCCGCGCTTCTTCCGACGTCAGCACCTGTTTGCACGTAATAATCAAGGGCAGTTTCGACTTTTCTCAGCCTTGACCACAGAATTGCCCTAGTCTCTATTTAAATTCCTGCAGCCACGTAAATTAGAAGAGGAATATATCATTATATCATATTTTAGAGTTAGTTGGGATTTTTATTCTTTTTCTTGGAACAATTTCGTGGAAGAAGAAGAACAATTATTTCAGGTTTTTATTATTTGTAAATTATGAGTAGCTAAATTTATTAGATTTGTAGATTGGTCGAACCTTTACCGGATTTCTATGCAATAATATTTTTAATTCTTTCTATTTAATTCCTTCTAGTTCATCAATATATTTTAATTTCTTGTTCATGGATTTGAGACGTATGTTAAGATACGAACTCATCTTTGAATAATTGGGTGTCGAATTCGCCATTAATTTGGGATTTTGATACATAGACCATTATTGATTGAATAACTTTAATCGGGGCCGTAATAGAAATCGATTAATATTAGGTTCTTTTATTCTTTCGTTCTTAATTTATTCTTGGCCTATTGTGGTACCGTAATAGAACCCACAATATTAAAAAGAGTATTTAGGATTGTAATCCGGCCACCTAACCGTGTCGATCCTAGCTAAAGTGAATGAACCCTAGAAGTTGAATTAATGTTTTATAAGTGAAATTTTGCATAGAATGATGGTGAAGTGAAATCCAATCTACGAATCTCTGCTCATAATTTGTTTTCTTGTTTAGTTAGTTTCTGTTATTTAGTTTATGCTTTTAGTCTTAAATCAAATAAAAATTATAAACTTTTGTTACTAAATTCACTGCGTTCACCCTATTTGTTTACCAACGAGTCTCTGTGGATTCGACCCCTGCATTTGCATATTGCTACACCGGTAGTGAGTACACTTGCTCGGTATTTTTATTACAAGAGGGAGTTTTCCTCCATCAATGGACATCTTCCATTCCTGCCTCAAACCATCTTTGAGGACCTTGATCAGCCACCATTTCTATCCGGATCTCCGTGCCATGGTCAACGCCGGGACAAAGTTTGAAAAGACTCTGAGTCTTCAAAAGGCAACAAAGATCCCCGCCTCATCTTACCGCTATCGAACAAACCCGGCAACTTCAACTCCCGCCCGACCAAAGGAAAGGAAGCAGTGAATAAAGGCACTACATTCGAACGGAGCTCAAGTAAACCGCGATCAAGCAGCCCCAAAGAATAACAATCCCCCTCGCTTCCCACAGCTCAAAGATTTAGATAACTCGGAAATGCCTCGGGGTCAAGTATTTCAAGCTTTGGTGAAACGAAATCTTCTCAAACCACTCGAGAATTTCCAACCGAAGACTCTCAAACCCAACATGGATATGAGCAAGCACCGCGCCTTCCACAACTACCCCGCCACACCACCGACAATTGCTTCGTGCTCAAGCGGGTGGTCCAGGGCTCATAGAGGAGGGAAAATTGGAACGCCCCGTGGTCCCAATACCATCGGAAATCCATTCCCCGAACGACGTGGTAAACTCAATAGCCTTTGACGAAACTCCAAGCGAGAGCACCCCCGCAATTTCCGAGACCGTCGGCATGCCGTCCCGCTACGATCGGGAGCGTGAAACCGCAGTCAAGAGATCTCGTGACCGGGAATTCCGACAAGAACGCCCAAGGGCAACCGTCTCCCTACGATCTTTGCCCCGCCCAAGGCATACAAATGGATGGATCGAACGTTCCCGTAAGAGACTGAGTCCGACGGTAGCACGGGAAGCGGTTTAGCCTTCACAGACGATGACTTGCCAATATGTGAGAATCGGCACAACGAAGCCCTCCTCATCCTCATAAAAATAGAGATGTTCTTCCTCCCGAACGTCTTGATTGATAACGGCTCCGCAGTCAACATCATCGCTTTAAGCACACTGAAACGACTCCGCATCGACCGTTCTCTGATAAGGCCTTCACCTCGGGTAATCCGAGCCTACGATTCCACTGCACGACCAATCGTAGGAGTCATCAATCTAAGGATCCAATTCGACGTACAACTGGAGTCGGTAGAGTTCCAAGTCGTGGAAATCAAACCAACCTTCTCCGCTCTGTTGGGACGACCTTGGATACATCAGATGAAAGCCGTATCATCTACTCTTCACCAATGCGTGAAATTCATCAATGCCAACGGAGCGATCGAAGTGATCCGCGGAAGCGCAGAATGGCAAGTGCTTGGCCGCCAAGCTATGACCCGTAAGAAGGTCCCGACATGACCGAATACTCTTCCCTGCATGATTCTCCTACCCCGTCCCGCTACGAAGTGGATCCCTACATCCACGCTCTAAGCCGCGACGAGCTAGAAATCGAAGAACTCAGCGGGTCGTGATGACAACTCGACATATGCGACCGTGAAGAATGCTTGAGAGAGGATCAAGAGATGGATGCCCTAATGGAGATTGATCGAGGAGTAGACCCTTACTTCGCCGAAAACCCTCTTGCAAACCGGCTCATCACCGATCCCCCCGGTACAAGACAACCCTCTAGCCGACACTCGGATCTTACGGGGACAAACCATCACAGCCTTAGTTCAATTCAACATTCCGGTGTCCGACTCCGGACGAACAAGGGCGCAACCTCCTCCAAGGCTTAATCGTGGAAGGAGATATAGCATGCCCTCGAATCGCGGACATTGTAAATGTCGTCCAAGCAAAGATCCCGTATAAAGAAGGCGCATTCTATGAAAGTGATCAACATCAAGCAAGAATCCACTCCGAATCCGCCGAATGCTTCGCCCTCCTAAAAGTAGCCCTCGCCGACTTCTATCATCAAAAACCCCAAGGACTCGGTGGCAACGCTAATGGAGGGACATCATCGGGGAGCAGCCAAAACCTCCGCGATCTGGTTTGAAATCGAACCGCATGCAAGCTACTTTCCGGGACTCATGCCAAGGGAAGATTGGCCACCCGAACCAAAGACTACTCCCTCTAGAGCTACAGCCATCCGAGAGTAATGAAGCTCGGTCCAATCCCTCGTCGCCTATAGTCTAGCTTCGAGTCTTGTTGTCCCGTGTATTCACATCTTTTGAGTCTTTTGACGGCTTTACGCCCGACGATTGTGAATCTTTGGTCAACAATGTACGCCTTCACGCTTTCAATAAAAGGTCCGACCTTCCTAAAAATCATTTCATTGCATCTTTAACAAATGATGATATTAACTAATCAAAACAAGTTAATAACAATTCATCTATACAAAAGGCAAACACATTAATTAAATAAATGCATCAAGCAAACATTTAAGCATGTTGTCAAACGAGAGAAAAACCGGGCCCAAGCCGCCGAGAAGGTTTTAATCACAACGATTTGCAAGATTGCCGAAGAGCCAAAGAGACGCAAGTCCGACGCCATTTCCAAGACAAAACCGCATTTTCCAATACCTCAAGAGCGGGAAACCACCTTCATGAACAAGGAAGACCCACACACGTAAGGGGTCAAAACCAAGAGCATCATGGCCCTAAAACGCCTCGCCTCTCACTTCGTCATCCTCGGGGACATGCTATACAAGAAACGCTACCACGGGCCACTCCTACGCCGCATCGCCCAAGAAGAAGCAAGCAAGTTCATGAACGAAGTCCACAATGGGGCTTGCGGTCCCCACATGAACGCCGTGAGCCCCGATGCAAATCATTCTCAGGATGGGCTACTACCGGATCTCCATGGAGGCAGATTGCATCCACTTTGTCCGAAGCCGCGACAAGTGCCAACGGTTCTCCAACCTCAATCATCTACCACCCCACGATCTCTACCGCATGACTACACCTTGGCCCTTTGCCACTGGGAATTGACGTCATCGGGAAAATCGCTCCGCCAGCAAAGAACGGTCACGAGTTCATCTTAGTAGCCATCGACTACTTCACCAAATGGGTCGAAGCCAAGTCCTACAAGGTACTCACCTCCAAGAAGGTCGCGCATTTCCTCAAGGAAAACATCATATGCCGATACGGCATCCCAAATGAGGTCATATCGTATAACGGCTCACACTTCGAAGGGGAATTCGGCTGCATCGCCGGCTGAATTCAAGATCACACGTCACAAATCTTCTCCCTACCGGCCACAAACAAACGGCGCCGTGGAAGCAAAGAAACAAAACCTCGAACGGATCATCCGAAAAATGACCACCCGAGGACGAGATTGGCCCGAGAAGCCGCACCTTGCACTTTGGGGCTACCGCACATCGCCGTAATGCCCACGGAGAAACCCCATTTGCCCCGACGTACGGGATGGAAGCAGCCCTTCCCATCGAGCTAGAAATTCCCTCACTCCGAGTGCCGCTGGAAAATGACATCAACGAAGTCGAATGGCTCCGAAGCCGACATGACGAATTGGCTCGCTAGACGAGCGACGACTAAAGGCCATGGAACACGTCCGAGCCTATCAAAGCAGGATGGCTAGAGCTTTCGACAAGAAAGTCAAATCCCGAGACATCGTGGAAGGTGACCTTGTACTCAAAGAAAAGCCTCCCACTCGAACCAACCCACTGGGAAAATGGGAACCCACATGGATCGGCCCTTTCGTGGTTCAAAAGATCTTCTCCTGAGGCGCCATGAAGCCGATGCACCTAGACGGCAATCCCTTCATGAATCCAAATAACGGAAGCAAACTTCGCAGATACTTCGCCTAAAGAAGAACAACCGTGCATCTCTTGGCACTCCATGTAGTGTCGAACTACGCACTGAGCCCTCTAGTCCGGGGAACGTAGGCAACCTTAATTGGTCCTGGTCTAAAAATACACAAAAAGTCAAAAGTTTGAATGTCAATCAAGACCTCCATCAAGCTCCGCACTTTTCAAGAACACGCCCTGCCAGCCACCTTGACCAAGTCAAACGACGGCGGCAACATCAAAGGACATCCGAGGGTCACTCAAAGATCAAACGATCGACTCGTGTCGCTTCCACGCCAGGGGCTTGTCTTCGCCCTCACGCGCTTCAAAAAAAAAAAAAGAGCTCGAGCAAGGGCTCACAAAAAAAAATATATAAAAAAAAAGAGAGAGCTCGAGCAAGGGCTCACAAAAAAAAAGAGCTCGAGCAAGGGCTCACAAAAAAAAAAACAAAAGAAGCTCAAGCAGAAGCTGCGAAATTGAGGTCAAGAGCCCGACGCCAACAAGCGGCAAGGAAGCTACGAAAAAGACCGTCAAAACGACGTGTCAAGTGGAGCATTCAACCTCTCACCAAGCACAAAGCCTCAAAGAAAGGGATTGCCGTCGTGGCCTGCATCGTCACCCGCGAATGCAAATGTAAAAGTCCAAAGATGGACGCCGACAAAGTGCACAAATGTAAGCAAAGGCAAACAAGAGATCTTGCGTCTCGATAAAGCTTTAAAAGTAAAGCACAAATCACTAACGGTTACAACATTTCTTGATGAGTTCAAGCACGGTCTACTCTCAAGTTCACAACATGCTAAAAGACAAATTTTAATACATTTAACTAATAATGTGTTTGCAATGCAATGAATGGATACCTAGGAGGTCATTCCGCGCCATCTCGCGCTTGTCCCTCGCCATTCTTTCCTTTCTTCCCTCGTCCCCGGCGAGTCTTCTTTCGCTCCACGTGAACCAACTCGCGTCTCTCGCCCGAGATCCGGGGTCCTCCCCGTAGAGTCAAACAATCCAAGAGCTCTCGTGGCTTCATTCGCCCGTGCTTCGCTCGGATCTCCTCCCCGCGAGTCCGTAAAAGAGGACCTCTCCCGTCGGCCGGCCAACTCTAGTCTCGTAGTCAAACAAAGTGTCTCCCGTCACATCCAAAGGGTCGACTGTGCTTCGGAACTCCTAAGGCAATAGCTACTACGGCAACCGGGTCCTGCACCGCTACACGCCCGCTCTCCAAGACCACTTGGGATCGCCCAACACGCCGCTCATACTGTGCCGATACCGAGTCGTCAATACAACGCTCCCGACGTCTAAGGAGTACCACAGAGGGAAAGCGGAATACTTCCATACCCTCGTAAAATACAAGAAGGCACCCGAAGCCGCCATACAAAGAGGAACTACCTCCGCAGAGCAAGGTCATCCTGCACTCAACAAAGGCTCCCCGCTTCATCCCAAACCGCCGGAAACAAGCGACGGAATATAGAAGGAGGACCAAGACAAACCCGGAACTCGACAACGTAGGACCCTTCCCGCAAGATCCTCCCGGTCTCAATCCTCCAGGCGGAACCCACCAAATGATCTCGATGCGTACCAAGCCGTGCCATCCATCTCTCCCAAAGTGACCGATCCATATCCAACACAAGAGGTCGCCGAGCAAATGACCACGGGCTAAACGACGTCTGAGCCTCTGACATGGCCTCGAAGTCTCTCTCGCAGCCACAAGGTGAGCAAAGCGGGGCTTCCTCTCATAAAACGATCCCAGCCGCCACGGTCGATACCATGAAGAGTCTCCCCAAAGACCAACGGGACAATATCCTCTCCAGCCTCGCAAAGGCCCTACCACATCTAGCAAAGCGCCATCACAAATGCCAAGGGAACCGACTGTAAAAGCGTCGCCATCACGCACAAGGCAAATACATCCCAAGAGACGTCACTCATCATCAACCATGAACCGCTCCGGCAGCTCTCGAAATGTCGATATGACCCGAATCAAGGATCATGCCCCGCACTTCTTCCAACGAAGTACGAAGAAAGTCTCGCAAGCTTCACGCTCACCGCAGACCACCAATCAAAGGAAGCGAGATGGCCTCCACCTCCTGGGTCCTCCAATCAAAGCCCGAAAATCCTCAAAAGTGGGCACCATTTCATTGTAGGAGAAACAAGACACGTGCCTCCTAACATCCTGTAACTTCGCGGCAGCCCGCAACAAATCCCAATCAGAACCAACTCCTTAAAAGACCAAACCGAGCAAAGACGAAACCTTACCTCGAAAGCCCGTCTCGATGCCTCATACGGCGCCGCATCCACGTTTTCAACCGCTCAAGGAAGTGTGCTTGCCTCTCCCGCGAAAGCCTCGGCAAAATTCTAGGGACGTACGAAGAATCCATGGCAAAAATGGAGGTTCCTAGAGAAAATGGGGAAGAAAGCTCGAAAATGGCCGCAAATGGGGAAATGAGGAAGAACCGCATTGGAAAGCATTTATGTCCTTCCCAAAAGCAAGGTTGGTCCGTACGACCTCTTTGCATGCTAAGTATGTCCGTACGGACCTCCTTGCAAACAACCCATTTCCCAAAGAAACAAGCATAAAAGCCACCGTCCTCAAGAAACCTTGCTCCAAATCGCCCAAACACCGGCCAAAGCCATTCCCGCAAACATACACTACCCACAAATGCACTCTCACTCACGTGGCATGCACAAAAATAAAATAATAATAGCAACCATTTCTAGGACAAATCCCTGAATCACAAAATGACATTACATCTTAAAATAAAATGCCGTTTGCCATGCAAATACATGTGTTTTATTACAGTACCCATAAATGTCTCGTTGCTAAACAAAAAAAAAGAGGGATATGAAAAGAGGGAAAGCAAATGAATACTAATCGAATCCTCAAGATCATCATCCTCGCCAAGGTCCTCCAAAGAGAAGTCGGGCATCCTAAATAACTCGCCCGTCACATCCTCGTCGTCGGAATACCGAGCACCCGCCGGAGGCTCCCACGAAAAGTACTCAAGGATCAAATCCGGCGAAAGGATCAAAGAAAGAAGGCTCGAGGAACCCTCACCCCGTGCGCCGTGCGGAGGCATGAACCGATAAAAGGGCCGCTCCTCGAAGGCCCCGCAGCCTCCCGAAGATGTCCCGCATCCATGCTATGCCGCCCTCAAAGGTCCCTCCCCGCCGCGGCTCCGCTCGCTCTAGGCGGAGGAACGCCCACGTAGTGCCTCGAAGGCATAGGCTCGTACGCCGGCACGCGTCGCGAAGACCGACAAGATATCTTCGACGCCATCTTCTTCGCAAATGACCTCATCGCCACGTAACGGCGAAGTCAAGATATCATAGGCTCTCCCCGACTCCGCACCAACAAGCGGCCAAGGAAACGCCATCAGAATACGCTTATACTCAACAACAAAAAGAGAAAAATACGTAAAAGATGCCAAGATGGAAAAGAGTCGCACACTCACCGATCTATCGTCAGATCCACTTCGCATGCAAGCAGAGCTCGCTCCGAACGGCATGCATACCCTCCTCCTCGATCCGTCCCCGCGGACGTACGTGAAATCCGGTCCCGCATCGGAACCTCTCTGGGAGCTCGCGGGCCAGCCTCTCTCTCCGCGCCGCACTGCGGCGTCCCCGCCTTCCTCCTCACGAAGGCCCCGTACTCCTCTCCATACAAGATGAACTCCTCGGCGCCGACACCGCCAAGGTACCTCTCAAAATCAAGCACGTCCATGTCCCGGAATCAAGCATCCCAAAGGGAGGGTCCCTCGGAGCCACGGGAAGCACACCGTGGCCATGCCGCTGTAAGACCCGCTCCCCGTATACATGACATCACAAGTCAAGCCCCGCAAAGCATCTTCCGCCGCGCCGTCACCTCCTGAGCCCTCAAACTCATCTCCCTCATACCGAGTCCACGGAACAAGACAAACCCCTCACGGCTATCTCTCTCCGTGACGCTCCCGCACATCCCCGTAGGCGATGGTGAGCTTCCCCGCCGGTCCTCCTCTTCCTCGCCGTACGAGCCCAAACCCTAGCATAGCAGTGGTACGCAAAGAATGTACCCTGATCTCTATCCCACTAGAAGCACCGGAAAACCTCATAAAACCACACCCGTGACAAAAACAGAGAAGGCTCGGTGCAAAAGACAATGGAGAAATGACAAGTTGCTAAATCAAGAAAACAAAGAATAAACTCATACCTCCAAAGCAAAGTCAAAACAGCCAACGAATCGCCACCCCTGGCTAAACCGGTCCAAGGAGAAGTAGAGCTCGGCCCAAGCTCGCTCGCCCCCAAGCAATGTCGCACCCTATCCAGTCAATCAAGCTCTCCAACAGAGCAAAGGGAGCCGCGGTCGCATGGTTCGAGAACAAAGTCTCGGACAAGGCATACCACAAGAAGGAGCGCGCCAATCAAGCTCCGTCGTCACCCGGCCGGTACTCGGATGTAGGCCCCACATCGGCCGTGATCCTCGCTCCACGTCGCTATACAAGATCCCTGTGCCCTCGCGAGGACGAGGCTCAAAGCCCAAGCCTGGCCAACACATCATCGCCTATCATATCCCTCCACCGCACCGGCCCTCCTTCAAGGAAAGCTCCGATCGCAGCAAAGAAAGCGGTAGGCGTCACCGTCACCTCGCCCACTCGTGGAAGGTGTGGGTGGTATCCCACCAATACTCGATAAACCCAGAAGACACTCTTGTTCTTCCTCGTGTCGACACTCCACTGTGTTCTCAACGAACACACCTAGGCCGAAGCATAAACCAGCCTCTCCGGGACTCGGCCTACCGTCCACGGAAATATCTGCATCCGCCGCCATAGCTCCACAAATGTACCTCGAGCGATCCCCGAGTCTTCATCCTCTTGGCCTTCCCGCCATAAGCTCCCGCATCCCGCAGTAAACACAAAGAAAGGTACGTCAATCACAAGCATTTTAATATAAAGGCACATATAACCCGTCACAAAACACTAAGACATATTGCACATAATTTTCACATACATTATACATATAATTTTTCCATGTAACCCGTCACAAAACACGGCACACAATGCACATATTTTTCACATATAATGCACATATAATGCACATAATTTTCACATATATCATGCATATAATTTTTCCCATGCAGTCCGTCACAAAAACACGGCACACACTGTACACATTTTCTCAAAAGAAAAAAGGGGGGGGATTAAACCCTACACGACACATTTTCAAAAGAAAATCCGTCCCAACACAGCACATATTGCACATATTTTCCCCACAGAGTCCGTCACCCAAAAACACGGCACGACACATATGCATAACAAAAAAAAAAATCCGTCCCTACACGGCACACACTTTCACATATAACCCGTCACAAAACACGGCACATGTCACATTTTTTCACAAAAATTATCACTACACGATAATTTTTCTCATAATGTACATACATAAATAGCATACGGTACAACACACCAAAGCATGCATTTCATTAGAGAAGCACTTTATTTTCACAAATAAGAGCTAATCTACACATTTCTGCACAAAATACACATACCCACAATTTTTACATGTCCATTTTCAACAATTCATCAAGAATTTCACAAAAAGACATAAAATAATAACAAAAAAAAAAATTCAAAAATGCGAAAACTAAAACCTAGTTCTAGCATTCAAAAATTCGAAAGCAGGAATCAAAACGGAATGCATTTCTTACCTCCCGACGGTCATGGAGCGACGATTGTGCACCTCCGGATTCGGATACAAAACATCCGGGTTCTTCGAAGATGGAACGAACGAGATCCAATTTCTTTGAAGCTCCATTCGTCGCTCAACCACTTCCCGATCAAGCGTTGACGACGACTCCTTCGAGATCCCTCCGCCATTGCAAGCAATTCAAGCTAAGAAAAATGGAAGATTTTGGACAAAAATGGAGTTTTCTCTTTCTCTCTCGCCGGTTCACGCACCGGAAGAAGAAGAAATGAAGGGGGCCTCGGTTATTTAACCCGGTCAAAACCTGAACCGTAAAACCAAAGTGGTCCGTACGGACTCTTTGCAACCAAAGTTGGTCCGTACGGACCTCTTTGCAAGCGGGTGGCCAAATTACTTTCCCGCCCTTATAATCTTTGCCCCCGGCCGTCCTAAGGCCTTTTCCAAGAAATCCAAGTGCGTAATGGTCCCTAACCCTTCAATTCAACCACCGGCCATCAAACGTAAGACCGATCCTCGCCCACTTCAACGGCAATTCAATCCACGCCACAACGTAAGACCGGTCTCGCCCACTTCAACGGCAATTCAACCACCGCCGCCAAGCGTAAGACCGGTCTCGCCACTTCAACGGCAATTCAACCACCGGCCGTCAACGTAAGACCGGTCTCGCCCACTTCAACGGCAAATCAACCACCGGCCGTCGCCGTAAGACCGGTCCTCGCCCACTTCAACGGCAAATCAACCACCGGCCGTCAACGTAAGACCGGTCTCGCCCACTTCAACGGCAATTCAACCACCGGCCATCAGCCGTAAGACCGGTCCTCGCCCACTTCAACGGCAATTCAACCACCGGCCATCAACGTAAGACCGGTCCTCGCCCACTTCAACGGCAATTCAACCACCGGCCATCAACGTAAGACCGGTCCTCGCCCACTTCAACGGCAACTCAATCCCCGGCCATCAACGTAAGACCGGTCCTCGCCCACTAACGGCAATCCAACCACCGCCCGCTAACGGCTCCAGAAGGAGCCAACACCTCCCAAAGACGTAATATCAAGGCACAAGACGCTTCCAAACGCTCAACGACAACTCAACCACTGGAGGTCCGAAGTCATCTTCCCAATAGAAAAGGGCCCCTACAAGGTCACACATCCCCAACAATTCAAGCACCGGCAGTCAGATGTAAGCCCGAACTTCGCCCACCTCAACGGCAACGCAAGCACCGGCCATCAAAGTAAGCCCGAGCTCCTCCCCAACAAGTCGAAAGGGAAGTCATACATGATCGCATATCCTCAAAGACTGCCATCATCCTTGCCCACTCAACGGCAAAACAAGCACAAGAAGGAGCCAACACCTCCGAGTACAAGTCCCAAGGCACGAAGCGCTCCAAAATGCCAAATGGGAAGCTATCACCGGCCGTCATCCTCGCCCACTTCAACGGCAACGCAAGCACCGGCAGCCATCGTAAGTCCAACTTTCTACTCAACATGCAAAAACACAAAGGCATCTACGCCTTCGAAGCACAAGGCAGCCACGCTCCACAACTGCGGCTAGAAGACGATTCAAAGTCTCGCGCATTACATCAAATCGGCTAGAAGACGATTCAAAGTCCTCGCGCATTACATCAAATCACCGGCTAGAAGACGATTCAAAGTCTCGCGCATTACATCAATCGCGGCTAGAAGACGATTCAAAGTCTCGCGCATTACATCAAACTGCGGCTAGAAGACGATTCAAAGTCCTCTGGGCCGTGGCACCAACCGCCGCCAAGATGACGATTCAAAGTCTCTCGGGCCATGGCACCAACCGCCGCGAAGACGATTCAAAGTCCTCTGGCCGTGGCACCAACCGCCGCCGTAAGACGATTCAAAGTCCTCTGGCCGTGGCACCAACCGCCGCCAATGACGATTCAAAGTCCTCTGGCCGTGGCACCAACCGCACCGAAGACGATTCAAGTCCTCACTCTATCTCCGGCCCTAAGGCCTTAAACCACCCGATTAGGAAAATCGTAAAATTTCCATCCTGTGACGCCACCACGTCCTCACAATTGACCTCGGCGGTCACCACATCTTAGGACACCACCCCGTCCTTATCACCGACCTCGGCGGTCACACAACACTTCGTGGCACCACCACGCCCACATGCACTCACAAATTCACGACCTCCGAACTACGACTGTGCTTGATTCCCGCCAGGGATACGTAGGAATCCTATCACACGGTCCAGCCATCGACCTATACGGTCACCTAGGACACCACCACGTCCTCCCCATCGACCTATACGGTCACCCAGAACACCACCACGTCCTTACCACCGACCTCGGCGGTCACACGACACTTCGTGGCACCACCACGCCCGCATTCACAAAACACTCACCCCACACCCGAACTACGACTGTGCTTGATTCCCGCCAGGATACGTAGGAATCCTATCACAGGGTCCACCCTATTGACCTAAACGGTCACACAAAAGGACACCACCACGTCCTCACATTGACCCTCACGGCCACTTCCTCTCCCAAAGACGCGATCCATATTAGGACCCTTATCTTATCGGCGACCCCACTTCTTTCATAAGTGACGTCGTCGAGGGGCTTCGTAAGTACCCCAACTGGATCACCCCCTTTCAAACACACGGGAAACACCGCACTCATCAACGTAGTCTCGAGACCTCTCTCACTCAAAACCCTCTCAAAACCCTCTCAAAACCCTCTCAAACCCCCAACCAAACCAAGGGAGGAGCCTTCCGGGATAAAAAGGGACAAAAGGACCTTTTGGGAATTTTCAGAAATCTGAAAGCAATATTGATCCGTACGGACCTCTTTGTTTCAATAATTACTAAATCCCCTTAAAGTCCACAATATTCCCTCAAATCCCTAAGAAATGATTACCCAAATGCATGGTTGGTCCGTACGGACCTCTTTGCATGCCAAGTTGGTCCGTACGGACCTTCTTGCATGGGGGACATCATCATTCCGTAATATTCACCATCATTGCGCATTCCCTCAAATCGAGGAAATCCAAAATTCGATAACCAAGAAGGTCCGTACGGACCTCTTTGCTCCGAAATTTTTACTATAAATAGAGGGCTCCCCTCCTCATTTTCACACACCTCCCTCTTCTCTCTTCCTCCCTTAGCCTTCTCGGCTCCCCTCTAAGTCCTCTCGAGGCACTCCCGCCCCTTTCGGATCCTTCCGAGGCCTTCCGAGCTCCCTTGGTGCTCCGGCCTCCCCGAGCGCTCCCGAGACGCTCCCGCGCTGCCCCGAGGCACTCTCGAGGTACTCCGAGGCCCCTCGTGGTACTCCGAGGCCTTGCTCGGTCTTTCCACGGTGTCCCGCTCTTTCCGAGTCAAACCGACGATCCCAAACCACGCCGAAACTCGCCCGAGTGACTCCCGCCACCACAACGCACGCCGAACCTCTCGCCCGAGTGATCCCGACGATCCCCACGCACGCCGAACCTCTCGCCCGAACGCAGCCTACAACCTCAACTCACGCCGAAACTCGTCCGCGGACAACCGGTCCCTCCCGGCAATCCCGATCCGTACCGAACGCTACTCCGACCTCAAACACCATTCCCACGGGAAGACAGACACGAACCAACATTGGTAAGGCTTCCTTCCTATACTATTTCAATACATTTCCATACATAGCATACAATGTAGACATCCGATACAAACATGCATTTTTAAAAAGCACACACACACACACACAACATTTAAAGGATATTAGGGTATCCGAAAGACTCGTTTACGAGGCTACTCGGTGAGCTCTAATATTCTAATATTCTCTTCACGGGAGTCATCTCGACCTCCGAACTCAAAATCTCATCACACAAAAACAGCTTTAAAATTATCTTTAAACTGATGCCCTTTTTCAATGTTTTGGGCTTAATAAAAACGGCGTGGCGACTCTACAAATGCGAAAACAAACGGCGAGACACCTCCAACCTGAAAACGCTGCAAAGCGGGGAAAAAATGCCAGATGCCGGGGCCGCGAGGCCTGCTCGGATCCGGGTAATTTCAACCATGAACAAGCTTTTCAAGACCTCAAAACTTACTTGTCGACACCTCCGTTATTGGCCAAACCTCGGGAAGGCGAACACCTCTACATCTACCTAGCAAGATCGTAAAAGCGCCGTAAGCGCAGCCTTAACAGAGCGAGATGGTCTTCAACAACCCATCTATTATATAAGTAAGACACTCTTAGATGCGGAGACCAGGTATTCTCATTTACAAAAGTTAATTCTAGCTTTAATAACCGCATCCATTAAATTAAGACACTATTTTGAAACACATACAATAATTGTGCGTACTAACTATCCTATTTAAGAATGTCATGAGAAAACCAGAGATGTCAGGTAGGATGGCTAAGTGGTACGTGCAGTTAAGCACTTACGACATCAAATATGAGCCAAGAACAGCAATAAAATCTCAGGCTCTAGCTGATTTTGTGGCTGAATTTAGTCCAACCATGCAACAAGAAGTAAAGTTTCAGCAATTACAGGATGATGACATCTCAAGAATATGGACACTCTATACAGATGGTGCTTTGAACATGAGAGGAACAGGTCTTGGAGTCGTACTAAAGTCGCCACAAGGGGACATAATACCACAATCCATCAGCTGCAGTTTTAAAGCTACCAATAATGAGGCAGAGTACGAGGCATTAATTGCAGGCTTACAAGTGGCCCAGACCTGGATATCAAGCACATCGGGGTGTTTTTGTATTCTTTGCGATTGTCAACCATTACAACGGGTCCTACATAGCAAAAATGTGAAGATGATGACATATTTGGAAATAGTGAAAATCATGGCGGCCAAATTCGAAACATTTACTTTGGAGCGGAGGTGCCGCGAGAAGAAAACTCACAAGCGGATGCTCTGGCAAACCTAGGCTCGGCCTTCAAAAGCATTTCACGAAGAAGTATTCCAATTGTGCATGTTGACATCCCAGAATTGAACGTCTTGAGTTGTTTGCCTTAGATGTCGACATCCTTCCCGATCCAAAGAACAACCTCATGGATGGCCCCTATAATCAAGTATCTCCAAGATGATACAATCTCGGCAGAAGAGACAAACACTCGAGCATCCAGGTAAGGTCATCTAAGTATTTACTTATCGATAACTTTTGTTCAGAAATCTGCTGCAGTCACTACTTGAGATGTCTAGAAGCGAGGCCGAGCACAATAGGTTTTGATGGAGGCTGCATGAAGGGCAATGTGGAAATCATACGGGCGAAGCCCGTATACCAAGGCTCTAAATATGGGCTACTTTTGGCCCACAATGCGAAAAGACGCGGCGGATTATGCAAAGAAATGTGACTCTGTCGGCGGCACGGCGACATCCTACATCAACCGGCCGAATTGCTGCATCCTATCTTATCGCCATGGCCATTCATGGTTTGGGGAATGGATATCGTAGGGAAATTGCCAAGAGCTTCGGGAGGAAAAGTTTTCTACTAGCCATGATAGATTACTTCTCCAAATGGGTAGAAGGCCGAAGCATATGTACGGAGTTCGCGACAAGGAAGTTATTTCTTTCATCAAAAGGAACATATTCGGCAAGTTTGGAATATCTTGAGACAATGGCTCCCAGGTTTATCGGTCGGAAAACGCGGGACTTCTTGACAAGGTGGGGAGTTAAGATGGTGACATCTTCACCCGTTCACCCTCGAAGCAAACGGACAAGCGAGAATCAAGCAACAACATTATCACGAGCAACTTAAAGAGAAGGCTAGACCAAAAGAAGGGAAGATGGGGTGAAGAGCTACCAATGGTCTTATGGGGCGACGGGACGACATCCAAAAATGCTACCGGTCGGACACCCTACTCTCTAGTGTTTGGGTTAGAGTCGGACATTCCGGCGAAGTTACATTACTCTACAAAGCAAGATATGGTTTGTTGACATCGAACATAATAAGGACATCTTGACACATGATTTAGATACTATAGACGAACTAAGAGATATGGCCAAAATCCGGATGGCGGCATATCATCAAAGAGTAGCCGAGGTCTTACAACAAAAATGTAAGACTTAGAAGATTCCAAGTAGGAGATTTATTCTTACGAAAGGCATTTCAAAAATACAAAAGAGCTCAACGCAGCAAGCTTGCCCCAAAGTGGGAAGGTCCCTACCTAATCGATGCGCGGGCCGGGAAAGGAGCATATCGCTTATCAACCTTGGATGGCCAAATGATCCCACGAAGTTGGAATGCCATTCATCTTAAAAGGTATTACATCTAGGCAATGCCTTCCTAAAACTTACATCATCCTGTATGGACAATCCTCTCGGTCTTTTCATTTATTGAATTTGAGTATCCTTTCATTTCCCTATTTGTCATTTTTTTTATTTACTTCAAAATAAGATGTCGCTAACACCCGGCCTTTGTGAAGGGACGTCAACATAGTTGACGTCCATCTCTAACATGTCTCTGTCTTGCGAGATGTTGACATACAAAAGTGGGGACATATCAAAGTGCTCAAGCTAAAGTGACAACGAAATCTCCTCCGCTAGAGGTGGCCACCTCTTCTAAAGTTAAGGTACATAATCCCTTCTAAGGTTTAAAGAGTTAATTACCTCTTTCTCCGAAAGTTAGGTTTCTACACCTTCGCACTGGAGCGCACGATATCTCATTGGTTGAGGTGTGGGATGGGCCTATATGAGGAAACTTGTATAGCTTACCCATTTCCACTCGGTCAAATGATTGATCTTAAGAATGATTCAATTGGTTATGGCATATTCCTGTCATCTTAAGTACATCCGGTTATGACATTCTCATGTCTTCACTCGAAAACAAAAATATGACATTTTATTATGTCAACATCCTATGATAATACTTTAGCATCAGGGATCAAAGCATGACATGCACGAAGTTGCTAACAAAAGTTTTTCTAAACACTTTGAGATACTAAATACTATTAAGACTACCATAAAAAGTTTCCAAATTCAGTTGGCCCGCTCCAACATCCAAACAACATAAAACTAAGAGCGAGTGTTGAACCAACCCAACACTTGAGATAAATTGTCTTCGGTCCTTATGGACAAGGAACATACCAAAATAAATAAAAATTTCTTTGGGACTCAGCCCCCAAAATCATCATCAAACAAAACAACTTGAAAAACTAACTTGAATTTTTCTTCACTTAGCATACATTGCGGGTGTGCCGAGGAGTTCTGTCTTCCTTATCCTTCTTCTATCCTTCTACTTCAACCGTCACATCCTTAGGGTTAGATGACACCTCTCCTTCATCCACTTTTTCACCCAACAGATTCTTAAATTTTTTCATACTCGGTCTCAACCTTCCAAACCTTAGATTTTCCATCTTTATGTTCTTCCATCATCTTGATTTTGATCTTCCAACATGGCTTTGGCGCAACCAACTTCAGGATTCCTTACTTCATTTATTTCATTTTGATAGCCACCCTCAATTGAAGTCGGATTGCTAACAACCCCTTCACCGTCTTCTTGTTCCTTTTTGCTCGTTAAAACTTCTTCTCCCAAAAGCATCTTCCTTCTTGGCTTTGATCCATATAACTCTTAGCGCTCTTCTTAAATTGCTCATTGATCTTAGCCATATCTTTCACTTGGGACTCCAAACATCCCATTGCTGTTAAGAAAACACCATAAGTTCCAAATTAGCAAATAATAGAGCTATGGAACAGTTAGGGCAGGCCAGCCTTAGTAACATCTTCACATTGGTTACTAATCCTAGAAGCTTCTTCTTCACCCCTCCTACCTTCGAACCTTCAAAAATATCCGCATCCACAACTTCGATAGCCTCACTCTCTGTAGCCTTCCTCTTCTTTACCCTTGAATCAATGCCAGTACTTTCACCCATCTGGACTTGTTTCTTTGAGACAATGGGTACCTAACATCAGACTTAGCAGGAAAAGCACCAACAAGAGCATCCAAATCTTCCAGATCAAAGTCTAAGCTGAAGCAAAGCGCGCCTTTGAATCAAGAGAAAGTTTAAGCATTGAGGAAAAGGAAGATTAGCGGGAATAGAAAGACGGGGTAAACTATTCTTACCTGTTGACATTTTGAGAGATGACGACGGCTTGACTTCTTCTTGATTTTCTTCACCACCGAATGTTGTCAAATCATGTCCGCCAGTTACTCGAAGTTTGGAAACTTACCTCTTCGTATTCCGCGAAGTGATAAGTTTGGGGGCAATTGTTGTGGCCAGATTTTCCACATGTTGACATCATTGAATATCCCTGCATGGTGACATCCTCAGTTGTTCTGCATGTCAAGATGATATTCCTTTGTAAGTATTGCATAATATTTATTGTGTTTATCTACTATTATTTATATCATATTTTACAGTAAATCAAAGGAGTTAAATCCGGGAGATATTTACCAGCACATGGGACTTTTCCCTCAACGCTAAAAAGACCAAGTCAAAGGACGTTGAGAGGATAAGAAGATGTGCCGAAATTATAGGGATTTTTGTTAGTTTGTTACGTTGAGTTGTGGAAGACTTGGTCTTAACGAAGTCCTTGATTTGGTTAAACAACCCAGTCAATGGCAATCTCCGAGCTTCATCAAACGGCCGTGATCTCCATCTTTGGCGATATTTTCTCCTTGTTTCTAGGGATATTTTTACCTTTCTTTTTACTATCTAAGGGGTATAAAAGAGAGTAACCTACACTTCCACACACACGTTCACTAGCTTCTGTAAACTCTCTCTTATGCTATCCGACTTGTAATCACTCAACTATCAATAATACATTTTTGGGTTTTAGGTAGGTTACCTAAAACCTCCCGAGGTTTTATGCCGGCGAGATCATTTGACTCAAGGGATTTCCTCGTTATATTGTTGTGTCCTTGATTGTGTTTCTTCATTTTAGCATCCGTTTGTTCCATTTAATCAAATTCCAAAGTCCCCTCCTTATTATTAAATCCATACACTTTCATAAGTCAAGATTCGACATTATTGTTTTTTCTACCAAAACAGTATGTAAATCTGTTTCGTACGTTTCTAATCTCCTCATGCTAGATGGATTCAAGGCTAGGGTTTTGTTGTTTTATAAAGTTCTTCCGCTGCGTTTGTAACCCCAAAACCCAACAGTGGTATCAGATTCGTGTTTATCATGATTAGGATTGAAATTGGCATGCTAGATTTAATTTGATTAAATGCTTTACATGCTATATGAAATAGATCTATGATTTTATGTGTTGTTTTGAGAAAACAAGTATATGTGATATACCACGATTGTGATTAATAATTGATTAATATGATTAATCTTTTACATAGGTTGTTGATCTGTTTAATATGATTATTTAGATTAGTAATTTCTCAAAATTGTATCAAATTGTTTGATTGGAATATTTTGTGAAGTCCTATGTTCATAATTATGTACACATAAGTTTCATGTTACAACCATGCGATGTTTGTTGTTATGTGTAAAACCTTCTAAATATTTAAGTTTTATGCCATCCCTCGATTAGAACACTTGTGAAATTTTAGAGTATTTTGATGTAGTTTCGACTCAGTTGGGTGCATCATCATATCTTAAATTGTGACCAAGATGAGATAATGGTTGATGTAGTTTTGACTCAGTTAGGTGCATCGTTCCATGTCTCATGCGTTTGAAAAAGGTTTTAACATAATTGGTGCTTTCAAATGAGATTTGACCCAAGGCATAGATGAGATTAAAACATGTTTTTGACATATGATGTCTAGAAATTTCATAAAAGATCTAAGAGTCATTTATGATATGATTGATGTTTTCTACCTAAATAGCTTGATTTCGGGCATTGACTCAGTTAAACCAAAATCAAGTGAAATATGGATCTTAGCCCATTTTGATTATATGGTACATGCTTGTATATGAAGGTGTATAATTGAGTGGGAGTATTTTTGAAATACATTATTTGCTCTTAGATGGTAAATGCGTTGATACTTATATGTTTATTGTTTGCATATTTTATTGTAGTAATGGCAACTCACAATAATCAGCCCCTGTCACTGCGGTCAATCCTTGAGAAGGACAAGCTCGAAGAGAACGGTACAAACTATTCTGATTGGATCAGAAGCCTAAGAATTGTTCTAAGGCAAGAGAAGAAAATGTACGTTCTTGACAAACCCATTCCACCTCCACCTGCTGCCAATGCTTTAAGGGCAGATAAGGATGCACATAAGAAACATACTGATGATTCTAATGATGTGACATGCCTTATGTTTGCCATCATATGTAAGGATATTCAGAAGGACCTTGAACACATGGAAGTGGCTTTTGATCTAGCCGAGCGCTTAAAGGAAATGTTCCAAGTGCAAGCTAGATAAGAGAGGTATGATGTGGTAAAGACCCTAAATGCATGCAAGATGCAAGAGGGGCAGTCGGTTGGTGCTCATGTTCTAAAGATGAAAGGACATATTGAGCGTCTAGAAAGGCTTGGAAATCCGATGAGTTTGGAACTCGCTATGGATACGATATTAAATTCATTGCGTGAAAGTTATGGTCATTTTATAATGCACTATCACATGAGTGGCATGGATAAGAATCTCTCGAAATTGCATGCGATGCTTAAAACCGCAGAGAAGAATATCAAGAAGCTTGGAACGGCAAATGTGCTAATGGTTAACAAAGGGAAAGGGTTCAAGAAAGAAGGTAAAGCAAAAGTTGCTAAACCTAAGGCAAATGTTGCCAATGCCGAAGAGGCAAAACCCAAAGGTTCTCAAAAGGATGCAATTTGCTACCATTGCCAAGAGGTTGGTCATTGGAAGCGTAATTGCAAGTCTTATAAGGAAGGCCTAAAGGCGAAGAAGGGCAATACGATTGCTTCTGATTCAGGTATCTATGTGATAGATATTTTCCTTTCTATTTATAGTTCATGGTTATTGGATACCGGATGTGAATCTCACATTTGTTTAAATGTGCAAGGACTAAGGAATAGGAAGCTACTCAAACAAGGTGAAGTTGACCTGCGTGTGGGGAATGTAGCAAGAGTTGCTGCATTAGCCGTAGGAACATATGATGTAACTTTACCTAGTGGGCTGAAAATCAAGGTTTTTGGAAACAATTGTTACTATGTTTCGGATTTGAGTAGGAATATTATTTCTGTTTCTTGTTTGGATAATGAAGGATTTAAGTTTCTTATTGAGAATAAGAAATTTTCTATTTATTTAAATGATATGCTCTATTGTATTCCAAATTAATTTAATGGCCTTTATGTTCTTGATGTTGAGAAATAAAATAGTGTTGAAGATATTTATCATGTTAACAAGAAGTCTAAACCGAATGACGTGAACAACACGTTCATGTGGCATTGCCAGCTTGGTCATATAAACGAGAAACGCATTTCTAAATTCCATAAGGATGGACTTTTAGACTCACATGATTATGAATCATATGAGGTATGTGAATCTTGTTTATTGGGAAAAATGACCAAACCACCCTACACTAAGAGTAGTGAAAGGGCTAGTGACTTATTGGGCCTAATACATACCGATGTATGTGGACCAATGAGCAGCATTGCTAGGGGAGGATTTTGGTATTTCATTACGTTCACTGATGACTTATCTAGATATGGCTATGTCTATGTGATGAAGTCCAAAAGTGAATCGTTTGAGATGTTTAGAACATTTCAAAATAAAGTACAAAATTAACTTGGCAAAACTATTAAAGCACTTCGATCCGATCGTGGTGGAGAATATTTAAGCCAAGAGTTTGATAATCATCTCAAAAACTGTGGAATTGTTTCAGAGTTGACTCCACCCGGAACACCACAATGGAATTGTGTATCTGAAAGGAGGAATAGAACCTTATTAGATATGGTTCGTTCGATGATGAGTCAAGTTGACCTTCCTATTTCGGACATGCATTAGAGACTGTTGCGTTCACACTGAACATAGTCCCTCCTAAATCGGCTCCTAAGACCTCACATGAGATGTGGCATGGAAGAAAACCTAGTTTGTCTTTCATGAAGATTTGGGGTTGCGAAGCTTATGTGAAGAGACTTGTCTCTGATAAGTTAGCACCTAAATCTGACAAGGTTATTTTCATTGGTTATCCTAAGAAAACCAAAGGGTATTACTTTTACAACCGCAATGAGAACAAAGTGTTTGTTGCTCAATATGGTACTTTTCTTGAGAAACAGTTTCTCAATAAAGCATCTAGTGGGAGTAAAATTGATCTTGAAGAAATTCAAGAACCCGAAAAAACATGGAACCATTAGTAGAGACGAAACCAAGTCCACAAGAAGTTGTGGAACCGGTTTAAGATCCACAAGTCCATCGTAGATCGGATAGAGTACGATCCGAACCCGAGAGATATGAATTTCTCATTTCGAAAAGTAATGAAGTGGAAGTCATTGAGAATGATGAACCTACTTCCTATTAACAGGCGATGTCCACTCCTGATTCAGAGAAATGGCTAGAAGCCATGGAATCCGAATTGCAATCCATGTCGGATAATCAAATTTGGAACTTGATTGAGCCACCCGAAGGTGTAAAAACCATAGGGTGCAAGTGGGTCTTCAAGAAGAAGACTGACATGGATGGGAAGGTGCATACTTACAAGTCTAGGCTTGTAGCAAAGGGATATAGGCAGATTCATGATGTTGACTATGATGAAACCTTTTCGCATGTTGCCATGCTTAAGTCTGTTAGAATTTTAATTGCCATAGCCGCGTATTATGACTACGAGATATGGCAAATGGATGTCAAAATAGCTTTCCTAAATGGGAAGTTACTTGGGGATGTGTATATGACACAACTCGAAGGTTTTGTCGATCCAAGAAATTCTAACAAAGTGTGCAAGTTGCAAAGATCCATATATGGATTGAAGCAAGCTTCTAGGAGTTGGAATCTTCGTTTTGACGAAAAGATCAAAGAGTTTGATTTTGTCAAGAACGAAAATGAACCTTGTGTATATATTGTTGTGGGTATTTTTCAGCATGGTGACATCTTCAGTTGCTCCTGCATGTCAAGAGGTTACTCCACTGTAAGTATCTTTTTAATATTTACTTATTTGATATTTCCTAATATCTTTATTATTATTATTTTCCAGTGAATAAGAGAGAAGAATACGGGATATTTCTCTAGCACGTTCAACACATCTTCAACGGCAAGGATGACTTGGTCTCACGGACGTTGAAGAAGATAAGGCTATTTCCGAGATTGTAGGAACAACTTTTACCCATTCAAACTTACTTATATTTAAGGGGAGATGGAGATGAAAAATATACACACTCTCGTACACTCATACACTCTACGCACATCTCTCTTGTAATTCTCTCCATCATCTTCCACAATTGTAACTCAATTATTATAGTGAAACTTTTAAGGTTGGAGACCTAACTCCCGGGGTTTTTTCTAAAGAGGTTATCACCTCAAAGGTTTTCCTCATTAACAAATCGTGGTGTCATTCTTTCTTTTTATGTCTTTGTTCCATTTAGTCGAATTCCACAGTCCCCTCCTTGTTACTTAATCCACACACTTGTCAAAGTTAAGATTCAACACTATTGTTTTTTCTACCAAAACAATTTGGCGCCCACCGAGGGGCCTCGTGGTTTATCGGTTATTTGGATCATTTCCTGAGCGAATTCATCATGTCTGTACCTTCCAATGTGTCCACCGTCGGCAAGGGTACCGCCGTCACTCCAACATCAGGAGGTAGAACCAGCTTGTTGCCGCCACCCCCTCAGACCGGACCTCAGCAAACTCAACCTACAAAGACTCCACAAAAGGAAGCGACATCTTCCAATGTAGATGCTGACATTCGCACTATCCTAACCAGGTTGAATCAGAGGTTGGATCAACAAGATAGCAATTCCAAGGTGTTGGCCAATTCCATGGTCAAGATGCAGAGGGATCAACAGCTCATCGCTTCGCGGCTTGAAAACATCTCACCATTGCGTGCAAGGAACCTCAAATTTGACAACACCGAAGGATCTACGCTCCAGAATGAATTTATTCCAATGAATAGTCCACCTCAAACTCCTCAGTTGACATCCTTACCCGGGGACACCCTAATGACGCCACCTTCAGCAGGATTCACCCCGTTCATTCCATTCATTGACAACACCACTGTCACAAATACCTCGGATAACTCTGGTTTGCTGAATAATCTTTTAAATAATAATAATTTCAATCGTATTCCTATGGCTGACCCTTTTGCAGGAAACCCCCTAGTCAAACAGATGCAGGATCTCAGGGAGCTGATAATGAACGTGCCCGGCATAACTCCTCCAATCCAACAAGTGTCTCAGAACTGCTACAACCAATCTCGGTTTGTCCCAGCAATTGCAAATGTCGACATCCCGAAGCGTTTCAATGTTCCATCTATGAAGTTGTATGACGGCACCATAGACCCTGAGGAGCATGTTGCTCACTATCAGGAGAAGATGGACATAATCCATATTCCGCTTCAATTAGGGAGGCTTGCTTATGCGGAGGATTTGGATCAACCTTGGTTGGACCGGCTCTCAAATGGGCGATTAGGCGGCCCCTAGGTTCAATTGGTTCATACGCCCGGCTTATCAACATGTTCTATAACCAATTCTCGTGTAGTCGACAATTTGAGAAGGCGACAAGTGATCTCTACAATGTGACCCAACCGCCTACTGACCCTCTGACAGATTATGTTCATCGGTTCAATAAGGAAATCTTTGGAAATTCCCAATCTTGACATGTCAACGGCCACGAAGCATTCAAAATGGGATTGAAGAAAGATTCACAGTATTATCAAGATTTGGTGATGACTCCTTGTAAGCGGTTGGAAGAAGTCAGGAGCAGGGCATTGAGATTCATAAGATTGGAGGAAGATGAGCTGCGAAGATCAAAGTCCTCGTCCAAGTCATCGACATATGACCACCCTGACAGGAAAACTGAATCATCCCATCGCAGGAACAACCGTTCCAATCCTTACCCAAGAATTGATACTAGCAAAATTAATTCAATAGACGGTGAGGATGAAGATAATGATAAAATGCCTAACATTTCTGATTATTGTTTTTCTGTTAACATTTCAGGTATACTCTGTGCAATGGGCAACCTAGGGGACAAAGCCAGATGGCCAAAGAAGACGGATAAGCCTACGGGATGGCGTGACAAATTAAAATGGTGCGCTTACCATGAAGAATTTGGGCATGTTACTGAAGATTGCATCGCACTAAGAAAGGAGATCAGTTACTTGCTCTCGAAGGGACATCTTAAGGAGTTCTTTGGGATCCGTAAAGAAGAAGGCTGAAAGTGCGGAAGCTCCTCATGAGGTCGAAAGACCAGCATCTCCCCCAGCATCAACAAAGGTGATCAATTTCATTAGTGGAGGCTCAGAAATATGTGGCACTTCCTATTCTGCCGCAAAACGACATGCTAAGGAGTCAAAAGAGGAGAGGCCAGAAAGACAACCAAGAATGTCGACACCCTGCCATGATCCAATCACCTTTGATGAGAGTGATCGAGAGAACTTGCTGGAACCCCATCACGACAGCCTAGTTATTTCCTTGCAGATCGCCAATTGTACAATCCGGCGTATCCTGGTGGATGGGGGTAGCTCTGTCAATCTCATTATGTTGAACACCCTCAAGGAAATGAACATCCCAGCATCGGAGATCATCAAGAAATCCTCAGTATTGGTAGGCTTCAGTGGTGAAGTCAAAGAAACAGTGGGGGAGATAAAGCTTCCAATATACTCAAAGGGCCTCAACACCATGGAGCGGTTTTGTGTAATCGATTGTGCAACATCCTACAATGTCATTCTTGGAAGACCATGGATTCATGGGATGAAGGTTGTCCCATCCACTTACCATCAGTGTGTGAAGTTCCCAACACCTTGGGGTGTCGCCAAAATATACAGTGATCAGCAGGTGGCCAAGGAATGTTATAAGACTTCAATGAAGGCGTCAACATCTCCAAAACAAGCATAGCAATTACAGAGGAAAGTACGTGAAGTCCTGGAAGCTAGGGAGAACGATGTGAAAGAAGTATTGCTAGACCCTTCCAACCCGGACATCAAGGTACTTATTGGCAGTGACATCCCATCAGATATAGAAGAGAAGCTTGTGGAATTATTAAAAAGCAGAGTAAAGAGTTTTGCTTGGAAACATGATGACATGACCGGCATCAGCAAAGATGTCATCACTCACAAACTTAACATCGATCCTAGTTTTAAACCAGTGCACCAGAAACGAAGGAAATTTGCAGAAAAAAGAAACCAGATCATCAAGGAAGAAGTAGAATGCTTACTCAAAGCCAACATGATCCGAGAGGTAGATTATCCAAGATGGTTAGCAAACGTGGTTGTAGTTGAGAAGAGGAATGGGAAATGTAGAGTCTGTGTTGATTTCACCGACCTAAATAAAGCTTGCCCAAAAGATCCTTTCCCTCTGCCTCACATAGATTCGTTAGTTGATGCCACATCCGGACATGAACTCCTCACCTTCATGGATGCATCTTCAGGATTCCAGCAAATCCAGATGGAACCATCTGACCAGGAAGACACCGCCTTCATAACGCCAACAGGTATTTATTGTTATATTGCTATGCCTTTTGGACTAAAAAATGCAGGTGCCACATATCAAAGGCTCGTCAACAAAATGTTCAAAGATCAGATTGGGGACACAATGGAAGTATATATTGACGACATGGTAGTAAAATCCAAGAAAGCCGAAGATCACATAAGCAACTTATCTCAAGCCTTTGACATCTTGGATTGTTTCAATATGAAACTTAATCCAGCTAAATGCAACTTTGGAATGAAGGCAGGGAAGTTTTTGGGTTACATGGTTACTAAAAGAGGAATTGAAGGCGCCCCGAGAACGGATACGTGCTATTATTAACCTGCTTTGTCACCTCAATCTGTCAAGGACGTCCAAAGATTGACGGGAAAGATTGCTTTGCACTCACCAGGTTCATTTCAAAATCCTCGGATCGATGCAAACCTTTCTATGACATCCTAAGGAAGAACAAGAAGTTCCAGTGGGAGAACCAACATGAAGAAGCCTTTCAGGAGCTCAAAACTTACCTATCGACACCTCCATTATTGGCCAAGCCTCGGGAGGAGAAACATCTTTACATCTACAGCGGTATCGAAGGCGGCTGTTAGTGCGGTCTTGGTGGCAGTAACGAGATGGTAGTCGGCAACCCATCTACTATATAAGTAAGACACTTTTAGATGCGAGACCAGGTATTCTCATTTACGAAGTTAATTTTAGCTTTGATAAGCTGCTTCTATTAAATTAAGGCACTATTTTGAAACACATACTATAATTGTACGCACTAACTATCCTATTAAGAATGTTATGAGAAAACCGGAGATGTCGAGTCGGATGGCGAAGTGGTACGTACAATTAAGAACATACGACATTAAATATGAGCCCGCAACGGCAATAAAATCTCAAGCTTTAGGCGATTTTGTGGCGACTTTAGTCCAACCATGCAACAAGAGGTGGAATTGGAGGTTCGGCAACTTCAAGATGACGACATCCCGAAGATATGGACTCTCTACACGTATGGTGCTTCTAACATGAGAGGTACGGGTCTTGGTGTTGTACTAAAATCGCCACAAGGGGACATAATACCACAATCCATCACCGCAGCTTCAAGGCCACTAATAATGAAGCAGAATACGAGGCATTAATTGCAGGTCTAACGACGGCCCAGGACCTAGATGTCAAGCATATCCGGGTGTTTATAGATTCTTTGCTAATTGTCAACCATTACAATGGATCCTACATAGCAAAAAATGCAAAGATGACGACATATTTGGAAATTGTAAAAATTCTGGCGGCCAAATTCAAAACATTTACTTTGGAACAGATTCCACGAGAGGAAAACTCTCAAGCAGATGCTCTGAAAAACTTGGGTTCAGCCTTCAAAAGCATTTCACAGACAAGCATCCCAATTGTGCATGTTGACATCCCAGCAATTGATCATCTTGAACTGTTCGTTCTAGATGTCGACGTACCTTCCCCTCCAGTAGCAACTTCTTGGACAGCTCCTATTATCAAGTATCTCTTAGATGATACGATCCCAGTCGAGGAGAAAAATGCTAGAGCCTTCAGGGTAAGAGTATCTAAGTATTTACTTATTGATAACCTTTTGTTTAGAAAATCAAGCAGGTCACTACTTAAGATGTATAGAAGCAGACCGAGCCCATCAGGTTCTCAAGGAACTGCATGAAGGAGAGTGTGGAAATCATACCGGGGGCAGAAGTCTACATACCAAGGCTCTGAGGATGGGCTATTTTCGGCCCACAATGAGAAGAGACGCCGCGGACTATGCAAAGAAATGTGACTCCTGTCAACGACATGGGGACATCCTGCACCAGCCAGCAGAGCTATTGCATCCTATCCTATCGCCATGGCCATTTATGGTTTGGGGAATGGACATCATAGGAAAATTACCCAGGGCACCAGGAGGAAGAGTATTTCTATTAGCTATGACAGATTATTTCTCTAAATGGGTAGAAGCTGAAGCGTATGTACAAGTTCGTGACGCAGAAGTAATCTCTTTCATCAAAAGAAATATATTCGACCGATTTGGGATACCTTCAGAGATAATTTGTGATAACGGCTCCCAATTCATTAGTAAGAAAACCCAAGATTTCTTGACATCTTGGGGAGTCAAGATGGTGACATCTTCACCTGTTCACCCTCAAGCCAATGGACAAAGTGTAATCTAGCAACAAAATAATCATAAGAAACTTAAAAAGAGACTCGAACCGTAAGAAGGGACGATGGGCGTAAGAGTTACCAATGGTTCTATGGGCCGACAGGACGACATCTAAGAACGCTACCGGTCAAACTCCCTATTCACTTGTATTTGGGACGAGAATCAGTTATTCCACAGGTACTTGTACCTACGGCCAGATACAGTTTGTTGACATCTGAACACAATACAGACATCTTGACATATGACTTGGATACAGTAGACGAACTAAGGGACATGGCCAAAGTTTGGATGGCAGCATATCAACAAAGGGTAGCCAGATCTTACAATAAAAACGTAAGGGTTAGAAGGTTCCAAGTAGGAGATCTAGTCCTACGAAAGGCATTCCAAAATACAAAGTAACTCAATGCGGGAAAGCTTGCCCCAAAGTGGGAAGGACCCTACCTGATAGATGCACAGGCCGGGAAAGGAGCATATCGTCTGTCAACCTTGGATGGCCAAATGATACCACGAAGTTGGAACGCCATTCACCTTAAAAGGTATTACATCTAAACAATGCACCCCTTTAAATCATCTCATCACAGGTATGGACAATCCTTTATTTATTTGTAACCTTCCATTTTCCTATTTACTATTTTCTTATTTCATTACAAGTCAAGATGTCACTAACACAACTTGTGGAGAGGCGTCAACATAGTTGACGTCCATTTTTAACATGTCTTTGTCTTATGAGGTGTTGACATACGGAAATGGAAACATATCGAAAGTACGCAAAATCAGCAGAACAATGAATTCTCCTCCGTCAGAGACTGGCCATCTCTTCTCAAGTAAAGGTACATAATCCCTTCTAAGATTTAAAGAGTTAATTACCTCTTTCTTAAGATGTTAGGTTGCCACACCTTCGCCTGGAGCACACGTTATCTCTTTAATTGAGGTGTGGGGTGGGCCTATATGGGTAAACTCATATAGCTTACCCATTCCCACTCAGTTAAATGATTGATCTCATGTTTTATTCTAATGGTTATGACATGTATGTGTCATCTTAAGTGTCTACCGCATTGACATACTAACATGTCACCTTACGAACATAACAAATAACCATCCAAAAGAAAACAAGCCTTGACATGCTTGAAAATTACTAAACTACAACTAAGCTAAAGTTAACCTAAAAACATCCTTAAAAAGTTAAAAACAACATCCAAACTACCAAAGTTAAAATGCAAAAGTGTTGGACCAACCCAACACATAAGAAAAATTGTCTTTGGTCCTTATGGACCTATTACATAACCAAATTTAAATTAAAATTGTCTTTAGGGATCCTACCCCAGTAATACCATCAAAAAACCAGAACAGAGTTATTTTACCTTTTTTCAGGTGGCATCCGCCGCAGGTGTTGCCTTGGGGGTAACTTCTCCAACTTCTGCTGCATCCGCTTCATATGGGCTTGATGACACTTCACCCTCATCTATTGGTTCACCCGTCAGCTTGGAGAAGTGGGCATACTCCTTGTTGATGTCCCAATTATCGGCCTTCCCTTCCTGGAATTCCTTCATCATCTTGATCTTACATTGGGAAACGGTTTTAGCAGCAGCTAATTTGCAAGAACTTTTCACTTCTGCAATCTCCTTAAGATGATACTCCTCACTCTTTGCCAAATTGCTCAATAAATCCTTCACCGTCTGCTCCTGCTCTTCCAATGACTTGACTTGTTGCTCCAAGCTCTTTTCGTGTCCTTTCACCTTACTCTCTAACACTATCTTCTCCTTCTTAAGCAAAGCAATATCAGCTTTAGATTTCTTCTTCAGTGCCTCCATTTCTTTTACCAGATCCTCCAAATACCCGACAGCCTGTAAAATAATAGCTTGACATCAAAATGTGTTATAAAAAAGTTTTGAAACAGTTAAAACCCGGTTAGTATCATCTTACCCCTGCTGCAAAACTCATACATTTCTTTTTGAATTCTCCAACTGGCATTCCCTCAAAAGAGTCTCCAACCTCGATCACCTCCTCTTGAATAGCCTTCCTCTTTCTCACCCTGGAGCCAATCCCTGTGCTTTCGTCTAAAACAGGGGCCTTCTTAGGAACAGGCGGAGGTTTCATATCAATCTTAGGATTGGGCTCATCAAACATGGCCTCGATGTCATCAAGATCAAAGTCCGATCCTGAAACAACTGGCTTGGAGACTGTAATGACATATGAATATTGTCAAGAAGTTTAATGCATCAAATTGATAAAACTATAGGGAAAAGACAACATGTTTACCTGTAGACATAATGACAGAAGTTGACGCTTTCTGATCTTCCAGAACAACCAGAGGTGATTCTAGTAGTCCCCTAGGAGATCTCTTGTCCAAAGGAAGCTTGAAAAACTCGTCAATTTTGGCCAATGTATCCTCAGCCGGTGGAAGTAGTTCTCCCCAGTCAATATCTGAAAAGAGGTAAGAACAATTACGATTTCAGTTTGTTTCAAGAACAGGAAGTCACAAAGTTAGGAATTCAAGTACCTCCCTTGTTCCATTTGCTTGATATCTCATTCCCTTCTCCAATGGATGCCCTATCAACAAAGAAAAACCTATTCTTCCATCCCCTATCACTAGAAGACGTGGTGCTCATCAAGGAGTTCCTACCTGACCTTTTCTTGAAGAGATACCTTTTTGAACCGAAAGGTTGGAGGTCGTACGAATAGGCTATCTCATGAAGCCCTAGGTTTAACCCATTCTCCCTGTTCACTTTGATAATAAAAGCAAAAACTCTCCAAGCCATGGGCCTCAGTTGAGTATAGGCAAGTTGGGTCTTTTGAAAGAACTCAGAAACCAACGGTGGGAAGGGATAGCTAAACTCTAGAAGAAAGGGATACTCATGAAAGCAGATCCATTTGGCGGAAACGAAGTCAGACCTAAGATTTACAGAAAAAGGATGAAAAATCGCACCTTTTGGGAAGTAACATTGTTGTTTCAGTGATTCTATTTGGGTATCACTAAACAAACAAGTCTCATCATCCGGTTTCGCAAGGAGATTTTCGCTCACAAAATCATTAAGACTAATCTCTGAGGGACCTTGTGGGGATGGGGCACTCTTAGTTTTGGACGAACTCCACCTAGTTCTATCCATGGTTGACAGACAAAAGAAAAGTAAACAATGGATGAAAGTAAGAAGTGGAGAAATTTTACCTTGAAGAAGAACAGCGCCGTAAGCAAGCAGGGATGAAAAGGAAGGTTAAAGAAGCTTATTAAAACTCCCAAGCGGTTATTTAATTAAAAAAAGAACTCTATTTCCAAAAAACCACTTTTTCCAAGCATTACTCCCTAACCGTCCATTTTTCTCCACGTTTCACAATGCCCGTCCCATCATACAAGCTGGCAGTTGAGCATTTATTGGGGAAAAACATTTGCCTCTTCAGTTGCCAAAATAGCCAAATGTTTTTGGGGACAAATTGTTGTGGGTATTTTTCAGCATGGTGACATCTTCAGTTGCTCCTGCATGTCAAGATGTTACTCCACTGTAAGTATCGTTTTAATATTTACTTATTTGATATTTCCTAATATCTTTATTATTATTATTATTTTCCAGTGAATAAGAGAGAAGAATACGGGATATTTCTCTAGCACGTTCAACACATCTTCAACGGCAAGGATGACTTGGTCTCACGGACGTTGAAGAAGATAAGGCTATTTCCGAGATTGTAGGAACAACTTTTACCCATTCAAACTTACTTATATTTAAGGGGAGATGGAGATGAAAAATATACACACTCTCGTACACTCATACACTCTACGCACATCTCTCTTGTAATTCTCTCCATCATCTTCCACAGTTGTAACTCAATTATTATAGTGAAACTTTTAAGGTTGGAGACCTAACTCCCGGGGTTTTTTCCAAAGAGGTTATCACCTCTAAGGTTTTCCTCGTTAACAAATCGTGGTGTCATTCTTTCTTTTTATGTCTTTGTTCCATTTAGTCGAATTCCACAGTCCCCTCCTTGTTACTTAATCCACACACTTGTCAAAGTTAAGATTCAACACTATTGTTTTTTCTACCAAAACATATATGGAATTCAGTGGGAGTGTAATATTATTTCTATTGTTGTATGTCAATGATATCTTACTCATTGGAAATGACATTCCTGCACTTCAGACTGTCAAGTCTTGGTTAGGGAAATGTTTCTCAATGAAAGATATGGGTGAAGCCGCTTACATGCTTGGCATCAAGATCTATAGAGATAGATCTAAAAGGATAATTGATTTGAGTCAAAGTACCTACATTGACAAGGTTCTTAGAAGATTCAATATGGAAAATTCTAAGAGAGGTAACTTGCCAATGGGTCATGGTGTTACTCTTAGCAAGACTCAGTGTCCTAAGACAACTGGTGAGCGAAAGAGGATGAATGAGGTTTCATACGCTTCGGCTATTGGATCTATCATTGTATGCTATGATTTGTACTAGACCCGACGTCTCGTATGCTCTAAGCATGACGAGTCGATACCAATCTGATCCTGGTGAAAGCCATTGGATGGCACTCAAGATGATCCTTAAGTACTTAAGAAGGACTAAGGATGTGTTCTTGGTCTTTGGAGGAATGGAAGATGATTTTGTTGTAAGAGGTTACACAGATGCAAGCTTTCAAATCGACAAAGATGATTTCCGATCGCAGTCAGGATTTGTGTTTATGCTTAACGGAGGTGCGATATGTTGGAAGAGTTCCAAGCAGAGTACTATTGCCAATTCTACAACTGAAGCCGAATATATTGCGGCATCCGATGCAGCTAAGGAGGCAGTTTGGATCAAAAAGTTTATTAGTGATCTGGAAGTTGTTCCAAGTATCACTAATTCGATGGAACTTTATTGTGACAATAATGGTGCCATTGCGCAAGCAAAGGAACCAAGGTCACATCAGCGATCCAAACACATACTTAGACGTTTCCATCTCATTCGAGAGTTCATTGATAGGGGAGACGTTAAGATATGCAAAGTATCAACCGATGATAACATTGAGGATCCTCTTACAAAGCCCCTCGCACAAGCAAAGCATGATGGTCATGTTAGGTCCATGGGTATACGATACATAGATGGAGCCTAGTGCAAGTGGGAGATTGTTGGTGTAATTTCCTAGGCGTTTAGTTATGTTTGACTTATAACTTAATGCTGCTATGTAATCGTCTTTATCATTTATTATAGAGCAAGTTTATTTGGCTTATTATATGTTTGCATGTTTATTATAATAATTTGTGTCCCTAGTTATTGTGAATAACTAGTATAAGTAGGTAATGGATAATCATGGAGATGATTATATGCATGGTGATGGACATTACACTTATGGGTGCTTGCTAGAGAACAAGTACTGGACATGACCTACCGATGAAATTTATGACATGGTGTAAGTACCCCAATTTGGATCGCTCTCCATCCAAGCAAACGGAAAAAACCAAGGGCGAACATCCGGAGGTCATAACTCCTTCATACGAACTCCGATTGAGACGTGTCATATATGGTTGGAAAGCTCTCGATGAGAACTAGCTTGCCATTACAAAAATAATAAAATATTGAGCCTGTAGACTGGTCAGTGCAGACCTGTTTGCACCTAGAGGCCTTTCTGGGATAAAACAAGTACAAAAGGACTTTTAAAAAATTTTGGAAAATATGGAAAAGCAAGACAAGTACGTGCGGACCTCTTTGCTTCCAGACATAATTATTACGAAATCCCCTTAAAGTCCACAATATTCCCTCAAATCTGGAAAAATCAAAAATTTGGTTTTGCAAGGAAGGTCCGTGCGGACCTCTTTGTCAATTTTCCAACCCTATAAATAGAGGACTCTCCCCTCATATTTTTCACACCTCCCTCTTCTCTCCTCTCTTCCATCCTTCAGGCAGTCCCTCTAAGACCCTTTGGGGCAATTCCGATCCCTTTCGGTTCCCTCCGGAGCATTCCGATGCCCCTTGTGGTACTCCGAAGCTCTGCCGAGCACTATCGAGCGCTCCCGAGCTGCCCCGAGGCACTCTCGAGGTATTCTGAGGCCCCTCGTGGTACTCCGAAGCCTTGCCGATCCATCCCGAAGCCTTGCCGGTCCATCCCGAGGCGTTCCGGCCCTTTCCGAGCTCAATCGACGATCCCGACACACGCCGGAACTTTGCCCGAGCACCACCGACGATTCCGACACACGACGAACCTCTACCCGAGTCCAGTCAACGATCCCTGTGATCCCAATGCTCGCCAAAACTCTGCCCGAGTACACACCTGACAATTCCGAGGCACGCCGAAGCTCTGTCCGCAGACAACCGGCACATCCCGAAGCAATCCCGGTCTATCCCGGAACACTATTCCATCCTCAAACACTATTCCCCAGCGGAAGACAGACACGAACCAACATTGGTAAGGCTTCCTTCCTACACTATTTCAATACATTTCAATATGTAGTGTACAATGTAGACATCCGATACAGCATGCATTTTTAAAAAGCACATACACACACACACACATATAACATTTAAAGAAAGAAGGGGTACCGAAAGACTCATTTTTACGAGGTGACTCGGGTGTGCATTTACTATGCCCTTCTCAAGGAGTAACCTGACCTCCGAACTCAAAAATCTCATCACACAACAACAATTTTTAAACTGATGTCTTTTCTCAATGTTTTGGGCTAAATCAAAACGACGTGGCGACTCTACAAGCAAAAAAAAACAAGCAAAAACGCAGAGAGACACCTCCCGACCAACCGCGAGATCTTTGGGCCGCGCGCGAGCCGGATTCGGGTAATTTCAGTTGGCGACTCTGCTGGGGATATTTTGTTTTAAAAACTTTTAAACAAAAACAAAAGATTTTTAAAACGATGATGAGGGTCAAACTTTCATTTTACCCCTTTCTTTAACTGTTGTGTGTATGTGCATGTGCTTTACTTTTTATTTTACAAAAAAATAAAAATACAAAAAAATGCATCAGTATACATCTGTGTACATACATTTAAAATTCTTCAAAAACTTCTGTTTTACTCAGAAAAAGAATTTTAGAGACCGCACACTACTCGCACTGCTGCCTTGGTACACCGCACGCTACGCGCACTTGCTGCCTCGGATATACTGCACACTACAACCCTTAACCCGGGGTGGTCTCAGTTGCAGTTCGTTTGGTCTTCCTAGGCCTCTTGGATGCGCACGGGATCATTCCAAACATCCCATCCTAGCCAGTGTCAGCCCCTGCGGCTTGAGTCACACTCTGTCCCGGACTCGGTTGGTTTTTACCCAGTCCGTGTCATACAGCCTGGATACATATCCCATGCCGGTCATTTTCTGGGCCGAAGCTCGGAACTCAAGATCCCTTGCACAAGCAAAGCGATGAAAGGTCATGCTAAAATCTTGACCCGATCTTGATTTTCGAAGCTACACCCAGACGATGTTCCGTCCCGGATATACATCCATGTCCACATGACACCATGTCATCAAGCCTTTAATACGTCAGCCATGATAATATGACCCAGCCAACGCCTAACGTCACAGATCCCTTGCACAAGCAAGGTAAAGAGAGGTCATGCCGAACTCTCGACCAGATCTTGACTCAGGTGCCAGCTCGTCTCACTATTCACATGACTAACGCGTTAAAACGAACATGACAGGCTCGGTCCTTAGGTTCGATTTTTCTTTTAGGCCGGTGGAAACCGCTTGCCCTATAGGACCCTCGCCCGGGGCTGTCCACCCCGAGATGCCGAAATACAGGTGCAAAACGAGGGGCTTATAGCCGCACAGATGGTTTCCACTGACCCAGGATCTATCATAGTTGCGAAAAATAAGAGCAATCTTTTCCAATCAACTTAGGATTCTGATAAAACATTGTTTTAAGTAAATTAAAAAAAAATCAAAAATAAAAAAAAAGCGGAAACTGCATGTCACATGAGCTTTCCCCCTTTATCCAAAAAGGCCTTCCCATGTCTAAACCTTACCCGTCACCCCCTCCAGCGAATCGAGAGTGGTTGAGAGTACCCGGGAGCCGCCTTTTCAGTATCGAAGTTACAAGGTCCGACAGCCCCTCCGGTTCAGCGGTCCGAACAGTCCGCTACTCCCCCATGGCGGGATCAATAGATAACAGTGAGGGAAACGGAACCCCGCCACTGAGAAACCTCCAGACAATGGAGGAGGTGTTGCAAGCCTTCGAAACTCTCAAGAAGCTCCTAGAAGAACAGCAAGCATGGATCGTAGATACCATGCGCCGTCGCGGAACCGTCACTGTTCCCCAAACTGATGGGACCTTCGTTCTCATAAAAGACGAAGAAATACCTGTTCCCCCGGGTCCTCAAAGCTATCAGAAGGTCCCGCCTCCGCCAAGCTACGAAAACCAAGCAACGCAAAGCAGCTCCCGCTCAAAGCTTCACTCGAGCATCAGTCAAGCAGCTCCAACTTGCCCGCCTCAGCACAGTCAGTTTCCCGGCCCTACACGACAAGCTCAATATCACCAGCACACATACGGGCCTGTTCCGCCAGATCTCAATGTATCTCGGTATCCCATGGGATTCAATCCTTAGCCTCTATACGAGCCTCTCAACCATAACATGAAATCCCAATGTCCGCCAGGGACAGACATCCCAAGCGGATATCCGGACATTTCAAACCTACCACCCGCTAGGCTACCACTTGGGGATAATGAAACATTTCCCCAGTTCCCAAATACAACCCTTAGCGGTCCGGGCAATCACGCCCTCAATTTCAACAATCCAAGATATGGGATGGTATACACTCAACTACCTCCCCAAGACTCCCGAATGGCGATTTCGTCAATCAATCCACCTGCATTCTCTGTTTCCATCCCAGAAAATGGCAGCCTGCCTCCGCCTACTGGCCCTCATATGGTTTGGTTGGTTGAACAGATAAAAGATATGCAAGGGAAAATAGCCAGTCCTCGAAAAGACCCGCTCACGCCCACAGATCCGAGCAAGGTGGTTCCTCTCCCCCCGAAGTTCAGAATGCCGGAAATGGAGAAGTTCGATGGGGCAGAATGCCCGAGGACCCATATCAATACCTATGTCTTAGGTATGAGAACCAAAGGGGCTACACCTCAACAAATGGCAGATCACTTCCAACGCTCCCTAAAATACACAGCCTTGACGTGGTTTCTTAAGGTAAAAGCAGAAAACCGCTCCACCTGGGAGCAAATAAGTGATATCTTCCTGGAGAAATACTGTGCTAACATCAAGTGGAAAACAAACCAGCATGACCTGCAGGCCACTGAGCAGAAAGATGGTGAGTCGATGGAGGAATTTTACAAAAGATGGAATTGGAAGTTAAGCGAGATAGTGGACCTCCTATCCAAGGAAGAACAAATGAACATCTTCCACTCCTGTCTCAAACCATCGTTGAGGACATTAATCAGCCACCACCCCTATCCCGATCTTCACGCTATGGTCAACGCCGGTACCAAGTTTGAAGAAGCTTTGAGCACGCAAGAAATGGTAGCCAGTCATGCTTCTTCCTACCGATGCAAGGCAGTCCCGCCTAATCCGGCATCTGCCCCAAACAAAGGAAAAAGGGCTACCGAGGCATTCCACTACATTCAGAATGAAATCTAGAGAAGCCGTTACCAAGCACCCCCGAGGAATAAACGACAGCATTTTCAGCACTTCGACAACCACGAAATGCCTCTAAGCCAAGTGTTCAAGGCATTGATGAAGCAGAAAATGCTCAAGCCCCTTGAGAATTATCAACCGAAGAATCCTAACCCTAAGCTAGACATGAGCAAACGGTGTGCCTTCCACAACTACCCCGGCCACACCACCGACGATTGCATCATACTAAAACACGCGGTCCAGGGACTAATTGAAGAAGGAAAGTTGGAGCGCCCCCGCGGTCCCAACACAACCGGAAACCCTTTCCCTAGAAATGACAGGGTAAGCATGGTGGATAAGTCCTCTGCAAATTCCCGCAATGATTGGGGACGTGAAGACGGAACCTGGGGCTTCCACAATGAAGAATTCAGAAGAAAGAATCCAAGAATGGTTATTCCCCAACGATCCTTTCCAGCATCGGGGCACACCAATGGGTGGATTGAACGCTCCCCGGAGATAAGGCAGTTCGAGACAGGCCGAGCAAGTGGCAGCGTCAAAAAATGCGCAACTTTCACAAATGCGGACCCACAGCTAGCAAGAGGAAATAATTAAGAAGCTTGGGCTACCCCCCCGGTCTCCTAGAGTCTAGCTTCGAAAAACAAATCCAAAGTCTGTCGTATTTAAGTTTAAGTCTCTCGAGTCGTCTGACAGCCTTATGCCTGAAGATTATGTGTTTGTAACAAAAACCGCGCTTCCTTATGCTTTGAATAAAAGTTCTACCTTTCTGAGTATCCCCTCATTGCCACTTTAACAAATGATAAATTAACTAATCAAAACAGTTAATAATGATTCACTTGATAAAGACGCATTAAATGAACAATACATTAAACAAATCTTTAAGCATGTTGTCAAACGAGAGGAAAATCGGGCCCAAGCTGCCGAGAAGGTTTTAACCAAAATGAATTTGGGAACTGCTGAAGAGCCCAAAGAGACGCAAATCGGAAAATTCTCCGTCGATACTTCGCCCAAAGAATATCAAGTCTTCTTCTCCCCGCTCTACACTCTAAAAACAAAAAAACAAAAAAAATCATACAGTCAAACCTCATAGGTTCTAGTGCTTTTCTCATTCAATTAAGTCCTCCTCGGACATTGTAATTAAGTCTTCAATTTTCAATACATAAGTCTTCTTTCTTTTCTTGCTAGACTTGAGACATTATTTTGCACCCCACATTACATTTAATGAAATGATTTTATTCTATGTGATCACTTGCATTGCTCAACAAGTAATTCCACAAATGATTAATGCTTTGACTAATTGGTGTGAGAAAGTCAATCGATAGCTCCCCATACACATTTCCTTACCTCACAAAGGCCTCCATCAAGCCATACACTTTCCAAAACATGTCCCCACCATCACCTTGACCAAGTCAACGGCGGCGGCAACATCAAAGGACAACAAAAGGTCACTCAGCATTAAAAGATTGACCCCATGTCGACAACAACCTAGGGGCTTGCCTTCACCCTCGTGCGCCTCAAGAAAGTTCAAGCAGGGGCTTGTCTTCGCCCTCATATGCTTCAAAAGAAAAAAAAAGGCTCAAGCAGAAGCTTAAAAAAAAAAGAAAAAAGAGCCAAGGACCCAGCACCCCTAGTCAGAAGCTCAATAGAAGAAGGCGAAGGCAAAAACGTATCATAAGTCCTTAAGCGATATTCAAATTCTTCCTCTCCCCGAGAGAGCAATGATCAAGAAGCAATGGATTCATTGAGACTGTCGTCAAATACGACTTGTCAAGGAATCATCTCAAGGCCCGTGCCTCATTATTCAACCTTCCGAGCATTTTCGCCAAAGGCCGCACGAATATTCATGCCCTGGCCCCAAAGCCAAACACAGTTCAACCCCGAACTACGTCGACCTGAGCTCCTTGTCTTAAGGGGAACGTAGGCAACCAAAAATGGTCCGGTCATAAACACATACAAATCCACAAACCCGATCTCATCAATGACCTCTCCTATACACAAACCTTCTTTCACACCAGACCAACTCGATCCTTGATACCGGTTGACTTTCTCCTCGTGATTAATCAAAGCATATCAGGTTTAATTGTTGAATAACCCGAACATCAACAAAGGGTTTTAAGCAAACATGTGATCAATGTGAACAAATCAAGTTTTCAGATGTCTCGACAAGTCTTCTTTTTCTACGAAATAGGAAAATAGAGCTAAACACTGATTTTCTGTCAGCAAGGGCTTCTATACACTTTTACAAGCTTTTCAATGCTCACACTCTCTCAAAAGAGTCAAACCCAAAGCATGTTTTTTGTGCCTACATCAAATAAGGCATTCACACAAAAAAGGGACTCATTCCCACCTTTTCAAATAATATATACGCCCTTGCAAGTGTACATTACAAGTCATGTCTCGCACAAAAGAGGGTCGAACTACGCAGTTCTGAGCCCCTCAGTCCGAGGGGAACGTAGGCAGCCTTCATTGGTTCGGTCTAAAGCATACGCAAAATCCAAAAATTGGACGCCATCAAGGCTCAGACAAGAAGCAAGCAAGAGGTTTTGCGTCTCGACAAAGCTTTAAAAGTAAATCACAAATCATCACAGTTAAAACATTTCTTGATGAGTTCAAGCACGGTCTACTCTCGACTCACAACATGCTAAAAGACAATTTAAAACATTTAACAATTAATGTGTCTGCAATGAGTGGATACTTAGGAGGTCATTCCGCGCCACTCGCGCTTGTCCCCTCGCCATTCTTCCCTTTCTTCCCTCGTCCCCAACGAGTCTTCTTTCGTTCCACATGAGCGAGTTCTGTCTCCCTCATTTTGAGATCAAGAGTCCTCCTCGTCGTGTCAAACTTACCAGTCGCTCTCAGAGCATCGTTCGCCCGTGCCTCGACTCGGATCTCCTCCCTACGAGTCTGCAAAAGGGGATCTCTCCCCGCTAGTCTGTCAACTCGAGTCCCGTAGTCAAACAAAGCGTCTCCCGTGACACCCTGAGGGTTAACCCAAGCTTCTGCACTCCTAAAGTCGCAGCTGAAATGGCAATCTTGCCCCGGAATCGCCTCGCGCCTGCTCCCCAGAATCGACTGAGCCAGTCCAAGTACTCAGTAGTCAGGACAACACTCTCCCTAAGAGGTACCCCAAGAGGAAAAGCAGCAAACTTCCATACCCTCAGAAAATATAGAAAGGCATCTGGATCTGTCATGTAGAAAGAGACTACCTCCATAGTGGCAATGCCTTCCCAGCCCAGCAAAGGCTCCTGCCTCATCCCGAACTGCCTGGAAACAAGCGATGGAACATAGAAAGAGGACCAAGACAAACACGAAACTCTGACAACATAGGAATCTTCCTGATAGGCCCTCCTAGTCTCAATTCCCCAATGAGGAACCCACCAACGGAGGTGATGCGTGCCAAGTCAAACCATCCACCTTTCCCAAGCAGACTGATCCGTCTCCAAGACCCAATGGTCGCTAAGCAAACGTCCACGTACTAAAAGATGTCGAAGCAATGTGCTTCCCCACGCAATGAACCGGTCCCCATGGCCAAGCGATCTATGCCGTGGAAAGTCTCCCAAACTAAGGGCCCATTTGGTTCGCGGAATTGACCATTCCGCCGATGGAATGGAATGGTCAATTCCGTTTGACCCATTCCATTCTCGTGTTTGGTTTAAATTTTTCATTCCTCCGGAATGGCTAATTCCATCGAAGGAAGGAATTGGTCATTCCCTCCATATATGGAAGGAATGCTCAATTCCTTTGGCAATGGAATTGTAATTTTTTTTTTGACCAAAATACCCCCAAACCTAAACCATCCCTACCCCTGCCTACCCACCCCCACCCAGCCCCTGCCCTACCCCACCCCTACCCCCACTCCCCTCACCCCCACCCCCACCCCCACCCCCCACGAATTTTTTTTTAAAAGACCCCTGCCTATCCCCCCCCCCCATCCAGCCCCTGTCCTACCTCCCACACCCACGAATTTTTTTTTTAAAAGACCCCTGTCCTACCACCCCCACCTACCCCCCACCCCCACGATTTTTTTTTTAAAAGACCCCTGCCTACCCCCCCCATCCAGCCCCTGCCCTACCACCCCCATCTAACCCCACCCCCCCTCACCCCCACAATTTTTTTTTTAAAAGACCGCCGCCTACCCCCCCCCATCCAGACCACCTGCCTACCACCCCACCCCCCACGAAAAAAAAATTTTTTTACTCGTTTTGCATACCCCCTACCCCCAAATTTTTTTTAAGAAGGGTAAATTGGACATTTTATATGCTTTCATTCAATTCCTATAATTTATATTTTCAAACCAAACATGATTTGCCAAGGAATTGAATGAAAATTTCATTCCATTCCGTGCCAACCAAACGGAGGGGTTTGACCAGTTTTTTTCCATTCCAATTCCTTCAGGAATTCAATTCCATTGACCATTCCATTCCTTCACTTTTTTTTCCATCGAACCAAGCGGCCCCTAAGGGAACGATGTCCTCACCAACCCGGCAATGGCCTACCACATCCAACAAACATGTCCCAGGAGACATCACTCCCGCCGTCGCTCAAGAAACTGTCAAAGCTGCTTCAGACCCCAACTGCTCAAAAGCCTTACCAAAGCCATTTCCGGCCACCATACACCAACCACAAACATTTCAAGCTCGTGCGACATGCATAGAACATAAAAAAATGGGGGAGTAGAAACAACCCCTAAAGCAAAAATAAAAGAGTTCATTACATGTGAATACATTGTGCGTATAAATACAAATATTTTGTTGCTCTCCTCACTAACATGCACAGAAAAAAAAGAGTCCTACTCTTAGTCATCGGCACCACCGCCTGGTAAAGAATCCCAGATTTCGGCGCCTCCGCCAGCCACCTCATCATCCTCGGTGAACTCAGCACCTTCCTCGACCGGATACTCCAAGACGTCCGCAGAAGTCAGAACGAAGAAGGAAAAAGAAGACGAGCCATCCCTCCTCTCCTTGTCCAGCACCTGAGGCGTCCCACGTCCTCATCATCTCATCCAGAGGCCGCACCACATCCTCAAAACCTCAACAACTCGGTCAGAGGCACCCCACGACCTCAAACATTTTAACAAGTTCAGACAGAGGCGCCACCTCGCCCTCTCCACAAGTTCAGACAGAGGCGCTACCTTGCCCTCACCGCAAGTTCAGACAGAGGTGCCACCTCGCCCTCACACCAAGATCAGATAGAGGCGCCACCTCGCCCTCACCACAAGTCCAAACAGAGGCGCTACCTTGCCCTCACCGCAAGTTCAGACAGAGGCGCCACCTAGCCCTCACACCAAGATCAGATAGAGGCGCCACCTCGCCCTCACCGCAAGTCCAGACAGAGGCGCCACCTCGCCCTCACCGCATGTTCAGACAGAGGCGCCACCTCGCCCTCACACCAAGTTCAGATAGAGGCGCCACCTCACCCTCAGCGCAAGTTCAGACAGAGGCGCCACCTCGCCCTCACCCCAAGTTCAGACAGAGGCGCCACCTCACCCTCACTGCTAGTTCAGACAGAGGCACCACCTCGTCCTCACCGCTAGATCAGACAGAGTCGCCACCTCGCCCTCATCGCAAGTTCAGACATAGTCGCCACCTCGGCCTCACCGCAAGTTCAGACAGAGGTGCCACCTCGCCCTCACCCCAAGTTCAGACAGAGGCGCCACCTCGCCCTCACCCCAAGTACAGACAGAGGCGCCACCTCACCCTCACACCAAGTTTGGACAGAGGCGCCAACTCGCCCTCACCGCAAGTTCAGACAGAGGCACCACCTCGCCCTCACACCAAGTTTAGACAGAGGCACCACCTCGCCCTCACCGCTAGTTTAGACAGAGGCGCCACCTCGCCCTCACCGCTAGTTCAGACAGAGGCGCCACCTCGCCCTCATCGCAAGTTCAGACAGAGGTGCCACCTTACCCTCACACCAAGTTCAGACAGAGGCGCCACCTCACCTTCACCAAGTTCAGACAGAGGTGCTACCTCGCCCTCACCGCCAGTTCAAACAGAGGCGCAAGTTCGGACAAAGGCGCTATCGCATCCTTAGCATTTCTGCAACTTCGGTCACAGGCACCTCCTCCTGCAGGTAAACACGGCAAAGGTATGTCTGTTGTGGGTAAAATTCAGGATTGCTGCATCTTGAATTGTTATCAGCATGTCAACATCTTTAAACTCGTAGACAATGTAAAGATTATTTACTTAATTAATTCATTATTTATTTCTGTTATATTTAATTACATGGATAAACAGAATGTGGGAAAAAACATGTTCAGTAGACTCCTTTCAACGGTTTGCAAGACCAAGTCAAGATGAAGATAACATGCCGAAATTATAGGAAAGTTTGTTAGGATTTTATCTTCAGTTATTTTTTTTTCTATTTATAAGCTCATGGCTGGAAACACACGACACAACACAGAGACACACGCATTACACACACACAGCTCACAAATACTTTGTAATCCGCCATAGCTTCATACTTTGTAACTCAGTGATAATAATACAATTGTTTGGGAAGGTAGGTGCTCATAATCACCTCCCGAGGTTTTGTGCCGGCGAGATAGTTATCTCAAGGGTTTTCCTCGCTACATGATCGAGCCATCCTAGTTTTATTGTTACACCAATTTCATTCCATTGCACCCTCCATAGCTTACTTACAAATTCTTTCATTATTGACTATTTTTTGCCAAAACAGTTTGGCGCCCACCGTGGGGCCATTGGTTTTTTAATTGGTTCAAAAATTTTTCGTTTATACTATGTCTACCCAACCTATGACTTCCGTCGTCACTAAAACCATTCCTAGAAGTGTGAATCCTCAAACCAGTAGCAGGTCGACAACCGGAGGTCAAGAAACATTGCCTCCTCCTCCGCCTGTGAATTCTGGCAAGAAGCAGATGTCGCCATCCCCTGATCTTGAGATCAAGAGCATGCTCCTTCAGATGAAGAATCTGTGAGGATGTCGACATCTTCTCCTTCCATAACGACTTATATGGCGATGTCGACACCGTTAGCTATCAGTGCCTACAGGATGACTTTTCCAGAAGGACCCATCTTCACTAATATCCCTGTTCTGACATCCTCTGCAGATAATGCTAATCCCTTCATTAATTTCAATACTAGTTCTGCTTTAGATAATACTGCTTGTACCACTAACCCTTTTGCAGGAACCTACATTGCAAATCAGCTTCAAGAATTGAGAGATATGATCATGAATGTGCTAGGCGTCACCCCGCCTATCCAGCAGGTCTCCCCAACATGTTACAATCAGTCTCACTTTACTCCAGCAATTGTGCATGTTGACATCCCTAAAGGATTTAGCGTTCCTGCCATGAAGTTGTATGATGGAAGTTCTGATCCTGAGGAGCATGTCGCTCACTACCAAGAAAAGATGGAGATCATTCGCATCCCGCTCTAGTTTCGCGAGGATTATTTGTGTAGAGGGTTCGGTTCAAAGTTGGTAGGACCGGCATTGAAGTGGACAGAGAGGTCGAATACCCAAGATGGCAAGCAAATGTGGTTGTGGTAGAAAAGAAGAACGAAAAATGGAGAGTTTGTGTCGACTTCACAGACTTAAATAAAGCTTGTCCCAAAGATCCTTTCCCCTTGCCACACATTGATACTTTGGTAGATGCTACTTCTGGGCATGAAGTGTTGACTTTCTTGGATGCATCTTCAGGATTCCAGCAAATCCAGATGGAGCCATCCGACCAAGAGGACACCGCCTTCATCACCCCAACAGGTATTTATTGTTACATTGCAATGCCTTTTGGACTAAGAAATGCTGGTGCTACATACCAGAGGCTAGTCAACATGATGTTCAAAGAGCAGATTGGGGACACCATGGAGGTATACATCGACGATATGGTGATAAAGTCAAAGAAAGCTGAAGATCATGTTCGGGATCTTACTCAAGCATTTGACATCCTGGACAAGTTCAACATGAAGCTGAACCCAGCAAAGTGCAATTTTGGCATGAAGTCCGGGAAATTCTTGGGGTACATGGGGACGCAGAGAGGGATAGAGGCAAGCCCAGAACAAATAAAAGCCATCATCAATCTAACGTCACCCAAATCCATAAAAGATGTTCAAAGATTGACAGGGAAGGTGGCAGCATTGAATCAATTCATCTCAAAATCCTCAGACAGATGCAAGCCGTTCTATGACATCTTAAAGTAAAATTCCAAGTTCGAGTGGACCGATAAGCATAAACAAGCCTTTCAAGATTTAAAGTTGTACCTGTCAACACCTCCCTTACTTTCAAAGCCTCAAGAAGGTGAGCCATTATGTGTTTACTTAGCTGTCTCCGAGACCGCAGTTAGTGTCGTTCTGGTCTGTGATCAAGATGGCGTCCAGCAGCCAATATACTATGTAAGTAAAACATTGCTCGATGCGGAAACCAGGTATTCACACCTTGAAAAGTTAATATTAGCTTTAATTTTTGCTTCAATTAAGTTAAGGCATTATTTTGAAACACATATCATTGTCATTCATACTAACTATCCAATAAAAAGTGTAATGAGAAAACCAGAAATGTTAGGAAGGATGGCCAAATGGTTTGTTCAACTAAGCACCTATGACATCAAGTATGAACCTAGAACAGCAATAAAATCACAATCACTTGCAGTTGTGGCAGACTTTAGTCCAAGCATGCAACCAGAAGTAGAACTTGAAGTCCAACAACTCCAAGATGGGGATATCCTGAGGAAGTGGACTCTATTCACAGATGGTGCTTCTAATATGAGGGGCACAGGACTAGGTGTTGTTCTAAAGTCACCACAAGGGGACATCATACCCCAGGCCATTAGTTGCGATTTTAAAGACACCAATAATGAAGCAGAATATGAAGCCTTAATCGTGGGCCTGACCGTAGCTCTAGATATGAACGTTAAAGCAATACAGGTATATAGTGATTCATTATTACTTGTTAATCATTTTAACGGTTCCTATGCATCAAAAAATGCCAAGATGACAGCTTATTTGAGCATTGTGAAAATTTTGGCAAGCAAATTTCAAATCTTCTCTTTTGAACAAATACCCCGAGAGGAGAACTCTCAAGCAGATGCATTGGCCAATCTTGGATCAGCTTTCAAGAGCTTATCTCAAACCAATATACCAATCATACATGTTGACATCCCTGCTGTGGAAAGGTTAGAACTATTCTGCATAGATGATGACATCCCAGATAGTCAGATGGAGATATCTTGGACGACACCAATAATTAAATATCTTCAAGATGGTACCATCCCTGATGAAGAAAAGAATGCTAGAGCATTCAGGGTAAGGATATCAAGATTCGTATTAATAGAAAATATGTTGTTTAAGAAATCATCTGCAGGTCCATATTTGAGATGTCTTGAAGCTGATAAAGCCAATGAAGTCTTAAGAGAGTTACATGAAGGATCATGTGGTAACCATTCTGGGGGCAGAAGCTTATATACAAAGTCTCTAAGAATTGGTTATTACTAGCCAACAATGCGTCAGGATGCTACCATCTTTGCTAAGAAATGTGATTCCTGCCAGAGGCATAGCGACATCTTGCATCAGTCCGCAGAATTGCTTCATCCAATCCTCTCTCCTTAGCCGTTCATGAGGTGGGGAATGGATGTAGTGGGAAAATTGCCAAAAGCTCTTGGAGGAAAAGTATTCTTGCTTGTTATGACTGATTATTTCTCTAAATAGGTTGAGGCTGAATCCTACGTGCAAGTTCGTGATAAAGAAGTCATATCCTTCATTAAGAGAAATATATTTAGTAGGTTTGGCATACCCTCTGAAATAATATGTGACAACGGCTCTCAGTTCATTAGCAAGAAGACGCAGGATTTCCTTGCTAGGTGGGGAGTAAAGATGGTGACATCCTCACCTGTGCATCCTCAAGCTAATGGCCAGGCAGAATCAAGTAACAAAATAATCATCAATAACCTAAAGAAGAGGCTAGATCAAAAGAAAGGAAGATGGGCAGAGGAGCTTCCATTTGTCCTTTGGGCAGATAGAACCACACCAAATAACGCGACAGGCCAAATCCCTTATTCCTTAGTATTTGGAGCAGAAGCAGTCATTCCGGCAGAAGTTGTCGTCCCCACTGCCAGATTCAAGATGTTGACACCCGAGCAAAATGATGCCAACCTGAGTCATGATCTAGACACCATTGACGAGCTAAGAGACTTTGCCAAGATCAGGATAGCAGCATATCAACATAAGATTGCTAGATCCTACAACAAAAATGTTAGATTACGAAAATTCCAAGTTGGTGATCTAGTCCTACGAAAGGTGTTTCAGAATACGAGAGAGCCCAATGCTGGAAAGATGGCTCCCAAATGGGAAGGGCCATACCTAGTAGATGCTGAAGCAGGCAAAGGCTCGTATTGGTTGACAACCCTTGAAGGAGCAAGGATTCCCAGAAGCTGGAACGCCATTCACCTCAAATCCTACTTTATGTAAGCTTCCGTGATTACTTTACCATGCATATAAAATCAAGGTACGATCCTTACCATTTTATTTTCAAATAAAAGTATTTCATTTTTCTATTAAGTTGAGTGATTACTGACTTAAGCATCGGAGGGGCGTTAGCTAAGCTAATGCCCACCCCTAACATATTTCTGTTTTGCAAGGAAACAAGAAGCATTTGAATAAAACTCGTTGGTTAACTAAGATGTTAGTATCCTCCCAAGAACTTAACATCTTAAATCAGGTACGAACTATCTCTTACTCTTTGTTTAAAAAGTATTTTTACAGTTCTAGCGTTCTTTTACTTTCTTTTATCAAATAAAATGTGACATCAGAAAAAATGTCGAAATCTCTCATTAACTTGTTATTTTGCAAGAAGTTGACATCTTAAATTAGAAGTCTCCAATCCATTCCAAATCCTCATGAAAACAACCGTTTTGAGACTGGCCATCTCACCTCCGTTTAAGGTACTTAATCCCTTCAAAGGTTTAAAGAAATTACTTTCTTTCATCGCATTTGGGTTTAAACACCCCGCCTGGAGCGCACGATGTCAACCATGATTGAGGTGTATGGTGGGCCCGTATGTTTAATATATACGAATTACCCATCTCCACTCAATCAATGAGCTAGACCCTAAGATTTTTACAATTGGTTATGACACATACGTGTCATCTAAGAACAAACGGTTATTGACATTTACATGTCAATCTAAGTAATTGCAAAGGATTTCTACATCCACTCGCAAGTTGTTACCATCTACGAAGAGGTTAACATATCAACCTCCTAAAATTATTTTTCACAAAGATACTTTGGGAAAGTTTTTTACCAAAACCCAAGCAAAAGTTTTCCTACAGAAAGCATAAAAGTGTTAGACCAACCCAACACTTAAAAAGCAAATTGTCTTGACCCTTATGGGCCGATTACAAACCAAATTGTCTTTGGGGCGCAGCCCAATTCAAACCAAAGTTTTTCAAAACCAAAAAAGTTTTTCAGCAAAAAGAAACATTTTCTTATCTCCTTCATGGGGTGGCTACTGCCGCTGATGTTATTGCTGCTCCTTCTTTGAAGATATCATCATCCTTAGCTGCTGAAGATCCTTCTCCTACCTCCTCTCCCTTAGCATCCAAGGCCTTCAAGAGGGAACATTGTTGATCAACATTCCACTCTGTGTTCTTCCCAGCATGGAAATCCTCCGTCATTTGAATTTTAATTTCAATCATGCTGCGGGCAGCGGAGGCCATCATGTTCTTCTTAACTTCTTCAATCTCCTGCAGCTGAGTATCTTGGATGGAAGACATCCCCTTCATTAGGCTATCTACCTCATTCGCCAGATCTTCATTTTCTTAGCTGAAGCCTCCCTCTGTTTCTTGACCTGAATGACCTCCGGCACCAACTTCCTACTCCTTTCCTCAAGAGTGTTCATTCTTACCTTAGCAAGGTGATCAACACCCTGCAAAGCCAAAAATTCGATCGAAGACCCTAAGATGCATTGTATTCAAATAAAGAATATCTTTGAAACTCTGTTTTTCAAGAAACTTACCCCTTGCCGCCTCTATTTGCCGAGGCGCTTCTTCACATCCCTAAACCTATTTCATCCACAATTATCACTTCCTTCGAACTACTCTTCCTCTTCTTCACCCTTGCTCCCACAGATGGTGCCTCCATCTCCTTCTTAGGTGCCAATAACTGATTGCTTGCCTGAGTTTGCCCAACAAAATCCTGAAGATCTTTAAGAGAAAAAGCAACAGTAGACTTTGAAACTATCAAGAAAGCACTCTGTCAGAAGAATGCAGAATCCAGAAACACCAAGAAAATTTGCACAAAAATTAAAAGGTCTTACCAGTCGACATTTCGGTAGATGGTGGTATCTCCTTGTCCTCAGAAATTGCTATAGCTTCAAAAGGTTGGAAAGATCGCTCCCCCTCTGATAACTCCAATAATCTTCTCACCTTCCCAATTGTCTCTCGGATGGAGAGGAAAAGCTTAGCCCAATCAAAAACTGCAAAAACAGGACAAGGAAAATTACAACAAGTAAGTGCGGGAAATAAGGGAAAATTGAAGTTTGAAAGAGGGATACCTTCCTTATTCCATTCAGTCGCCAAGAAATCTCCTTCCTCCAAGGAATTCTTCTCAACAAAAAAGTATTTTGATTTCCAACCCCTATCATTCACAGTTACTTTCAAGAACAAAGGTTTCATGCCAGACCTAGTTTTAAGGAGGTATCTCGTGGATCCAAAAGTTTGAAGCTCGTATACGAAGGCCAACTCCCTCAAACCTATGTCTAAACCGAATTCACGGTTCACTCGCAAAACACAAGAAAAGATCCTCCAAACCATGGGCATCAGTTGGACAAAAGCAAGGTTAGTTTTTCTAAAGAACTCGTTTATCAATGCAGGGAAGGGATAAGAGAAACCTAGAGTAAAGGGGTATTCATAGAAGCAAACCCATTTCGGAGAAACAAAGTCAGACCTAAGGAAAACATCGAAGGGCCTAAAGATGGTAGAATCCGAAAAGCAGTGACGATCTTTGATAGATTCAATCAAGTCATTGTTGAAAACACAGATTTCCTCATCTGGTTTTGCCAACAATCCTTCACACGAAAAACCCCCATCCTCGTTCGAACTCAGAGGATTTTCGCGGCTTTGCCCTTTTTCGATTTAACCATTTTTTGAAAAAGCAAAAGGAAGAAAAAGAGAGGGAAATATTTTACCTTCAAGGGAGAATCACCACCCTGAAGAAGAGGATGAATGAAAACGATTGGAAAAAGTGGAGAAGAAAGTGAAAAGCAACTCGGTTAAAAACCCTAGATCTTTGGGGTGATTACGCTAATTAAGTGGAGATTAACTCCTCAACCGCCACGTATCTCTTCATTAAAACAACTTTCGAGCTTCTAGAAGGAAGTAGAAAAAACTGACCTTTTAAATTCATTTAAAAGACAGTTTTTTGGGGACAATTGTTGTGGGTAAAATTCAGGATTGCTGCATCTTGAATTGTTATCAGCATGTCGACATCTTTAAACTCGTAAACAAGGTAAAAATTATTTACTTAATTAATTCATTATTTATTTATGTTATAATTAATTACAGGGATAAACAGAACGTGGGAAAAAACATGTTCAGTAGACTCCTTTCAACGGTTTGCAAGACCAAGTCAAGATGAAGATAACATGCCGAAATTATAGGGAAGTTTGTTAGGATTTTATCTTCAGTTATTTTCTTTTCTATTTATAAGCTCATGGCTGGAAACACACGACACAACACAGAGACACATGCATACACACAGAGCTCACAAATACTTTGTAATCCGCCATAGCTTCATACTTTGTAACTCAGTGATAATAATACAATTGTTTGGGAAGGTAGGTGCTCATAATCACCTCCCGAGGTTTTGTGCCGGCGAGATAGTTATCTCAAGGGTTTTCCTCGTTACATGATCGAGCCATCCTAGTTTTATTGTTACACCAATTTCATTCCATTGCACCCTCCATAGCTTACTTACAAATTCTGTATTGACTGTTTTTTGCCAAAACAATGTCAATAAACTTCAAATGCAAGACATAAGCTTTAAATAAATGCTACATCGAAAAGACCATATTAATGCCTTTCTAAAAATCCCACAAACAAAGTTCCATACAGGAAGTTCCATATACACACCATCAAATGGCGAACTTAGGTCCGGACGCCTTAGAATAGTCTCAACTTAGGTCATACCTCCGAACTAAGTCTCCCTTAGGTCCGAACGCCTTAGACGATCTCAAATAGGGTAAATACCCCTAAACAGCCTCACTTAGGTATGTAGACACCTTCAAAGAAACTCCACTTAGATACTCCTCGCCTTTCCCGGGCCATCAAAGTAAGCCCGAACCCTTCCCCGGCGGACAAAAGTCAAAGCGGGAATTCTTTGCAAACCCGTCTAAGACCACATATCCCGAGATAAAAACACCTAGCCGTCATCGTAAGCCCCAAACCCCAAGGCACCGCGCCAAACACGACCCCAATTCAGGTGCAAATGCCTCCACAAACAAACTCCGAGGGGTGCAAACGCCTATGAACACACATCCTAAGGCACAAATACCTTCACAACAAACAATTCATTCCCCTGGCAGTCATCGTAAGCCCAACCTTTCCCCAACGGACAAAGCACAAGGCAATCACGCCTCCCAAAATCAAGCACAAAGCAAGCACGCCTCACAAAAGGCCCCACCAGGTTCATACTCACGAACCAAAGAACAAACACTTTCATCCCTGTCAGAGGACATCACACGTCCTCATAATGACACAACCTCAGTCAGAGGACATAACACATCCTCAGGCGCAAATCATTATCCGCAGCCCGGAAGGCTTTAAATTACCCTGTCCGGAAGACCATATAAACCTCCCAAATTACTATCCGCAGCCCGAAAGGCTTTAAATCACTCGGTCTAGAAGACCATATAAACCTCCCAAATCACTATCCGCAGCCCGGAAGGCTTTAAATCACTCGGTCCAGAAGACCATATAAACCTCCCAAATCACTATCCGCAGCCCGGAAGGCCTTAAATCACTCGATCCGGAAGACCATATAAACCTCTTAAATCACTATCCGCAGCTTGGAAGGCTTTAAATCACTCGGTCCGAAAGACCGCATAAACCTCCCAAATCATTATTCGAAGCCGGAAAGGCTTTAAACTACCCGGTCGGAAGACTGCATAATGTCCCAAAACATTTTCACAATTAGGTAGACACCCTCAAACAGTCTCACTTAGGTCATACTCCTGAACTAGGTCCCAACTTAGGTCATACCCCTGAACTAGGTCCCAACTTAAGTCATACTCCTGAACTAGGTCTCAATTCATGTTCATACTCCTGGACACATCCTCATAACGACACAACCTCAGCCAACCGACCTAAACGGTCACCCTAGGACACCACCACGTTCTCACAGTCGACCTTAGCGGTTACATCACCTTAGGACACCACCACGTCCGCATAGACTCACGATTACATGAACTCTGAACTACGATCAGGCTTGATTCCCGCTAGAGATACGTAGGAATTCTATCAAAGGGTCCAGACAACCGACCTAAACGGTCACACAGTAGGACATCACCATGTCCTCACAGCCGACCTTAGCGGTCACATCACAACAGGACACCACCACGTCCTCACGAACCGACCTACACGGTCACATCTTCTCCCCAGCAAGCAATCCAGATCAGGACCCTTATCTTATCGACGACCCCACTTTCTTCATAAGTGACGTCACCGAGGGGCTTCTGTAAGTACCCCAATCTGGATCGCTCTCCATCCAAGCATACGGAAAAAACCAAGGGCGAACTTCCGGAGGTCATAACTCCTTCATACGAACTCCGATTGAGACGTGCCATATATGGTTAGAAAGCTCTCGACGAGAACTAGCTTGCCATTAAAAAAATAATAAAATATTGAGCCTGTAGACTGGTCCGTGCGGACCTGTTTGCACCTAGAGGCCTTTCTGGGATAAAACAAGTACAAAAGGACTTTTAAGGAATTTTAGAAAATATGGAAAAGCAAGACAAGTCCGTGCGGACCTCTTTGCTTCCAGACATAATTATTATAAAATTCCCTTAAAGTCCACAATATTCCCTCAAATCTGGAAAAACCAAAAATTTGGTTTTGCAAGGAAGGTCCGTGCGGACCTCTTTGTCAATTTTCCAACCCTATAAATAGAGGGCTCCCTCCTCATATTTTTCATACCTCCCTCTTCTCTCCTCTCTCCCAGCCTTCAGGCAGCCCCTCTAAGACCCTTCGGGGAAATCTCGGTCCCTTTCGGTTCCCTCCGAAACATTTCGAGGCCCCTCGTGGTACTTCGAAGCTCTGCCGAGCACTACCGAGCGCTCCCGAGCGCTCCCGAGACGCTCCTGAGCTATCCTGAGGTACTCTCGAGGTATTCTGAGGTCCCTCGTGGTACTTCAAAGCCTCGCCGATCCATCCTGAAGCCTTGCCGATCCATCCCGAGGCGTCCCGGCCCTTTCCGAGCTCAACCGACGATCCCGACGGAGGCCGGAACTCTGCCCGAGCACCACCGACGATCCCGACACACGATGAACCTCTGCCCAAGTCCAGTCAACGGTCCCTGCGATCCCAACGCACGTCGAAACTCTGCCCGAGTACACACCTGATAATCCCTAGGCACGCCGAAGCTCTGTCCACAGATAACCGGCACATCCCGAAGAAATCCCGGTCTATCCCGGAACACTATTTCATCCTCAAACACTATTCCCCAGCGGAAGACAGACACGAACCAACATTGGTAAGGCTTCCTTCCTACACTATTTCAATACGTAGAGTACAATGTAGACATCCGATACAACATGCATTTTTAAAAAGCACACACACACACACAATATTTAAAGAAAGAAGGGGTACCGAAAGACTTGTTTTTACGAGGCAAATCGGGTGTGCATTTACTATGCCCTACCCGAGGAGTAACCTGACCTCCGAACTCAAAAATCTTATCACACAACAACAGTTTTTAAACTGATTCCTTTTCTCAATGTTTTGGGCTAAATCAAAACGGCGTGGTGACTCTACAAGCAAAAACGCAGCGAGATACCTCCCGACCAACCACGAGATGCCGGGGCCCGCGCGCGAGCCGGATCCGGGTAATTTCACATGGTCTATAGTCATGTATGTCATGATTAAATTTCATGATAGTTGTGTCATTGATATCCTTTGTACCTGATATTATCATCGTCTTCCACATGATGAACATTGTGTTTGATGAAGTCTAACACTATCTTTAATAGGATAGCAATAAAGGCTATGTTGGCATGATTGGATTCTTGTAGGGAAGAATGATAAGTCAAGAAGGGATTTGTCCCTCTCGTTGAGAGAGATGTTTACTTGGGCCCCTCGATGAATAAGTGTTGATAAAATGTGTGGCCACACTCAAGAGATTTGATAGAGATCAAATGCACTTGAATTATCAACATATTCAGAATCGAGAAAGCATTGAACAATGTGAGTTGACGTGGACCATGACTCATGTTCAAATTGACATCATGGACAAAGGGATTGTGACATTTGATCTATCAAGGTATCAAGCTTTGATGTTATATTAATTGGGTGGATATAATGGTTTGCTAGAAACCACTTATGTCTTGTGAGGTCGATGTTTCGACTCACTACCAACATAAATATAATTCCTAAAGGGTCACACACAAAAGAACGAATTGGAAAAAGCTGAAAGTTGGAATTTTGGACATGTCACGACTCGTGACCAGGAGCACGACTCGTGACCAGGAGCACGACTCGTGCCCTGGGTCACGACTCGTGATAAGGGTAACGAATCGTGACATTGGAATCAGTGCGACTATGTTTTATATCACGGCTCGTGGAAACGAGTGCAATCAAGGCAGGGAACGACTCGTGCCCTCAGGCACGACTCGTGCCCTTGATCAGTACGAGTATAAAATAAAGCACGACTCGTGGGAACGACTGATTTTGCAAGGGCACGACTCGTGCTCTTAGGCACGACTCATGCCAACGGCGAAATCTGTTTATGTATGCGTTTGCTTTATTGGATTGGTTATTAGTTTGGACAAGGATTCTCCCTAAGGGTTAGGGATTTATATTTGATATAAATACAATCCTTCTTGTAGCCATAAACAACATGTTATTTTAGGGTTTATGAAACACTAAAATATTGATATTGATTAAGAATCAAAATATCAAAATCTCCCAAATAATTCCATTGTTTCGGCTATTAATTACTGAATATCGATTCAATAATCGAAGGATCATCTAGCAATCCTACAAGATTAGATCTTGGTTCGTTCGCGTGTGGATTACCAATAGAGGGTGATTGCTTTATCACCTAAAGCTTGAAGATAACCGTTGTTGCTTCATCACCAAAGTAGAACAAGGAAGAAGAAGATCCAAGTTTCATCAACGGTTCAAAGATTCAATTTTTTTAGATTCGTTCTGAGCAAACATAATCGCTATAAGGTATGTAAATATGTTTCATATGTTTCTAATCTCCTCATGCTAGACGGATTCAAGGCTAGGATTTTGTTGTTTTATAAAGTTCTTCCGCTGCGTTTGTAACCCCAAAATCCAACAGTGGTATCAGAGCCGTGTTTATCATGATTAGTATTGAAATTGGCATGCTAGATTTAATTTGATTAAATGCTTTACATGCTATATGAAATAGATCTATGAGTTTATGTGTTGTTTTGAGAAAACAAGTATATGTGATATACCATGATTGTGATTAATAATTGATTAATATGAATAATCTTTTACATAGGTTGTTGATCTGTTTAATATGATTATTTAGATTAGTAATTTCTCAAAATTGTATCAAATTGTTTGATTGGAATATTTTGTGAAGTCCTATGTTCATAATTATGTACACATAAGTTTTATGTTACAACCATGCGATGTTTGTTGTTATGTGTAAAACCTTCTAAATATTTAATTTTTATGCCATCCCTTGATTAGAACACTTGTGAAATTTTAGGGTATTTTGATGTAGTTTCGACTCAGTTTGGTGCATCATCATATCTTAAATTGTGATCAAGATGAGATAATGGTTGATGTAGTTTTGACTCAGTTAGGTGCATCGTTCCATGTCTCATGCGTTTGAAAAAGGTTTTAACTTAATTGGTGCTTTCAAATGAGATTTGACCTAAGGCATAGATGAGATTAAAACATGTTTTTGACATATGATGTCTAGAAATCTCATAAAAGATCTAAGAGTCATATATGATATGATTGATGTTTTCTACGTAAATAGCTTGATTTCGGACATTGACTCAGTTAAACCAAAATCAAGTGAAATATGGATCTTAGCCCATTTTGATTATATGGTACATGCTTGTATATGAAGGTGTATAATTGAGTGGGAGTATTTGTGAAATACATTATTTGCTCTTAGATGGTAAATGGGTTGATACTTATATGTTTATTGTTTGCATATTTTATTGTAGTAATGGCAACTCACAATAATCAGCCCCTGTCACTGCGATCAGTCCTTGAGAAGGACAAGCTCGAAGAGAACGGTACAAACTATTCTGATTGGATCAGAAGTCTAAGAATTTTTCTAAGGCAAGAGAAGAAAATGTACGTTCTTGACGAACCCATTCCACCTGACTGGAGCAAGGCATTGATAAACCGTCTAACACATTTTGTCGAGGTGGGTACCCTGTGCTGGTCAAGCTTGGAAGCTGATCCCAGATATTATGTACAGGTCGGCATTATGCATGTGCCAAGAGATGGGTTAATGACCCTCGTCCCTGTCATCAAGGGCAATAGGTTTCCCAACTGGAGGATCTACCCCGGCCTCGTCTTCCATAAAGATTGCACCCATTGCCAACAAAATGACGATCAGTGTTTAAAGGAAGATGGTGTAGCCGGCTGTAATTCTTTCATCCCGTCCTTCCTTTTATACTTGAAGAAATTTAATTTTGCTTTTTCTTTCCTCGTCATAGATGCTAATTTTTTTCTCGTTTTATGTAGTTCTAATCGACGAGCAAGAGCTTGATATGTCTAGCCGAGTCATTGATCCCCTAGCCCTAACCAAGCAGAGAGGAGGGCTTCTCAGAGCTCGGCCATAACTAAGAGGCAATCTGAAGCCACTCAACGTCAGGCTGTCTTGTCTACTCAGGAAGCATCGGCTGTCCCGTTGAAGCCTGTATGGGGAAATGAAGAAGACGTTGAGGTGGCACAGGCCGAGGGGGGCAACCAGGTGATTGGGACTCCCCAAAGAGCAGCTCCTCAAGGCTAGGTGGCCATAGCTGACGACCACGCTCAAGTCGAGGAGGTTAATGCCAGGGTGAGGAGTTCTGTACCCAAGGGACCAAGGGAGGCAGAGGAGGTTGGCCCTTTGAAGAAGGCAGCCTCTACTTCCTCATCCAGACTTTCTGCTCGGCATATTAAATCATATGCTGAGGCCGAGCAATTTGTCCAGGAGTCTAAGGAGGTGCCAATCCTCAAGGGCATGGATCTCCTAGCCCGCGAAGGGTGGAATCAAAGAGTTGGCCGGGCTGTTATTTGTAGATCCTTCGACGAGGACTACGTGGAAAAATTGAAGGAGGCCAAGCCTTCCATTGACCATCTTACCAACAGGAAGGGCTTCTACTAGCCGAAGTATTTCCTTCGTCGTCGTTTCTTTCTCTTCTCATATTTACAATACTTGATGATTTTACTGACAATTTTTGTTTTCCTTTGTTGTGCAGCTTGCTTCGATCTCGGCCTATGAGGCAATTAAATATAAGGCAGTTGAAGCCCATGACCAAAAGCTTGTGGAATAAGAGCTAAGGGATAAAGATGCTCTAAAGAAGGCCTTCGAGCTCCTCAAGAAGCTCCGAGCTGATGCTAATGCCTTCAAGGCGGCCAGAGATGAGGCCGAGGAGGAAAAACGAGTTGTCAAGGAGGCACTAACTCGTGCTGAAGAGGCCATCTTGCTAAAGGAGGCCGAGGTGGCCAAGCTGAAGGAGGAGAAGGAGGCTACTTTAAAGGAGGCCAAGGAGGCAGCGGCTTCCCGTCTAGAGTTGGAGGCCAGCATCCCCTCCAAGGAGGAGAGTGACATTGCCTGTTACAAAGCCAGCCCGGCTTTTAACGAGGCAGTGGACGAGAAGACGACCACCATGTTCATGGATGGTTACCTGCACCTGGCCAGGAGGGCCATGGCTGACACGTCTGTCTCCTTCAACCTGGAGAGGATAGCTCGGTGGATCTGCCAATATTCTTATGACGATGAAGCTCGCAAACTACACTACAAAAAAAGTGATTATTAGGGACTACCTTATTTGGGTCGCCAGTCTGGGCCCGACCCTATTACTCTCTTAATAGGACGGCTAATTAGTTATTTTATTTGAGTCGGTCAATTTAATTGATAGGACCGTTGTTTTTTTAAAGCCAAAACATAATCAGTTTTGAAAAAGGAAATTAATAATTAAAAAACAAAACAAATAAACCCCCTAATTGACGCCACTCCCATCTCCTGTGCGCACCTCCCCTTTAATCCTTCTCTCTCAATCCCTAAATTCATGAATGATTAGCTAGCGGCTGCAAATATCCATTCTTCGCTCGATTTCTTCCTCCGCTTGTTCGATTAGCGGCTGCAAATATTTCTTCATTGTTCGATTTCTTCATCAGGTTCGATTTCTTCATCAGTTCGATTTCTTCATCTGTTCGATTCTTCATTGATTCGATTTCTTCATCGTCGTTCAATTTCTTCATCGGTACAACCTCGTTCGATTTCTCATCCGTCTTTATTAATTACATTGAATTGAAAATAATGTTTACTTTTTTATGAATCATGGCAATTTATGTTGAAACTGCCTTTTGTCCCTTATTGATTTTCACAATTTTGTGACATATGTCTGTGTGTTTCCGTTTTTGTTTTTGTGTGAGTGAGAAAGAGTAATTTGAATGTTATGAAAAAGTGAGGTTGTATGTGTATGTGGTTTGGGCACCTTGACTTTGATACACACAAGTAGTATAAACAATTTATTGAATTTTTTTGTCATTCTTGATTGAACATTCTTGCATATGATTATCTTTTCTACATGCTACTTTTCCCAAGAGAAGGCATGTCATTGACTAATTCATTTTTTCAAATCTTCAGTGGTAAAGCTGTTGTTATAACTGATTATGTTTTGTGTATGTATGCTATATATACGAAGAAAGTACTTTATTTACTTATATTACTGATTCTTATCAATGCATAACTAGACTTTTTGTGTATGTATGCTATATATACGAATAAAGTACTTTATTTACTTATATTATTCTAAGTGCTTATCATTATGTTTTTATACATGGTAACAGTGCATTAAAGTAGCTATGGATAAGAGTTGGATTGGATTAAGAAATAGGACTACGAAGCCTTATAAAGATGGAGTTGATGCTTTCCTAATGTTTACATTTAAGGACAAAGATACTGTTGCAGATGTGATATATTTTCCGTGTAGTAACTGTCGAAAACGTTATTACCATAACCTAGAGATGGTAAAGATACATATAGAGATGCATGGCTTTAATAAAAGTTACATAGTCTGGAATCGTCATGGGGAGAACATTGTGAGTGGGTTGAATAGAAATTCTCATAGGTCCAAGAAAGGCATGATGCATGATGCTACAACAATTGAACTTGGTCTAACCGCCAATATGGTCTCCTTAGTCCAAGAGGGAATGGGGGTTCCACCATTATCCAATGACAAGGCGAGTAATACTGAACACATAACTAATGATGATGATGATGTTGATTTTGAAGAAGCTTTCGAAGATGTTATGGGGTCTAATGAAGATGTCACAAATTTTTACAGGCGCTTAAAGGATGCTGAAAGTGACTTGTATGAAAATTGTCCAAAAGGAGTAACAGAACTCTCATTTGTTGTTGAAGTCTTAAATCTAATGCAAGTCAATAATATGACAAATAAGTCTATCACACAAATCTTGAAGTTCCTAAGAAAGATTTTTCCAATGGCGAGAATTCCAAAATCTTATTATTTGGTTAGTAAGCTAAATTCGGATTTGGGGTTCAATTATGTGACTTGGGATGCGTGCCCAAATAGTTGTATGCTTTTTCGTAATGATGATGCAAATCTAGAAAACTGTGAAATTTGTGGTGCATCTAGATATAAGAGTGGTGGTGCAAGTGAGATTGGAATTGTAGGTGAAAGTCAAGGTGCACAGGGCAAAAGAGTACCTGAAAAACAAGTTAGGTATTGGCCTTTAAAGCCAAGATTGCAAAGACTTTTTTGGTGCTCTCATACGGCTCCACTTATGAAATGGCATAAAGAAGAACGGATTGATGATGGTGTGATGAGGCATCCTACAGATTCTCTTGTTTGGAAAATATTTGATCAGCAATACCCATCTTTTTCTAGTGAAAGTCGAAATATTAGGCTTGGACTAGCAACATATGGCTTTAATTAGGGATGGCAACGGGGCGGGTTCGGGACGGGTATTTCATTTCCCAAACCCGCCCCTATAGTCATCTACCCTTTCCCGAACCCGCCCCGCCCCGGTATTTGGACTACCCGAACCTGCCCCGCCCCGCCCCGCATGAAAGTTGCATCAGTCATCAAAACAGAAACAAAACATTTTGAACAATTTTAGAAAATGAAAGGTCATCAGTCAGCAACATTAGTACAAAAAAGTCCCATTTTTGTATCACCAACAATATAAAGTAACCTTTCTTTCTTTCAAAATAAAATAAAATAAAATAAAATAAAATAATATCATATATATATATATATATAGTAAAATGCATGGGTAAGAAAATCACTTGCCATGTCTAATCTTTAAGAATGCTAGCTCCAAAGCAGCTCTTGCATCTTCTGCACTATTACAATAGGGGTATTTCAGTAATTTAATAATTAATCGGGTCGGGTTCGGGGCGGGGCGGGGGTAAACCCGAACCCTAGAAAAACCCGGCGGATTTTCAAAATTGGATCCCAAACCCGACCTATTAGGGTCGGGTCTTTTCGGGTTCGGGGCGGATTCGGGTTTTTTGCCATCCCTAGCTTTAATCCTTTCGGAAATATGAGCATCTCTCACAGTACATGGCATATTGTCGTAATACCTTATAATTTGCCCCCATGGTTGTGCATGAAAGATTCAAATTTCATCTTGTCTGTGCTCATTGATGGGCCGAAGGGGCCTTTAGATAATATTGATGTCTATTTATAACCATTGGTTAAGGATCTAAAAGAATTATGGCAAGACGGGGTATCTACATACGATGTATCAACCAAAAACTTCTTCCAATTAAAAGCATCCTTTTTATGGACAATTAGTGATTTTCCTGCCTATGTTAACATATCTAGTTGGAGTACCAAGACAGAATTTGCGTGTCCAATATGCAACAAAGATAATCAAGCAACAAGATTGACACATTGTCGTAAGTTTTGCTATTGGGGCCATAATCTTGATGTTATGCATGTTGAGAAAAATGTATGTGATAATGTCTTGTTCACAATATTAGGTATTAAAAAAAGAACAAAGGACAACGTGTACTCAAGAAGAGATCTAAAGGAGTTAAATATTAGGCACGAGTTGCATCCATATCCACGAGGGGAAAATATAGATTATTTGCCTCCGACGGAGTATACAATGACTAATAGAGAGAAGGAAATATTCTTGAAAGTGTTGAGAGATGCTAGAGTCCCCGATGGTTACTCGTCGAATATCTCACGATGTGTGCACCTTGCTGAACGAACAATTCGGGGACTTAAAAGCCATGACAACCATATTTTATTGCAACAATTGCTTCCTATAGCTGTAAGACGGGCCCTACCAAAGCACATTGTACAAGCATTAATTGAGTTTAGCAATTGTTTTGCAATATTATGCTCAAGTGTTAATACTTTATCTGATCTAGAGAAATTTGAAGATCGTATGGCACTTACACTTTGCAGTCTTGAAAAGATATTTCCACCTAGTTTCTTTGATGTCATGGAGCATTTGCCTATACATTTGGCAGAAGAGGTTCATTTAGCAGGTGCAATCATCTACCGTTGGATGTATCCAATAGAAAGATATCTTCACACTTTAAAGCTCTATATGTGTAACCGTGCTCGCCCAGAGGCATCAATAGCTAAAAATATCCTTTTACATGAGTGCATGACTTTCTGTATGAGGTACGTGGATGATAGTGTGGAAACAAAGTCTAATCGTGCAGCAAGAAATGATGATAGAGGTGAATGACATGGTCATGGATTAGGGAAAAAGGTGGATGCAGAGCTTGATGATACAACATTCACACAAGCACATTGATATGTGCTAGGAAATGTTGAGGCGTTGACACCATTCATCGAGTAAGTAAAATTTGAATATATCAACACAAGTATATATGTAAGTGTCTTTTGGAAAAACTAGCAATTGTTCTATTAATTTGGCAGAAAACACATTGCTGAGCTTACCATAATGTATCCCCACAACTCACAGAAACATCTTGTTAACCGTAAACATAATAAAGAGTTTCATATATGGATACGCAATCATGTAAGTTAATTGCATATGCTCTATATGCAACGTTTTAATCATATATGTACCCTTTTAAGATGATCCAGAGCGCCTTGCTATTGTACCTCCAGATGTACAACCTGATCAATGGGTAGAACTAGTGAGCTATTGGAGTATGGAATCAACAAAAGTATGAAATTGACCTTGAGTTTTCAATGATCTTTTTTATTGTAAATATATAGTTGAGATGAAATGTTTGAATTTGTTTACAAGAAGTTGCAATGCGAAACATGGACAATCGATGTAACCTAAATGCATATCCTAGAATTGGGAGGAACTCAATTCCGAATATTGTTGATAAGGTTAGTTTTGTTATGCTTATGAGAAAAGTTTTAACAATTGCTTATCTGAATATAATTTCTTAATGTGGAATATAATTCTTTAATGTAGATGGCTGATATCTTTTTTTCTTTTCATTTTTCATTTTTTATTTTTTTTAATAAATGGCATTAGAGAAAAACATAATAATGATGGAATTAGTATGGAGAGAACTAAGAAGAAGAAAGGAAAATATACATATACGAGGATGGATGGAGCTTTGGGCATAGATGTACATTATGAACTATGTTTAATGTTTAATTCACCTTCTTAATCTATTTATACATTTGCATATATATATATATATATATATATATTCTTTAATGTGAATTCTTAAAAAATAAGTTCTTTGCAGCAACAATTGCAAAGGCGCCTTGATGAGCTACTCGAAGAAGAACAGGATGATCCAGATAAAAGAGAAAGGATTTTTGTAGATGTAATAGGAAATGATGGACATGGGCGAGTTTTGTGTGGTGGTATGGGTGCTAGACTAGGTTATACATCATCTGCAACATCCACCGGGGCATCACCTTTGTCAACTCAGGATATTGAGGCTATTGAGGCTGAGCTTGCAAAATTGAGGGAAAAGATTGCAGAGCGAGATCGTCGTGATAAAGAGAGGGATAGTGAAATCGTTGCATTGAAGGCGCAAGCTGCAGAGAGGGATAGTGAAGTTGCTGCATTGAGGGCGATAGTGCAAGTTTCTCAAGCAGTCATCTATGGATGCTGAGACTCGGATTATTCATTTGCTCCATAATGCAGGCATCAATACGAGCTTGGTCTTTGCTTCAAATCCAATCCCTGGGCCATCTAGTGGTCACGGGTCTAACTCTAGAAACCACACATAACATAGAGGTACATGCTCTTTCCGTCGTTTAATAATTTAATTACTAAAATATGATCATTTTGTGTTTTTCTGTTTGCTGAACTTAAATGCATTCTGTTAGAATTAAAATAGAGGTACATGCTCTTTCCATCGTTAAATGAGTTTCCCTTTTGCTAAGAAAATAATAAATCAACTTTGTTTTCTATCATGCCCCAATGTACACTTGCAATATTATAGTATGCTTGATAAGAGCATTCATGTATGTGTTATAAAATCAGGTAAAGACTCTGCTTGGGCTGGAGCCTGTAGCGAGTAGATTGGTATGAAGCTAGTAGACTGATTTGCCATGTTGAAAGGATCTCTTTAATTTTGTAAAACAAACGACAAAGTGTTAATCTGTCCTACTTTATTGTTATTGGCACATTGTGCTTCCTTGGCCCCTAAAGCAGTTGATTTCCTGGAAAGTTAAATTATGACAATATCATTTTACTATTTGTGTGTACTTATCATGTTATGGTTATAAGATTTCAGTCATTAAAAAATTATAGGAACTATCAGTAACAACTTCCACAATTTCATAAGAACAAATGTACTAAACGCAGATTATTATTAAGTTACTTGAGCTTTTGATATGAAACCACAAAATGGATGTGGACTGCAATCTCTTTTTCTTATGCTACTTATGTTGACATATGCTTGTTCATATACAATGATAATCGACTTTATTGGCAGGCTGATCTCATGCATTATCATATTCGTGGTAATTTTATGAAATGAATTACTCTTTCCTTGACGATATCTCTACACAAAATAGTAATTTTAAATTGCTTTTCCTTGACGATCTCTCCTCAAAAGTTTGTGAAGTGTTCCCAGCTACTAACTCCGTCCCAATATGAATGTTGATTGATTTTTTTTTCAAATTTGCTCTTAATCAAGAGAAAATTTGAACATTTTTTGGAGATTCGTTTTGGGACATTTAATTGCATTTTGTTATGCATCTTTCTTGGCTCTTATTGTAAAGCATTATAAAATTTTCCAAGTGGATTAGATTTTATGCTACCGCCTAAAGTTCTATTGGTTCGTTTTGTTGGCTCAATGCTACGAGACTTTTAAGGAAATCAGTATATAGATATGATAGAAGTTCATCTAATACTCCCTCCATCTCAAAATGAATGTCCAAACGATAAACGATGTATGTTAATAGAGGGTCATACAAAATAATTACATTAAAATAATTACATTAAAATAATTACATTGGGTCGCAAAGGCTTTAAGGGCATCTCCAACACTGCGCCAAATCAGTGCGCCATCGCCAAATTGGCGAAAAATGGAGCTCCAACAACGACGCCATCTCCCACGCCATTTTAGCGTTGCCCCTTATTTGCGCCAATTTTGGCGCACCAAAATCCTTTGCGCCATCCTAATTTTATTTATTTATTTTTTATTTTTTAATTACCCAAGAAATTTGGAAGTAGAAGGGGAAGGGGAAGTGGAAGGAGATTACCTTGATTTTGGTGGTGGCGGTGGCGGTGGCGATGGCGATGGCAGCGGCGGAGAGAAATTTCATCGCCATCTCCCACGCCATTTTAGCGTTGCCCCTTATTATTTATATATGGATAACAAATTTTATTTTTGAAGGACTGAAAATAGGTCAAAAAGTCGGTCAAACTGTAATAATTTGGTCAAACTGTCTGTTACTAACGGGATTTAAGACAAAGAGGTCAAAAAATCAGTCAAAAAGGTAATATTCTGACGCGTCTGACGCGGTTCCTGACATGGGTCTCACGGGTACGGTTCCACGGGTCGTAACGGGTACGGTTCCATGGGTTGGACCTGCCGGGTCACGAGTCTGAAAAATGAGGAACCCGTGAAGACACCGCCAATTGTACGGGTACGGGTCCAACGGTTCACGGGTCTTACACGGTTACGGTTCTGACGGGTCAAATCCGGGTACGATTCCACGGGTCCGTACGGGTACGGGTACGGGTCGGTCATGTCTGCCATTATTCCCAGCCAAAGAACATAAAATGACTTTTACTCTATTGAAAGACATTAAAAAAGGAAGATCAGATTGGTTGATTAAGGTGAGATTAGCACGAAAGTGGGAAGTAAAACCTGGGAATGATATGAAGATTCCTCCATCTCTTGAGCTGCTTCTGGTGGATGTTGAGGTTAGCTTTTCTTCTTCCTCCTACTTCTGTTTTTTCTATTTTGTTTCTATTCTGTTTCGATCATTGGCTTGCTCTAGATAACAAAAAAAAAAGCATATTCAGACCAAATTTCGAAAAAAAAAGTGTATTTATCTACCACCCTAACAAGGTGAGGAGGACACCTGCAGAAGATATAAATCATGTGGTGGCAAAGCTTGGTGTTGGTGCGGAGTATGCCCTAGTAGTCGAATGACTTCCAATATCTATGATTCACAACTCATGTAGAAGTGTGAGCATCCCTCATATGCATTTTCATAATATAAGTTAAAGTTGCAGAATGGTAGGATAATTTACTAAATTCTCCCTTCGTCCCAAAATGATTGTCCAAAAAATGTCTAAATTTACTCTTGATCAAGAGCAAATTCCAATCTTTTTTGGACATTCATTTTGAGATGGAGGGAGTATTAGATGAACTTCTATCATATCTATATACTGATTTCCTTAAAAGTCTCGTAGCATTGAGCCAACAAAACGAACCAATAGAACTTTAGGCGGTAGCATAAAATCTAATCCACTTGGAAAATTTTATAATGCTTTACAATAAGAGCCAAGAAAGATGCATAACAAAATGCAATTAAATGTCCCAAAACGAATCTCCAAAAAATGTTCAAATTTTCTCTTGATTAAGAGCAAATTTGAAAAAAAAAATCAATCAACATTCATATTGGGACGGAGTTAGTAGCTGGGAACACTTCACAAACTTTTGAGGAGAGATCGTCAAGGAAAAGCAATTTAAAATTACTACATGAGTTGTGAATCATAGATATTGGAAGTCATTCGACTACTAGGGCATACTCCGCACCAACACCAAGCTTTGCCACCACATGATTTATATCTTCTGCAGGTGTCCTCCTCACCTTGTTAGGGTGGTAGATAAATACACTTTTTTTTCGAAATTTGGTCTGAATATGCTTTTTTTTTGTTATCTAGAGCAAGCCAATGATCGAAACAGAATAGAAACAAAATAGAAAAAACAGAAGTAGGAGGAAGAAGAAAAGCTAACCTCAACATCCACCAGAAGCAGCTCAAGAGATGGAGGAATCTTCATATCATTCCCAGGTTTTACTTCCCACTTTCGTGCTAATCTCACCTTAATCAACCAATCTGATCTTCCTTTTTTAATGTCTTTCAATAGAGTAAAAGTCATTTTATGTTCTTTGGCCGGGAATAATGGCAGACATGACCGACCCGTACCCGTACCCGTACGGACCCGTGGAATCGTACCCGGATTTGACCCGTCAGAACCGTAACCGTGTAAGACCCGTGAACCGTTGGACCCGTACCCGTACAATTGGCGGTTCGGTTACGGTTCCTCATTTTTCAGACCCGTGACCCGGCGGGTCCAACCCATGGAACCGTACCCGTTACGACCCGTGGAACCGTACCCGTGAGACCCATGTCAGGAACCGCGTCAGACGCGTCAGAATATTACCTTTTTGACTGATTTTTTGACCTCTTTGTCTTAAATCCCGTTAGTAATCCCGTTAGTAACAGACAGTTTGACCAAATTATTATAGTTTGACTGACTTTTTGACCTATTTTCAGTCCTTCAAAAATAAAATTTGTTATCCATATATAAATAATAAGGGGCAACGCTAAAATGGCGTGGGAGATGGCGATGAAATTGCTCTCCGCCGCTGCCATCGCCATCGCCAACGCCACCGCCACCACCAAAATCAAGGTAATCTCCTTCCACTTCCCCTTCCCCTTCCCCTTCTACTTCCAGATTTCTTGGGTAATTAAAAAATAAAAAATAAATAAATAAAATTAGGATGGCGCAAAGGATTTTGGTGCGCCAAAATTGGCGCAAATAAGGGGCAACGCTAAAATGGCGTGGGAGATGGCGTCGTTGTTGGAGCTCCATTTTTCGCCAATTTGGCGATGGCGCACTGATTTGGCGCAGTGTTGGAGATGCCCTTAAAGCCTTTGCGACCCAATGTAATTATTTTAATGTAATTATTTTGTATGACCCTCTATTAACATACATCGTTTATCGTTTGTTTCGCGTAAAACAACTTTCAATAAATAACTTCTCAAAAAATATTTCTAAAAAATTAAAATGTTTTTCAAAAAATAACATAAACATCAGTATTCGTCGGACCCGTGGGAACCATGGGAACCGTGGACCCGTATTCGTCGGACCCGTGGGAACCGTGGACCCGTATCCGTGCATCTCACGGTTCGGTTACGGTTCCTTCGATTTCAGACCCGTGACCCGGCGGTTCCGACCCGTACCCGTACCCGGATTTGGCCATGTCTAAATAATGGTAAGAGAAAGAAAATGATAGGAAAAAGAGGAAGAAAAAAATATATTAATAGGACTAAAGGACATAAATAAAACTGTTGATATTCCCATTAGAAAATTTGCTGTCAAAAATAAATAATTTTATTTCTTTATTTGTTTGATAAATTAATTACTAATTAACATATTTTTATCACTTTTCGTGCGCAAATAAAAGGAAAGACCAAAGGACAGAAATACATGTTGTTAAAGATTTAATAATGACTGTATATATTCCATTGTACATTTTATAGTGAGTGTATATATATTTTTTTAATTTTCGAGTGTAGATAATCATCAGTATTTAATTTACAAAATGTATTAGTAATTAATGTTGTGTTATTTCAGGAGACTATTGGCGAGAGCAAGTAGGACTTAAGAAGTCAAACAGTTATGAACAGTAGTGACTCAAATTTAAGTATCGTTTGACTGAACAAAACTTCGCGTGTCATTAAAGAAGAGTTCTATATATAGATTTCAGTTTTGGCGCCAAATTGCCTATTTGAGTAAGTGTGCCAAAATCACTTGTGTCATTATATATATATATATATATATATATATATATATATATATATATATATATATATATATATATATATATATATATACACACACTTCTCTCCTACATCTCCCTCCAAAGTGGTATCAAAGCCTCTTACTCCGTTTTGGGGCCGGTGAAAGGTACTATTCCTTTCCTTCTCCTTACTTAATGTTATTTATTATTCTGCAAATATTTATGTTTTAAATATTTAATGATAGCCCGTAGCTAAATTGCTGTGGCTGGCCGGAGATGTAGACTAAGCTAAGTATGTAAAAAAAAAAAAAAGTAAAAATGGAAAAATGGAAATGTTTTTAGTGTTTTCTTATAGGTTCATCTTTTATGCCGTTAATGCCGAGGATGGCGAAAGGCTATTTGTTGGATGAACAAGAAAAAGAAAATTTTTGCTAAAAATATTTCGTCCATCTTTGATTTTGGAATTTATTCCGTCTATCCCTTCGGGTTGATAGTTAAATGAGCAATTCGTTCGTTGGATTTCTTCCGTCTATCCCTTCGGGTTGATAGTTGAACGAAGAACTTGTTTGCAAAGATGACCAAAAAGATTGTACTTTTTTGTCATTTACTTTTCAAAGTTAATAAGACATACTTAGCAAGACATCTATTATTCGGCCAACCACATCAAGTTTTTGATAAATATGGATGATAATGATCATCATGATGAATTAATTAAGAATGCAGAATTAGTAGAATATCCTAAAAATTTGGATAAATTGAATAAATGGGTAATCCCATCCGTTCCTTCAAATCAAATTTATAATATTGGATTGTTTGATATGAGATCTAGGTTTGCAATTAAAACTCTAGAACAAACAATTAAAATTTCTGGAAATACTCAAACAATTAATTTATTGAGTAAAAAAGATTTGATTCCTTTTAAAAATTATAAATTTATCCATATATGATTAGTGCAAATTGCATTTAAACCCTTGACATTATTAGGGGTTAATTTCAGTATAATGGCATATGTTAGAGATGGTAGATGTAGAGATTTTAAGACTTCTTTAGCAGCTTTAATTGAAACTAGTCTATGTCATGGACCAGTTTATTTTGATGTTTCTCCTAATTTAACTCTATCTTTATCTGATAGTAATTTATTTGATGCTATGCAATTAACCATTCATACTAGTGATTATAATTTCAAATTAGGAAGTGAAATAATAGCAATATGTTATAGGATTTATTATAAGGTTTTACATACTTTAAATCCTAAGGTGAAACAAATATCGTTTCCAGGAACTACTACGGCAGTCCAAACCAATTTATTGACTTCAAATATAGCAACCAATAGGTTGATTAAGTGGAATGAAATAAATTTCCCTACTACTTGGTCCCTTCCTCAGGAAATAGAACCTGAATCAAAATTAAATAATCAAATAGATCAAATAATTCAAACATCCGAAGGAGATGTAGAAATTAAATTTAATTCTCAAAGGACTATAAAATTACCTAGATCTATGTCTGCTAGGTATTCCTCCTCTAATGAATATTATAATATGTCTAATGAGTCTTTTAGAGCTTCAACGTCTCAAATGAGAGAAGAAGTTGAATCTGTAGAAGAAATAAGAATAAGTCAAAATAATATTCCAGAAGGAATTTATAATAAAGTAGAAAATAAGAGTAGGCAATCTCCCACTCAATCTGAAATGAGTTTTCATATTTAATGGATTATTCTCCAGGAAGTAATTTAAGAGGAATTCTTAATAGAGAATTTCAAGAAGATGATAATAAATGGTTTCGTGATTGGTATTTTAATAAATATTCTCACGAAGAATTAATGGAATTTAAAAATAAATATTATGAGGATTTAGAAAGAGAGCAAAAGCTTACTTATTTTACAAAATGGTTTCTAAATTATCATATAAATGAAATAAGTAATAAAATTTTAGTAATACAAAAGACTTGGAATACTAAAGTAAGAAAAATGGTTAAGTCACCTTTTCCACCTGAACAAGCTTTTAATCTAAATAAAGATATTGAGGCTACTGCCTATGGTAGTTTAAATAGTCTTGAAAATATTTCTTTAACAGTTAAAGAATTTAATGCTCTAGTTAAACTTCAGAATTATGCTAATACATATTTGGTCTGTTTAGGTGATCAATTTATATCACTAGAAAAAGATTTGATATCTCTTAAAGAGACAATTAATCAACAAATGAATCAACAAAGGGATATAATTGATCAATTATATCAATTAATTAAGAAAGAGAAAGAAGAGTCATGTTCATCTGTTCAACCAGATGTTCCCATGATTCAACCTCCTATCCCGGTGAAAGGATTTAAAATGGAGGATAATACTAATGAGTTTGTTAAAATTTTAGAACAAAAATTGAGAGATTTAAATCTCGGTGTCCTTTCTAAAGAAGGAACATCAAATCAGAGTGAGTCTTCTGAAAATGATGAGACTGAGATTGAGATTCAATCCGACTCCTCAGAAGGAAATGAGGGGATTAATCAATTAACTAATATGTTTGCTGATTTAAACACTAATAATAATATTAGTGAATTAAATCCAATTTATGCCCCTAAACCTCTTGATAAATATTATTATCAAAGGCCCTCGCCTCAAGATCTTCTTTTTGAAGAACCTGAGCCATTCCAGAATTCTTACTCTGGAAAAGCCATTTATGAATGGAATATTGATGGCTTAAATGATAAACAAATACTAGATGTAATACATAGAATAATAATGTATTCTACTGTCTGTAAGCAGCATGGCAATAGTGATACTGCCATAGCTAATTTTGTTATAACTGGTTTTGTTGGCCAATTAAGAGGATGGTGGGATCATTATCTTACTGAGCCACAAAAAATAGAAATAAGAAACCATAAAAAATGGTTAAAACTGAATCAGGTAGTACGATGGTTACTAATGAAGAAGATGCAGTGTATACTTTGTATCTTGCTATCCTACAACATTTTGTAGGAAGTACAATTCCCATAGCTGAGAAGTTGCATACACTTCTTCAAAATCTTAGATGTCCATCTTTAACCCATTTTAGATGGTATAAAGATACTTTTCTATCTAGGGTTTATCAATTAACAAATCCTAATTCAACCCATTGGAAATCTAAATTTATAGATGGTCTTCCTCATCTTTTTGCTGAAAAGGTTCGGCAATCTTTAAGGATGAAAAATGATGGTATAAATATTAATTATGCTGACTTAACGTATGGACAACTAATTAGTAGTTGTATAAATGAAGGATTAGCTTTATGTAATGATATTAAGCTAAAAAATCAATTGAAAAAGCAAAAATTATCAGAAAAACACCAATTAGGTGAATTTTGTGAACAATTTGCTTTTGATTTAGGAAAATCTTTAATTCCTGAGAAAAAGTTTAAAATAAATAAAAAACATAAAATTGTTTATAAGAAAAATAAATCTTTAAAAAATAAAGAAAATTATTACGAAAATCCCCATAAAAAGAATTATAAAAGGCGTTATTATAAGACTAAACCTAAACAAAAGGGTAAAGCTTTTATGCCTAAAAATGAAAAAAGAAAAGCAAAAAAGCTTGAAATAAGTTGCCATAAATGTGGTAAAATTGGTCATTATGCTAACCAATGTTGGACTAAAAAAGCCCTTAATGAAATAGAAGATGAACAATTACGTTCACAATTAAAAAAGATAATGCTTCTTAATTCTGAAGATGAAGTAGAATCTTCTAATAATAATGAAAATTTCGAATTAGTAGAACTAACTTCTTCGGGGGAGGAAGAGTTAGAGAGAATTAATAAAAATAAAGATTGTCACTGTAATGAATTAAGTAACGAATTGAGTTATTGGAAATCCATAGTAGATATGCATGGATTAAATGTGTTAAATACTGATCAAGAAAATGCATTAAAAATGCTAGAGACAATTAAGGATCCTAAATTGAAAGAAAAAATCCTTAAAACCTTAATTAAAGAGGAATCACCTTTAATAATTGAAGCGCCTTACCAATTAAGTGAAGTTTTACATAGATTTCAACAGTCTAATGTTAAAGAAACACCTGTTTCTATTAATGATTTAAAAAGAGAAATAAATTTATTAAAATCTGAAATTTCCCAGATTAAAAATAATAATAAATCTTTAGCAACAAGAATGACTTTGTTAGAAACAAAATCTCTTAAATTAAAAGAAATTCAAGAGGATGCTTCTACAAGTAATAATGATCTTGCTTCTATTAGTAATACTGATTTAAAAGGATATTTAAATCTTTTAGATCAAGTCACATCACAAAAATGGTTTGTGAAAATAACTCTAGTAATTAATAGAGACTTTATATTAGAAAATGAGATAGCACTCATTGATAGTGGTGCTGATTTAAATTGTTTACAAGAAGGAATTATTCCTACTAAATATTTTTTAAAAACTACTCAATCTCTTACCCAAGCAGGAGGAGATAAGTTAAGAGTTAAATATAAATTATCTGATGCTTATATTTGTAATCAAAATATTTGTTTACCTACTTCTTTTATTATGGTAAAAGGTCTTACCCATAGAATTATATTGGGAACTCCTTTTTTGCATAAAATTATGCCAATAATTAATATTGACCCAACAGGAATATCTACCATAATAGATGGTAAAAAAGTTATATTTGAATTTATTACTGATCCTCATACTCGTATGCTTAATGAAGTAAGGGATATTCTTTTAAATAAAGAAAAACAATTATGTTTTCTTAAAGAAGAATTAGGAATTTTGAATATTAATGAACAACTTAAACAGAGTAATATTCAAACTCAAATTAAATTGATTGAGCAACAATTTAATAATGAAATTTGCAATAATTTACCTAATGCTTTCTGGGATAGAAAGAAGCACTTTGTGTCTTTACCTTATATAGAAGGTTTTGATGAAAAACAAATACCTACTAAGGCTAGACCGGCTCAAATGAACCGATAATATTTAGAATTATGCAAAAATGAAATTAATTCTCTTTTAGAGAAAAAATTAATAAGAAAATCGAAATCGCCTTGGAGTTGTACTGCGTTCTATGTAAATAATGCAGCAGAAAAGGAACGTGGTGTTCCTAGATTAGTTATAAATTATAAGCCACTTAATAAAGTGTTAAAATGGATTAGATATCCTATTCCTAATAAAAAGGATTTATTAGATAGATTAAATGAAGCTTTAATTTTTTCAAAATTTGATATGAAATCTGGATATTGACATAATCAAATTAGTGAATCAGACAGGTATAAAACTGCCTTTACTGTTCCTTTTGGACATTATGAATGGAATGTAATGCCTTTTGGATTAAAAAATGCTCCTTCTGAATTTCAGAATATTATGAATGATATTTTCAATCCTTACACTGAATTTATAATTGTGTATATTGATGATGTTTTAGTATTTTCTAAAACAATTGAACAACATTTTAAACATTTGAAAATATTTAAAAATTTGATAATTTATAATGGTTTGGTTGTTTCTGCACCAAAAATGAAATTATTTCAAACTCAAGTTAGATTTTTAGGTCATAATATTGATCAAGGAAAAATTATTCCTATAGAAAGAAGTATTGAATTTGCTTCTAAATTTCCTGATGTTATAAATGATACAAAACAATTACAAAGATTTTTAGGAAGTCTAAATTATATTTCAGACTATTATGCTAATTTGGCTAAAGATACAGCTATATTGTATTCTAGATTAAAAAAGAATGCTAAACCCTGGACTGAGGAACATACTCAAGCAGTTAGGGTAATTAAATCTAAAGTTAAATGTTTGCCTTGTTTATCTTTGGCAAATCCAAATTATTTTAAAATAGTAGAAACTGATGCTTCCGATATAGGATATAGAGGTATTTTAAAGCAAGTAAATCCTGATAATTCAAAAGAAAATTTAGTAAGATTTACTTTGGGAAAATGGAATCCTACTCAGTTGAAATATTCAACTATAAAGAAAGAAATGCTTTCTGTAATCAAATGTATTTCAAAATTTCAAGATGATTTATTAAATCAAAAATTTTTACTGAGAATTGATTGTAGTTCAGTAAAATTCATTATTGAAAAGGATGTAAAAAATCTTGTGGCTAAGCAAATTTTTGCAGGATGGCAAGCTCAATTATCTGCCTTTGAATTTGATATTCAATATATAAAAGGAGAAAATAATTCTCTTGCTGACTATTTAACAAGAGAATTTTTACAGGGAAAATGACAACCCCTAATAGGGGAAGAGGTCGCGGTAATGGCCGTGGTCGAGGAAGAATACCTTATCAATACAATCAGTACAATGAAGTACCAAATATTCCTATAATAGGATATAATATTCCTATGGCAATCAGGCCAATATACCCAGCTAGGCCAGGAAATATGCAGCAATCTGCACCTGTACCAAGTAAAAAGGAAGAGAAGGCTTCCACCTCATCATCTAATCAGATGATATCTTATAAAGATATTGCCAATGCTGAGAATACTATGGAGCAAGAATATTATGAGAATCCTATCACAGAATTTGTGATGTATATTGAGGATGAGGACCTCAAAATTGCCAGAAATGATGCCTGGTCAATTAAGACCAGATACCTCGAATCAAGAGGTTATCCCGGACTCCATGGGCAAGCAAGACCTAATCTGGAAATCTTGCTCTTAGTACTGAATCAGTAACAATTTCTCATCACTACAATAGTAGTAGTGAAGAAAAATTTATAAATTATAGTAAGTGTCATATTAATAAAATTTTGCACCCTAGAGAGTGGGGACTAAATCCCAATGGGGATAAAGCAGTAAAAATAACTGAAGGCCAATATGCCTATTTCAATTATTGGGATTATATCCAGGCGTTTTCAAAGGTTTTTTACTATCAAAACCCCAAGAACAAGCATTCTTGGTTTTTCTCCATAAATTCAGAAATCCTGGAAAAGCCAGTTCCCAATTGGTTTTACAACTGGTGGTCAAAATTTGGACCCTCTTTGGAAATTTTACCAAAGGAAATTGGGGATTTATATAATCCATGGTGTGACAATAGTCCTCTAATTGCACAATTGCAAACGGAGAAATTAATTTATGGACAATGTCCTTTTATATTCTTTACTAAATTTCAAATTCCTTAGATTTGGAGATGGACAATATCCATCGATTATGATGAGCTTGATATACCAATTTTAAAAAGAAATTTCTTTTTTAAATGGTGGGCAAGAATGAGTGAAGAAGATTTAAAAAATATGACAGTGAGAATTCAAACTGTTATTAATGAAGACCATAATAAGGAGTCTAAAGAGCAAAGTTTCCAGCCAGGCTCAATGAGTAGCCTAAAGATCTATTTTCAGAGAAAATATCCAAAAGAATTCGAAGAAAAAATTATGGTGAAGGTTTTGGACCATATGAAGAATCAATTTCTCTCAGCATTTCCTAATCAAAGGACAAAGGATGATGATTCTATGAAAACAGTGTCATCACATGGGTCACTTGACTCTATTAATTCATTCAATTGTCTGGCAGGCGAAGCTCAGCCTGAACCCACTCAAGAAGACATTTGAGACTCTCTAATAGAGGCAATTTCACAACAAGCTAAGGCTTCAGCAAAGGGGAAATCTCAAGCAAAAGATTGAGAAGATATGGCCAGCAATCCTGTTAGATATGAATTCAGTAAATTAAAACTGAAAGAGGAAAAGCTCCGAAAAGAAATCAAGGAGATTGATAAAGAAATAATAATTGAATTAAGGAAAAAGGGTTCAAATAAGTGGACTACTTTGGTAATGACCCTGAACAATATAAAGTGGGCTAAAAAACAAAAAATTAAATTGATATATCTCCAGAGAAAGATGATCCATTTCAGGAAGAATATTACGGCCTAAAAGTCAAGCCTGTTGGTGTTATGCCCTAGGCCTATGATTGATAGACTTATGTGTTGACATTATTTATTATTATATGAGATGTTTATTATTTGATTATTATATGTTTTGTATATTTGTTTATAATAATTTATGTCCCTAATTATTAAGAGAATAAATTAGTATAATTGTCAATGGATAATCATGTGATGATTATATGCATAAGAGATGCACATTGAAATTATGGGTACTTGTTAGAGAACAAGTGACTGGACATGACCCGCATGAGATTTATGTCATGGTCAAATGTCATACTTAAATCTCATACGGTTACTTCATTTATTTCCTAGACCTAAGATTATCGTAACCTTACATATGATGAAAGTCATGTTTGATTTTAGTCAAACGATATCTTAACACGATATCTATAAAGACTATCATTGGCATGATCGGATTCATGATGGGAAGGATGATAAGTCAAGAAGGAATTTGTCCCTCGGAAGAGAGATGTTATGCTTGGGCCCCTCGATGAGTGATAATGATGAAAGTGTATGGCCGTACCCCAATATGATTGGAATTATCATTATACTCAAGAATCGAGAAAGCATTGAACAATAACAAGTTGACAAGGACCATGACTTGTGTTCAATATAACATCGTGAGACAAAGGGATAAATGGAAGTACACCATTCGAAACGTGAACTCTTACGTTACATTATTTGGGTAGACATAATGGCTTGCTAGAGTCCGCTTATGTCTTATGAGGTTCGATATGATCGAACTCATTGCCAACATAATGTAATCCTATTGGGTCACACACAACTAGAATGAATTGGTTAAACCGGATGAAGAATAGTTGAGAGTTTCGTATCCGGCTATATATACCGCGCGACATATTAAGCCAATGGCTTAATATACCCGCGCACATTATCAATGCCCGTACGCGTTTTTGATACCGTCTCTCCTAATACTATTAGGAGAAGTATTCTTATTATTGTAGTATAAATACAAGGGTTCTGTCAGACCTAGAAGCTAGCCGAAATTTTCAATCAAAATTCACAACAAAATACTCTCAATATTCTTCAAGTTTTAGATCTAGCAATCATCAAGAAGTTGTTCTTGAATTCATTCAAAGGTGTGGATACCAAAAGAGGGTCTTCGCTCGTTCATCGATCAAGGCCTAGAGTTTAAGCAAGTTGAAGAACGAAGTTTGTGATTCGATATCACATAATTAAATCGTTCGATAGCTCAAGAACGGAAAGCGTTCGAGGTTGGTTTAATTCTATCTCATAGGAATTTAAATTAATTGTATAGAACGGATCCTAGGGCTTCTTGGGTTTTATGTTTTTAATGCTTAATTCCGCTGCGCATGGACCCGTAAAACCCAACAAAGCCGCCGCACTCAATCATGTCAGTAATGAGAGACAAGGAATTTTAAGCAAGAATCTTGCTTTATTAAAGTAAAGTAAAGTATTTTGTTTTCTTGTTTAAAGGTCATTATTGATAGTGTCGATGGGGCCCAGAGTGTACCCGGCTTCAATATGAACCGTTACTTTTAGCTTTTGTTTTCTTTTGTTAGTCAAAAAGTTGTTTGTTTTATTTCTTTTGTAAAGGAGTGATGTCCAAAATGGACAAGTGTCTGTAATAGGATCTCCTCTCCACCTATATAAGGAGAGCTTATATTCAGTTGTAAGTACGCTTGAATTTACACTTCCATTTACGCAATAGAAAGAATTTCCTTTCATACTCTCTCTCCAAATTATTCCTGCACACACACACTTCTCTCCTACATCTCCCTCCAAAGATATATATATATATATATATATATATATATACATGGGCGGAGGTATGTAGGGGCAAGGGGGGGCCACTGCCCCTCCTTGACAATTTTTTTTTTGGTACTTATGTAATACAATTCTCTTTAAAAAATAATTATATGTATTGTGACTATACTATTTCTGTCTCACTAATATTATATTTTTATTTTAAACACAGAGATTAAATGTAGGTGTACTTCCTCCGTCTCACTAACAATTTTATTTTAAATACAAAGATTAAATGTAATTGGGTTGTGAGTATAAAGAGTGAGGTATGAGAGAGATAATTGATAGAAAAGTGTAAATTTTAATGAGACATTTGATAAAGAATTTAACTTTTAGTGGGACGGAGGAAGTATATTTTGAAAAAAAAATGTTCTATATTTATAATTTTCTTTTAATAGATGTGATTCGTAGACGTTAAATATATATACATATGTTGAACTTTTTGATATGTGCAATTATGTTATATGTGTGTCTGAATTGTATAAGATATATGAATGAATTATTGACACCATTAAAGCAGATAATTTACTATGTCTAAAACTATATTCGGTATGAAAAAATACACCAAATTTTTTTTTTTTTTTATATATATATATATATATATATATATATATATATAGATAGTATAATTTTTTTGGGGGTGAACATGGTGGTACGGGACGGTTCGGGATTGGTGTAATATCGGAACCGAACTATATATATTCGGTTATTAAAATTTCGAATCATAATGATTTGGTTCTAATGGTTTTCAGTTAGACATTGATCGATTCAGTAAATATTTTGGTTCCTTGTCAACCGTGTTCTCAATTGAGCAAACAAGTCTAACAAAAAAAAATTATATAGTCAGACCATAACAATTTTTCTTTTTCATGTTTTATTAAATATATATAACAACAAATATATGAATATATAATTATAACATGTTATGATTTTGTTGATGCATTAAAATATATTTTATTGGTGCATTAGAAAAGTGTAACGAGTACTCATTCAATCAAAGTAACCAATAATAAATCTATATCTTTTTAGCCAAAATCTTGTAAAAAACGCATTTTTTCATATGCTTATAAAAAAACGTGTTTTAAAATTACGTTAAAATCCGTCGCCTGCATCTTCTTAAATTAAATTGGGAAAATATTCATTCATTCATCACGCTACAATCCTCTCCTCCTCTTCTCAATCTCAGCAATAAACGCATAATGGGATACGAAAACGATCCGTAAGTTTCAATTCTATCTTTTGTCTCTATCTCGAAATTTAGGGTTTCTAAATTTCGATCGATTTTCGTTGATTCATTGTTTTGCAGTTACCGAGATGAAGATGGTGAGCCATTGATGGACTTTGATGAAGATGTCGAAGACGTTCAATCGGATCAAGACGGCGGTGAGAATCAAGTTCTGGATGATAATTTAGATGAATTCGCCGATGATGATGCTTGGAGAGGTGGAGAAGAAGGGTCGCCGGCTCCAGTGTATAACGACTCCGACTCTAAATTGGTGGTGGTTGTTTGATTTGGTAAATTGAAAGAATGGTGTGCAGGGGGAGAGAGGGTGCGTGCAAGAGGTAGGAGGGTACGTGAGTGCCAGCAAGGTGTATGGTGTGTGCCATCATGTGGAGTAAAGAAACAATGTTGAGTGCATGTGTTTTTGAGTGCCAGTGTATGTGTTTTTGAGTGCCAGTGCATGTGTTTTTGAGTGCCAGTGCATGTGTTTTTGAGTGCCAGTGCATGTGTTTTTGAGTGCCAGTGCTTGTGTTTTTGAGAGCCAGCAAAAATGATTACCAGTGTTTGGGGTAAAAAGTGCCAGCGATAGGGTAACAGAGTGCCAGTGTGAAGAGTGCTAGTTCATGTATATAAAAGTGCCAGTGTAATAAGCGTCAGTGCCAGTTTAACAAAGTGCCAGTGTTGCCAGTGCCAGTTTAACAAAGTGCCAGTGTTAGTGTACTGACACTTTGTTAAACTGGCACTGACACTTTTTACACTGGCACTTTGTTACACATGCACTGGCACTTTGTTTACACTGGCACTTTGTTAAACTGGTACTGACACTTTTTTACACTGGCACTTTGTTACACATGCACTGGCACTTTGTCACACTGGCACTTTGTTAAACTGGCACTGGCACCAGTGGCGGATCTAGAAATTTTAGTGAGGGGGGTCAACTTTGAAGTAACAAAAAAAGTGAAAATCACACTATTGAAAATGTAAAACTTTAATACTGCATATATAACCTATTCCATAGTCATAGATTCAATAGCAATAATACTAAAAAGAAGAGCGTTTGTATAGAGTTAAAATTTAATTACCTCAACAACTACAAACAAATAAAAAATTGATTTCAGAATAAACTGTTTATACCACTTCATCCATACCAAAATCTCTACTTTAAGTATTAACTTCAAGTAAATATAGAGTTAGAAGTAGTCTAGCAGTGTGATATATTCTCTAATTTAAGTGTTGACTTTAAGTTTTTTCGTTTAAACTAAGGTGAAAATCTCTTGTAAAACGTGTTCTACAATCGATTTAAATGTGTTTATTAGTGTCATAATAGAATAATAGAACAGGCACTTTGTTTATATTGCAAAAGGCACTTTATTATACCAGAAAAGGCACTTTAGCAAAACAGGTTCTAGGATAATAGCTTATCCTAGAACTAGTTTCACACAAGAACAACTCTAAACTAAGACAGTAAATTAAATGTCTTAAAATTTGAGAATAAAATGTTTATACTACTTCCTCCAAACCAAAATTAATATCTATATGTTTTTATATAAGAACATTCCAAAATATTTTACAATTTTAGTTTTATATGTATATAACAAAATATGAAAAAAAAAAATTGTAAAAAACCCGGATAGGGACTACTACCTCGGACACAAATGAAGGTTCAATTTTATTCTTACAAAAAAAAATTGGACATTTATTTTGGGACAAAGAGAGTAATTGTTTTTAGAAAATAGACAATTAATTTGGGATAAAAAAATAGAAAATAAATATTCATTTTGAGATAAAAGAAATACTAAATACAAACACTTTTTTTAGGGGGTGATATGATAAAATTTGAGGGGGGTCAAAGTGAGAAAAATTTAGAATCACACAAAAAGTTAAAGGGCCACAATGAAATAAATGAAAAAGTGAGGGGGGTCAAGTGACCCCTCTCAGCATAATGTAGTTCCGCCCCTGACTGGCACAAACGGGGAAACACAAAACACGTTTTTCCTAAGTGTCGAAAAAAACGCGTTTTTCATAAGACCAACTCATCTTTTTAATTCTTTTTTATCCCTAGTATTGCCGATTTTTTTCTCAAATAATTTCATTTTAAAAATTTAAATTTCAAAATAACTCACATTTGAAACTATTTGTCAGAATGACCAACTTTTTGGAACTCGCTACACGCTGTAGCGAGTTTCTAACTTTTTCGATTAAAATCGCTACACGGTGTAGCGAATTTAAATTTTCACAATTTTATTTTAATATTTATGTTATAAAAAAAAACTAAAATTTGAACTCGCTACTACACAGTTAGCGAGTTCAAATTGATAATAAAAGGTCAAGGTCAAATAAGTTTGTACTTCTCCTTCGTATCACTTTGAATTACAAAATAATAAAACAAAATTTATGTATTAATAAAGAAAACTAAATAGAAATATTAAGTTTTTCATTTCAAATAAATACTTTAAAAAATATACTTCTATAAAAAATTATAATCTTCATTTCAAAAATAAATATTACTTTCGACTCAAAATGAATAACCAAAAAATAATACTACATTTTTTGTCCAAAAAAATGAACATTACTTTCTTCATCCCGATGAATATTTTAAAAAATAATACTGCTTTATTGCCTCAAAAATTAACGTTTGTAATGTTAGTGCCTTCGTTTCAATATATGACATTATTTTTTTGAACAAATGAAGTAATATTTTATAAAATATTCATTGGGACGAAGATAGTAATTTATTTTTTTAGAGGATGTAGTATTCTTTTGTAAAAATTAATGTTTATAATGTAAGTGTCTTCGTCTCAGAAAATAAATATTAATTTTTGAGACAAGTAAAGCAGTATTCTTTTTTAAAATGTTCATTGAGACAAATGAAGCAATTTTTTATTTTTATTTTTTGATATATAAAGTAGTATTAATTTTTAAAATATTCATTGGAATGAAGGAAGTAATGCTCATTTTTTTGGATAAAAAATGTAGTATTATTTTTTGGTTATTCATTTTGAGTCGAAAGTAATATTTATTTTTGAAATAAAAAAATACTCCCTCCGTCCCACTTCAATTGGTCCACTTTCCTTTTTGGGACGTCCCACTTCAATTGATCCATTCCATAAATGGAAAGTTTTCCATATATTTATACCCTTATCATCTCCACATATTTACAAAAAAATCAATCATTAACTTACTATTCCTCCCACTCATTCTCTCTCCTATTAAATATTTTTAACTTTTACATTTTCTCTTCTATTCTCTACCACACATTTAACTTTTACATTCTCTCTCCTCTAATTTCTACCCACTTTATTCATTTTTCTTAAAAACCGTGAAATTCACCCTGGGACCAATTGAAGTGGGACGGAGGGAGTATATTTTTTTATAGAAATATATTTTTTAAAGTATTTTTTTGAGATGGAAAAAATAATATTTCTATTTAGTTTTCTTTATTAATACATAATTATTGTATTATTATTTTGTAATTTAAAGTGAGGCCGAGGAGAAGTACAAACTTACTTGACTTTGACCTTTTATTGAATTTGAACTCGCTACACTATGCAGCGAGTTCAAATTTTAGTTTTTTTTAATAGCATAAATTAAAATAAAATTGAGCAAATTTAAATTCGCTATACCGTGTAGCGATTTTAATCGAAAAAATTATAAACTTTCTACACCGTGTAGCGAATTTCAAAAAGTTGATCATTTTAAATAGTTTCAAATGTGAGTTATTTTGGAATTAAAATTTTTAAAATTGAATTATTTGAAAAAAAATAGTACTCCCTCTGTCCCGCTACAAATTGCACACTTTCTATTTTTGGCGTCCCATTACAAATCGCACACTTCCTAAAATGGCAAAAAATCTTTACTATTCCCTCCACTCATTCTCTCTCCTACATTATTTTAATACTCACAACACTATTATAATTTACTATTTACTTCACTCATTCTCTCTCCTATTTTATTTTTATACTCACAATATTTATATCATTATTTTTTTTCTTAGTAACATAACAGTGCGATTACTAGCGGGACGGAGGGAGTATTGCCAAACCTTATTTGCATTTGACTTTTGTAATGATAATGAGTTCAAGATGCCGTCTAAAACCCAGGAGGAAAGAGAAAGTCTGATCACAGTAATCGAAACTTCTAGACTGAAAATTCATCGGATCTTAATTATCCGTGGTGGTTGTTAGCGGTTGTCGGAATGTCCATGGGAAGCGACCCTACATGGGTGGGTAAAAAGCCCATTCGACGACTTGGTGGCATGTCCGATGCTCTCTCCCTCGCCGCCGATCTCGGTTTCTCCGTTCCCCCTCCACCGTCGCAGGTGCTCCACACACACAAACCTTTCTCTCTCTCTCTAAAATATCATCAATTTCAATGTAAATTTTCTCAACTCAATTCAAGATGCATTATTCATCGTAAGACTTGCTTTACCTTAGCCCCTCAATTTAGATGTACATTTCCTTTTTTACCTCTTAAATTATGCAGAAAGTAATTAGGCTCTTTTTTTTGTTTCTTTAGTAACTGTTAGCTGAGGCTGTATAGGCTGATGGTTTTCCTTCTAAAGTGGAGTGATTAGTGTTGGAAAAAAGTGTGTTTGAAGGAAATAATGAGTTATTTTCTTAATTTGTTATTTGTTAAAATGACAAATTGATTGTTGGATTGTGTTCTACTCCATGAGTACATTGAAATCATATATTCATTTGTTCAAAATGGTTGAGAAATGAATGAGATATGAAGGCTCAAAGTTAATGGGTTGGAATGGGTAAAATGTGGTTATCCCACATTGGGAAAAGATGAAAAAGTGGCTAAGTTTAAATACTCCTACACTTTGGTAGGGAGTAAGATTGTGGTACATAGAGGCTCTCTCTCGCGCACAAGGTGCGCAGGGGGTTGCAAATCATGGATCGAAATAGGCTTCGGACTACCGAACTCATGCGCGTCCTGCGGACACGAATGTAGCTCCGAAATAGCCTGTCCGCGCGAGCCCACTTTTTACATTTTTTTTTCAAACTTGACCCAATGTTTTTGGAGGTGAGGCGGGCGCCTGGACTTGCCTGAGGCAGACTCCAGTAGGTGCGGCCCATTTGAGACCATTACGAGGCGGGCGCCTCGCGTTCCCCGAGGCGGGCGCACAGGCTCCGGTGGGCATGCGAGAAAATTGATTTTGCACTGTTTTGTAACAACTCAAAAGGCTGTTAATGAATGTGTAATTCCAACAGCCATGTAACTGTAAAATGGAGGTTATGAGCCAAATAATTATGCAATTATGTTGAAATAATTGTATTAATTAAGAAAATTAAAACATGGTTTAATTTTCTGTTATCTCCTTGGATTATATAATGGCAAGAACACAACAAGAGAAACACACAGATTTTCCAGAAATTCTCTTCTCTCAATTTCGTTGCATATTGTTCATCTTTCCCTTGGCCTCCTTGCATTGCATTCGTGGTGATAAAGTTCAAGCATCGACTTCAGTTCGCCGGAGGTCCAATTGTGCAACCACCGTCCGGTTACTCCGTTTCATCCTGGGAGACAAGCGTTCCATAAAAACTCAAGCACAACGTGGTGAGGGGGCGTAATTTGTCTTAAGGAGAGTGTGATTTCACACGACTCGGACTTCCACGACAAATCTCTTTCTTTATCTTTTCTTTGTGTATTTTGTTTTATTTAGTTTTCTGTATTTCCATTTGATTTTGTAATAGTTTTTCCAACAATTAGCATGCTTATTACGAAGTACTAAAGATTATTTCACACTTTCATTTGAATCTCTGAAGTGAATGCTTGCGGATGTCTGATCTGTATATAATTCTTGTAAGGGGTGGTAAGGGATAAATCTAAACTAATTAGATTAACAGGATAATAATGTGTTTAATAGGGTACCGATAGTGATGGAATAGTTTGAGATCTCTATTTTTTGGCGTGGGAATATGATGGAATAAAGCAAAATGGCTCACTAAACTGTATGCGCTTTTTTGTTATGAAGCAGCACTCAGTTCATGCGATTTTCGATGCAATTTTCATCATGGGTCATCCGGAAACAGCCTCTCTGTACTTTAATTCAGGGGCAAGGCTGCGTATCTCCGACCCCATTTACCCCACCATAGGTGGGAGCCTTTGCGGCACTGGGGTAATATTGTTGTTGTAGGGGTGGTAAAGGATGATAATATATGCTTTGTATAGTAGTGGTGGAATTGTTCGAGATGTTGTAATTAGGAATCATTAATCATTTGGATAGTTTCACTGCCTTTTGCCAGTTAGGTTTGGTTTTAAATATATGCCCATTATTTTATTTCATATTTAGGAAGAGCTGCAGAACTTATCCAATGGCAGTGGCGAAAAGAGTGAGGATTTGATACGAGTTCTGAGAGAACTTACATCAGTACAAAGAAAAATTGCAGATTTGCAAGTGGAACTTCAAGGTCGAAAGGTGACACACTCAACTTTTGGTTCTATTGCTTTGTACATCTTGGGATCAAATTCATTAGCATGTTAGTTCATTTATGAAATTATTTCAATTGCTGTATGCATCAATCTATTTACTTTAATTTATTTTCACTCTATTGTGAAAAGAGTTTAGTTGGCGCACCCCACACTCTGGCTCAGAGTAAGACTTCTTGGTTCTTCCTGCTTATAATGTGTATCCATTAAGTGAGTTGAGCTTTTGGGAATGGGAACAGTGTGCAACAAATTATGAACATACAGGCCTAGTCAAACTGTTTTCCACTCAACGAGGTCAGGTTTGCTGTGCCGATGCATATAAGCTATTTAGCAGAAGTGATGAGAATAAGGGTTTATGTTTGGATAAAGACCAATGCTAACATTTATGCTGAAGTAGGTGGAGTTTATTTCAGGGAAAAGTTAAAAACTGATGTAAAGAGGCATCTTTTACTAAATATTGAAATGGAATGAAATGGTTCTTACCTGTTTTCACGGTCAAGAAATCAGAGGCCTCTCTTCTGTGTATAAATCAGACAATTAGCCTTTTCTAAGACTGTCCAATCATTAATCCATATTACAGGGTTCTTCCACATACGGTTCTTCCATTCATCCTGTGGATGGATGCTAAGGGCCTATTTGACAACCATTTCTTTTCTAGCATTTTTGTTTCTGTTTCTAATTTTCAGTCAAAAGTCAGAAATGAAACATGTTTGGTAATTATTTCCCTGTCTGTGTGAAGCTGGAACGTTTCTTGTTTAATGCCCACTTCTAGAAATGAAAAAAATAATCATTTCTTCAGTGCGAGGAACATTTCCCCTTCAAAACACGGAACCTGTGAGCTTGACTTGACGTTGCGGAGTCGAATCCCGCACACGGAAAATTTAATTAGAACCAATAAAACACAGATGAAAGCCCCTCTTTTTCCCTTTCGTCTACAGTATTTCTCTTTATCCTTGACTTTCTCTGTGTAAGTCCATGTAAATTCATCCATTTCTTTCTTCAATTCTTGTAACTGATAGTGGATTTGATTGTTTTGGACAAGTTCTAGGACATGGCCATGAGTTTGCCAAACCTAGCCGGAGCTTTAAGCTCTACAGTCGGTGGCGATTCAGTTCATGGGAGATTCATTGATGACATTGTTGAGAGTATCGGTGGTGTGGAGGTCACTGCCGTCGAGTATCTTTGCCGCTTTACTTAAGTTCGATCTGTACAAGCTAGGCTGTATGCGAGTGCGTATCTGTAAGTTGAGAGAGCCAGGCGTCCTCCATGGAGATTTAGGGGGCTCTGTTGACGATGGTGGAGATGATGAGGCCTGAGGGAGTATGGGAGAGGTGCGGTGGTAGGCAGGAGAAAGTGAAGGATCAACGTAACATAATCAGCTACATTTGATTTCCCATTTGGTTCATCTCTTTTATTTTTCCCCCTTCATTTTGTTATTAGAAGCTGGAGTGAAAGGTGTGAATTGTGATGATGGATGTGTCATGTATGGTGGGGTTGGTGGAGAAAAGAAGCCAGGGGAATAAAATTTGGGTGGGTATCATTGAAGTAACATGGGTCAAAGGTAAAGACGGTAACTATTGAAGTAGAATAGGAAATGATTGTCAAGCACGCTTATATTCTTCATTATTTGTATTAATAAGAATTGAAAATGACATGAAATAGAAATATATTTCTCCTTCTAGTTTTTACATAGAAATAAAAGCGATTACCAAACGCTACCTAAGTTGATAACTTATATTGTGAGATCACCTTGGTTTTGTCATATTAAGCATTTATTGACTTTAAATTAACAACTAATGATGGCAGCTGTCATGATTACAATCTGTTGACCCCTCGCTTTTGTGCATGTATGCCAATTTTGTTACTATAGATAGCCGGCTCACCATGTTTTTCCTCAGTTGTTATTATAAGAATCCTACTATAGTGATAGCTTATCTCATGGTCCTGATATCAATGCTCATGAATGAATCTGTTGAATCTCTCATTTGTGAAAAGACCTAACTGTTTATTTTATGAATTTCTTATATTTTCAGGAGGATAAGAATGTGGCCCACTTGACACATGTGAGTGAAATGGAGAAGAAAATTGAAACTCTTGCAAGGATCACTACTATACTGAAAGATGTTATCCAGAATAAGGTGATTTCACCATTCTTAGCATTATTTTCTTCTAAATGCTGGTGAAACGTTAAATTCCAAGGGTGGAACTTCAATACCTAGTCATTTACAACTTTATTTTCCCTATGTTGTAAATGCACTCTGAAGAGAGACCAAAAATGTAGGATTATAATCTCTAGATTAAGTGGCCATTTTACAGATAATAAGTTGGTCATAGAATGCAGATTCCCTTCATAAAAAATTTTGTTCAGCCTAAGCAGTAATCCAAGTAGTGTTATGCTGTCCTATTGTGCTTCACTTCACATCTCCAACACGTACATGTCTCCATGGGTTATTATCTCCATAGCAACTCTTGATGCTGGACTCTGAGTTCCTACCTTGCAATCATGACAATCGTATTTGCATTTTAATCCACCACCTATAGCAAAATAAAGATGAGTTCCAACCCTGTAATTATGGTCATTGTGATGGCTTCTTGAGCCACCAACTCCAATTGAAATCGATCATATCACCATCTGTACCAAACTTTTGACCCGGGACTCTGAGAAACATTAACATGTCCAAAAGAAAACATTTTGCTTATGAAGATGAAATCGTGAAGGAGTGGTAAAGGTGGCACTCGTATCGATCTTAATCAATCTTCCCCCTACACATGCGCCATTCCGCACCGGTTGTTGGCGGAATAGAATGGCTGTAATCCTTGCGCATGTGCCATTCCGGTGCGCTTCCCTTTTCTTGTGCTTTACTTTTTACCTTCTTGTTTGATGGCTCCGCTTTAGCTTTCAACTTTTCAAACTTGGTGTTCTCATTCCTTACTATATGGTTAGCATCAATGTACATAAAATAATTGAACACATCATTATTATTGATACAATCTAAAGAATCCTTATTTATAAGGCATGGGTCTTTAGATTGTGAAATTTCAATTTCCTTGCTACAATTTTCAAGAACATTATTTCCATAGCAAGGAATCTTGAGATGAGGGTTTTTCATCATTTTTGTTAAGTTAAATTCGACCTTCTCAAATCTGACATTTAAAGAGAGGTTTCCATTCTTAACATCGATAATTGCCCCAACGGTGAGACACCAATTCATTGGATGGTGTCACAATACTCCAAGAAAGTTTGAATATGGAGATGAGGGTCTTCAAAAGCCGATCCGCTGAATTGGTTGTTTAGGACAATGTATAGTAATTACAGCTTGATCTCGAAGTTGGTCGCATCGGCATTCGGCACTCTTCACAACTATGGGTGATCTAGTACCTGGGGTAATTGGATTAACAAAGTTTATTGGATTAACAAAGTTCCTCAAGGTTCTTGGTGGTGGTGTTGCGGGTTCTCCTTACGCCATTTTTCGTTCTAATACTTCCCTAATCTTTTTACCCTCTCGTGAAAAGTTCTCTCAGGTTCTGGATTCAAGGAATATCCGGATTCTTTTCATATACGCCAAGAACACCTAATGAAGTATTAAAAGACAAAAATCTTTGAAATAGATGTTAGATACAATAAAAATTAATAAAACAAAAAATGTAAATGATTAAAAGCAATTTCTAAAATAGTAAACTGTTGTCCCCGGCAATGAAGCAAAAATCTTGTTAAGTCAAAACCTAACGGCTTATTTTAGTCACGCAAGTGCACGGTGTAGATGTAGTATATAAACGACAAATGCGGGTCGAGCCACGATTACAATTTTTAATATAAACTAATACTTGCTTTTAATTAAGAATTAGAATAAAATAATATTGGTGAGAGAAATTGTTGTTGTGAATACTAGAAATAATGCAAATGATACTCTAATTTAGATTGAGCTTCTTATGATGAAAGTATTCTCGGGAACGGGATTCAAACAATATGCAATCAAGTATGTAAATCATTTTTTTATGAACTAAGTTCCATGTCATTATTCAAGGATGATACGCTAAGTTGTGCTAACGTCTCTCGATCAAGATATAGCACACGTATTTTTAAATTAATACGGCCTTTCTCTCGATGGTTCCGTATATTAGTCAAAGCCCATTAAGTTATATAAATTCACGTATTTTACACCGAAGGATTATCCCTAGACAATTAATCTACTATTGTGATTAATAGTGTCTGGTTCAATTTATATGGTTACGTTAATCAAGATTCACGGTTAAGTACTTCTCTTGATTAACGAGGATTAATACAAATATGGACGTCTTCATATTCGTAGGCATTGAAAATAATAAGAAAAGAATTGATTAAGACATGGTAGAAAGAAGGATGATTGTGATTTACATGGATGGACTAAATAATTGTTGAGTTTCTGCCCCCAAGAAAAAGGAGGATTACTCACAAGTTATTGCAATATTGACAATAATAGTACAGGAATAAAACATGAAATAGATTAGGGAAAGAGATACTTAGTCTTGATTATTGTGTAAGAGAGACAAGAATTGATGAGAGAAACCTTCAAAAACTGTTATTACTTCAATCTTCAATCTTCAAAAATGGTAAGAACACTACAAAAATTCCTAAAAATCTTGAATGATTTGGGGATTTTGATGTTTATGGAATATAAAATTATGCTCGAGTAGAATTACAATGTTCCTGGATAATCTATGATGTCCAAAACTGAACTTTATAATGGCTATATATAGGTATTTTAACCAAAAGTTGTGGCCCTTCCTCCAAAAGACACCAAGCAAAAGCTGCAGATTTTTAACTTGGCACGGCCGTGCACTATCATTTGGCACAGTTGTGCCAAATGAAACGTCCTGTCCTGTCCTTTAGCCTCGGCGTATTCTGCACGGTCTTGCCAGTTTGGCTGCACGGTCGTGCCATTCTGGACTGCTGCTCCTTGACCTCTTTTCTTGCTAGAATTGTTCCAAATCACCATGAACTATAAATGCCTATAAAATAGTTTTAACATTTTCCCCTGCAAGTTTAACTGTTTTGGATCATTTTATTTGCTCGTGTAAGAAGGCTTCACTTATGCAAATGAAGTGCTGACTCAGTTTTAGACTCAGAGTAAAATTCTCATTGAAGCATTGCAGGTCTTCATAATTTTTGAGCTGTTTGGATAAAACTCGTTTCTTTTTTTATTCTATTTGCAGGATCGCATCATAGCTCGTCTTCAGCAGCCATATTCATTAGATTGCATCCCAGTGGAAGCGGAATATCAGGTCAGAGACCGTGAAAGCATAACCTTCATTTTGCACTGTAGATTTGTATTCTCTGCCCCTTGGAAAGTGTGAGGAAAGAGGAGAGAAATGGGATATAGAAAGAAAAAAGATAAGCAACTATACGAGGGTAAATCTAATTTTTCATACCCTTGCAAAACTTAAAAGTGGAATCTATTATTTGGTACGTAAAGCGGCAACCATCCTTTTTTTCATACCCTTACAAAACGAAGAAATATATGCGAACCTTTGGCATTATATTCAGCATCTTGTTTGGGAGTGTTGTCTCCCTCATTTCTTATCTTATACTCCCTCCATCCCGGAAAGTTAGTCCCACTTTTTTTATTGTTAACTTGAATCCACTTTGAGCAATGATTTGGGTTAGTTTTAACTATTCTAAAGAAAATCTAAAACTAGTTATTGATACACCAATGTAAATTCTATCAATAACAAGTTTTAAATTTTCATTATGATATTTAAACTTAACCTAAGTTATTGCTTAAAGTTGACTCAAGTTAAAAAAAAAAAAAAGTGGGACTAACTTTTCGGGGCGGAGGGAGTAAAAATCAAGTGCCATCCATATATATCAACTTTAGTTTCTTTTTCTTTCTTTTTGAGATCCAAACAAAGCGCATGTGCTTGCTCCTTATGTCTAGGAAATTGTCTATAGTAGATGTTCTCCAAAAGGTGCCTGGAGCGGGAATTCTCCGTATGTTTAAGAACTTTGACCTGGTTATCTGATTTATTTTGGGTTAAGTCTGTGTTCTTGGTTGGTGTAGTGAAACAAATGTCATTTTAGTTTCATCAAGTTCACTGTAAACAGAAATAAAGATTCTAATTTGGGACTTGAATAATGATTCGTTACTATATCTGTATTAACTGAAATCATCAATACTCACAGACATCTATGTATTAGTTGATTGACCGACTACTATTTGAAGTGTTTGTACTTTACATTCATAATACTTATGAAGTATTTGCCTGGAATTTTACAGAAACAATTCTCGGAATTGTTAATGAAGGCTGCCAGTGATTACGGTGCTCTCACAGCTTCGGTTGAAGATTTCCAGTGGACTCAGAACTTCAATGAACCACCTTCAATATGGGGGGTATGTTTCTAGAATTTGAAATCTTTTTCTGATCACTTTATTCTCTCAAGATTCAAAAATTATACTCCCTCCTTTCCAGTCAAAAACCACCCCTTCAAAAGTAAAAGCTTTAAACTTTAAAGGGTACATTCATATTTCATAGTAACCTTAATTTTACAGAGTAAAGTAGTATTCTCAAATTTAAGTTCAGTAGAGTAATGATAAATTTAAAGGACTAAACAGAGTAAAAATAATAATCCAAAAGAGAGAAATAGTAGGACTCTTTAGTGGAACAAAGAGACTAGAACAAGAGCAAATTTGAAATTTTTTGGTCATTCATTTTGGGGCGGAGGGAGTACAGCCATTGCAAAAGACTGATGATTATTCCTTTTTTGGCCATCACAATTGAAGAGTAAATTTCATTTCAAGAGAACGTTACAACAAATTGACTACGGAGTATATTAGTTACACAACAAATCTTTACCCGGTTTTGTTGATACAAATCTTGAACCGGTTTTGTTGATTTGGGGCAGGAGATGCTTCGTCCGATCCCAGTAGCTTTGGCATCATGCACTCGATTCTTTGAAGCAATGTCAGCAATGAGAGAATCATTTGCAACACTCCAGAGGTTGAGAATGGGTTCTTCGGTATTGAGAACACCAGGAAATGACACTTCTCAAAGAACAACTACGGATTCAAATTGCGTGACCCCACCTCCTTGTAGAAATGAATCAAGCTTTGATGATTTAAGCCTACGAGGTAGTGAGGCGAATCAGGGTGATAGCGTGAGCAACAGAAGATTATCTTGGCCTCCCGTGAAGCAAAATGGCATGTAGCAGTGTAAGAGAGAACTCGTGTAACATAACATGTACTTCCTCCGTCTCATATTATTGATTACTTATTTTCCTTTTAGGCGTCCCATACTATTAGTTCCTATAGTTCCTGTCACACTCACAACAAAAATCTTTCTACCCCACTTTCTCTCCTACTTTATTTTTTCATATTCATAACACCTTTTTTTTTTTCTTTAATTCACGTGCATTCATTTTTATTATCTAATACTCCCTCCTCCCAAAATGTTTGTCTCATTTGACTTTTTTATAGAACTTTGATCATAAATTTATGAGAGATTAATCATGTTCATGAAATTTTAAAAGTTGTTGTTGATAATATTATTAATGGTGAATCAATAGGAATTTTTAGAATTTCATGAACATAATTAAATTGTCATATATTTGTGGTCAAAGTTCAACAAAAAAGTCAAATGGAACAAACATTTTGGGACGGAGGGAGTACTATGAGAATTCATTTTTAGTATCTAACGAGTAAAAGCCCGTGTCCGAGGACACGTGTTTTTTTTTTTTATTAATTTAAAAGGGCAAAACGGGAAAGGGACAACTTAACGAGGACAAAATGGAAAATTTGGCGTTTAATACTGTTCATAGTACTGTTTACTCTATGGTGTGATTTATATTATTTATAGTATAAATTAGAGTTGTATGCTACAGTTGTTTGAACAGTGTCAAGCGGTGAAATTTCTATTTTGCCCTCATACATTTGTCTCTTTTTCATTTTGCCCTTTTAAAAAAAATTAAATTAAAAAAAAAATTAAAAAAAAAAAACAAACACCCGTGAACACGGGCATGTACTAGTAGATACTATGGGACGGAAGGGAGTATGCATGATAGTGTGTCAACAAAAGAGTGAAATTGACCTGATTTGAGATCTGATCTCCTGTCTCAGTGGAAACCCTTTGTTATTGCTTTCAAATGAGCTCCAAAATGGCACTCCCTCCTCCCAAAATTATCGCACTTTTTTTTATCATTAATATGAATAAATTTTGAGCAATTATTTTAGTTTGGTATAATTATTTTAATGAAAATATAAAACTTATTTTTGATAATGCTATTGATGGTGTATTAATCACAAGTTAGATTTACAATAGTCTAATTAAATCAATATCTATAATTATTGTTTAAATTTCATTTATAATAGCGATAAAAAAATTAGGAAGTAGGAAGATTATTTTGGTAGTGAGAATTTTTTTTCTCAAATTTTATGATCTCGTCCCATATATATTATGCCCAACAAACAAACACTGATCCACTTTGCTCCAAGGCGGACCTATGCATATCAAATGGAGTGCCGTGCGCACCTAATTACTTCCCAATATTTACTGCAAAAAACCTTTTTTTACCCCAAATTTATATTATGCTTTCTTAATACCAATAAATGTTATATTTGGCTTGTCAATTATTTTTTGTAAACCTATAGATAATTTTAATGAATGTATCAAAATAAAATTGCATTAAAATGTTATTTTTATTTATTTAGTATTGCAATATTTATTTTATGACCGACTAAAAAAAACGATATTTATTATTAGGATATTTATTTTGAAACGGGGATAATATTACTGAAATACTTCCTATGCTCTATCCCTAAATGAGTATCGGAAAAAAAATATATTAAAATTTGTTTTTATTATATAAACAATTTAAAAAATAAATCGGCATTTATTTAGGGACGAAAAGAGTAGCACCCAATTGAATATCGAGTGCTTGTAGTTCACTTACTAGATTTCTTTCTTTTCAAGAAATAAATTAAAATCTCAAAGGCACAAAATTCTTTTTCTTTTAAATCTTAAGTTTAAAAATAACAATAAAATAACAATTCTAAAATACATTAACCTGTTCTTATTTGTACTTTCTTACTAGTACTCTTATTCGGACCAATAGCACGGTGACAGTATAAATTTGGTTGGTCCTATAAAAGTGTATAATGTATTATGGGACAGGGGGGATGGAGAGGTCGATTTGTTGGGATAGAAGACCAACCGGGTTAGACTTCGAAGCAAAAGAGAGAAAATTCGTCGGGACTTCTGTGGTCTTGGGCGACCGCCCATGTAGACAGTAGGTTGTTGTTTGGGCGTTAATCCTTGAGGGCGGCCGCGCAGGAATGCAAGGGCGATCGCGCACATGTACAGAGGTTTTTTGGCTCGGAGGAATTTTGGCTTGGGCGACCGCCCATGGGCACTTGGGCGACCGCCCATGTGTCGGGCGGAAAATTTCTGGACTCTTTATTTGACGTATTTTCGGGTTTCCTTGTCCATCTAGGGTTAGGTTTGTTCCCCTAATATATATTTAAGCAGTGTTCCGCCCCTAGACTTATTGTAACACAAAATTTACATATTATAGTGCAAGATCCTGGCTTGGTAGTGCCCCCAGACGTAGCCAATCAAATTGGTGAACTGGGTTAACAATTTCTTGTGTTTTTTTCTGTGCTTTTGATTTCTTGTGCTTGATTTTGTGTGCTCTAATCGTTCTTGTAGGTTTGCTTGGTAGTGGAGGGCCATATTCACAACAACTGGTATCAGAGCTTTTGGTTTCAAGATCAAGGGAGTTGTTCCAAGCAATCAAGAATGGGCAAGGACAAATAGGCGGTTGAGAAATTCGATGGGTCTGACTACGGATATTGGAGGATGCAGATTGAGGATCTTTTGTACAACAAAGACCTCTATAAGCCTCTGAAGGGTGTCAAACCGGAATATGAAGTTCAGGAAGAATGGGAACTCATGGATCGGAAAGCCCTAGGGGTGGTCAGATCTACTTTGTCAAAGTGGATTGCAAAGACTACCAAGAAGGCGACAACCACCAAGGAGCTATTGGATTATCTTACTGAGAGATTTGAAACTCCATCTGCTGCAAATAAGGTTGATTTGATACGCAAGATGGGTAGTCTCAAGATGCAAGAGGGAGGATCCTTAGCTAAGCACATCGATGAGTTTATGGATGTTATAGACTCATTGACAGCGGTGGAGATCAAGTTCGATGATGAGGTTCATGCGTGTTTGTTGCTAGCTTCTTTACCATCAAGTTGGAGCGGAACGGTGACTGCGATCAACGCTTCAGCAGGTAAGAAGAAATTGAAGTATGATGATGTTAAAGACTTTCTTTTGGCCGAAGAAAATCGCATGAAGAAGTTGGGGACATCGAGTGCTTCGGGATCGGCTTTAGCTACTACTAGCAAGGGAAAGCCGGGTACTAGCAAACAAGGGAGAACCGAATCTTAGGGAGAACGTGGTGAGTGGTAAGGGCAAAGCTGGTGAGACCAAGGACAAACTAAAGGTTGCAAAGGGATCTGTTCAGTGCTATCATTGTAAGGAGTTGGGACACTTCAAGAGGGATTGTCCAAATCGTAAGGGCAATCAGGTGAATGTGACAGTCGAAGGTGATGATGTACTGGTTCTGAGTGTTAGTAGTGTACTAGAATCATGGGTGCTGGATTCGGGGGCATCATTCCACTCTTGCGGGCATAAGGAAGAGATGGAGAATTACACTTCCGGTGATTTCGGTAAGGTCTATTTGGCGGATGGCGAGCATTTGGAAATCAAGGGGAAGGGGGATGTCAGAATAGGAGCATCAGACGGGAAGGTCTTACATCTGAACGGGGTCAGACACATTTCGGGTTTGAAAAAGAACCTACTTTCAGTTGGGCAGTTGGACGAAGAAGGTTACAAGGTGACATTCGGCTGCAGGAAAGCTGCAGGAACTGGGTTATTACCAAGGAGGATTATGAGATCGCTCGGGGTAATAAGGAGGGTACATTGTATTTGGCAAACAACACCAAGGATAGTATTGCGGTGGCGGCAGCCAAGTGTGATACTGATTTGTGGCACTGTCGATTGGGTCACATGAGTGAGACGGGGATGAAGGTGCTTTGTTCAAAGGGACTACTACCGGGCTTGAAGATAGTCAACGTGGGGATCTGCGAAGATTGTATGTTTGGAAAACAAGGGAGAAATAATTTCTCGAGGACAGGTAGGGGTTTGAGGGAAGCAAAGTTAGAATTGGTTCACACGGACTTGTGGGGGCCATCTCCGGTAACGTCTCTGGGTGGTGCGTCATATTACATGACTTTCATTGATGATTCTACAAGGAAGGTCTGGGTTTAATTCTTGAAGGGGAAAGATGAGGCTTTCGAGGTGTTCAAGAAGTAGAGGGCCTTGGTGGAGAATCAGACGGGACTTAAGCTTAAGTGCTTAAGATCAGACAATGGTGGGGAGTATGAGCTCAGGGAGTTTAGGGAATATTGTGCTGCGAATGGTATTCGTATGTAGAAGACTCCAAAGCGGACACCACAACTCAACGGGGTAGCAGAGAGGATGAACAGAACATTGAATGAGCGGGCTAGAAGTATGAGATTGAAGTGTGGACTTCCGAAGACGTTTTGGGCATATGCAGTTGACACGGCGGCTTTCTTGATCAATCGGGGACCATCGGTACCATTGGGGAATGGAATTCCAGAGGAAGCATGGAGTGGCAAGGTGTAACTGTCCTTTCTTCGCATATTTGGCTGCGTTTCTTATGTTCATGTTGATTCTGCTGAGAGAACTAAATTAGATGCAAAATCTGTTAAGTGTACGTTTATTGGGTATGGCGGGGATGACTTCAGGTACAAGTTTTGGGATGACCAAAACCATAAAGTTATTCGTAGTCGAGATGTGGTATTCAATGAACAGGTATTGTACAAGGACAGAAAGGGGTCATATGATGGCACTAGTTCGGAACCGGAGGTTGTAGAGGTGGATATTCCAGACTCGGGTGGGAGCAGAACAGTTCATGTTGACCATGGTCAGGAGGTCACTGAAGATGAACCACATACTCCAGAACCGAATATTCCGCTGCGTAGATCTAGTAGGTTGCGTGGATCGCCTGACAGGTATACTCCATCCAATTATTATTTGCTGTTGACAGATAATGGGGAACCGAAATGTTATGCGGAGGCTGTTCGTAGTACACGTTGTAACAAGTGGAAAGCTGCGATGGATGATGAGATGGACTCATTGAAGGCCAACAAAACCTGGGAGTTGACTGAACTACCTAAGGGGAAGAAGGCACTGCATAACAAGTGGGTTTACAGGATCAAGGAGGAAGCAGACGGTAGCAAGCGTTACAAGGCAAGACTGGTTGTAAAAGGGTTTCAGCAAAAGTACGGTATTGACTACACCGAGGTATTCACTCCGGTTGTGAAGATGACCACTATCAGAATGGTTCTGGGGATAGTAGTGGCGGACAACTTATTGCTTGAACAGATGGATGTGAAGACAGCCTTTCTTCATGGGGACTTGGAGGAAGAGATTTACATGGTACAGCCAGAGGGTTACTTGTCTAAGGGTAGCGAGGAGCTAGTTTGCAGATTGACTAAGAGCTTGTATGGCCTTAAACAAGCTCCTAGGCAGTGGTACAGAAAGTTTGATGGATTCATGCACGACATTGATTTTATCAGATGTGAAGCGGATCATTGTTGCTACTTCAAGAACACGGACAATGGGTATATTATCTTGCTGTTATATGTGGACGACATGCTAATAGCGGGCTCTAGCAAAGAGAGGTAAACAGATTGAAGACTCAGTTGTCGAACGGTTCGAGATGAAGGATTTGGGAGAGGCCGAAAAATCTTGGGCATGCGGATTGACCGGGACAGGAGTCGGGCAAGTTGGTTCTTTCACAAGCGTAATACGTTGAGAAAGTCTTAGCAAGGTTTTGTATGGAGAGGCGAAGCCAACAGGGACGCCATTGGATTTGCATTTCAAGCTATCCGAGAAGGACTCACCTAAGGTCAAGGAGGAGCGTGACAAGATGGAGAGAACTCCATATGCTTCACAGTGGGGAGTCTCATGTATGCAATGGTGTGTACAAGGCCGGACATTGCACATGCGGTGGGAGTAGTCAGCCGGTTCATGGGCAATCCAGGAAAGCAACATTGGGAAGCGGTTAAGTGGATCCTACGTTACTTGAAGGGTACTGCTGGTAAGGCTCTGTATTTCTCGAGCAAGGAAGTGGTGTTAGCGGGTTATGTTGATGCGGATTTGGCATCAAGTGATATTGATAAGAGGAGAAGTACTACGGGTTATGTGTTCACATTGGGTGGTACGGCAATCTCCTGGGCTTCTAAATTGCAGAAGATCGTGGCGCGCAACTAACCGCAAGGTAATATGTGGCGGATGAGCAGGCGAGTAAAGAGATGGTATGGTTGCGTAACTTCTTGGGTGAACTTGGGAAGACGCGAAGTGGTAACGTTCTCTACAAAGCGATGAGTGCAATACATTTGGCTAGAAATCCGGCGTTTCATTCGAGGACGAAGCACATTGAACTGAGGTTTCACTACATCAGACATCTCTTGGAGGAGAAGATCTTAAGGCTAGAGAAGATATTGGGATCGAAGAATCCGGCTGACATGTTGACAATGGTTGTGAATCTTGAGAAATTGAAGCTGTGCAAAGCTTCAATTGGGCTTGGAGAATAGAAGAGGAGAATGGCACTACCATGATCGAGGTGAGCACTAGGAGGACACCAAGGATGAGTTGAAGAACGGATACGGGGTTTATATGTGTGGTTGATCTCTAGGTGGGAGATTGTTGGGATAGAAGACCAACCGGGTTAGACTTTGGAGCAAAAGGGAGAAAATTCGTCGGGGCTTCTGTGGTCTTGGGCGACCGCCCATGTTGACAGTAGGTTGTTGTTTGGGCATTAATCCTTGAGGGCGGCCGCGCAGGAATGCAAGGGCGACCGCGCACATGTACAGAGGTTTTTTGGCTCGGAGGAATTTTGGCTTGGACGACCGCCCATGGGCACTTGGGCGACCGCCCATGTGTCGGGCGGAAAATTTCTGGACTCTTTATTTGACGTATTTTCGGGTTCCCTTGTCCATCTAGGGTTAGGTTTGTTCCCCTAATATATATTTAAGCAGTGTTCCGCCCCTAGACTTATTGTAACACAAAATTTACATATTATAGTGCAAGATCCTGGTTTGGTAGTGCCCCCAGACGTAGCCAATCAAATTGGTGAACTGGGTTAACAATTTCTTGTGTTTTTTTCTGTGCTTTTGATTTCTTGTGCTTGGTTTTGTGTGCTCTAATCGTTCTTGTAGGTTTGCTTGGTAGTGGAGGGCCATATTCACAACACGATTGCCTTAATGTATTGTTAAAGTTTTATATTATCACCCGAAGCCTTGCTTGATTTGAACTTAATAATTAAATTGATTAACCCGGTGAAAGAATGCAATTTTTTTTTGTTAAACTACATTCTTAATATTTGATTCAAGCTCTGAAGGATTCAAAAATGTTATAAATTTTATGGGATGGAGGTTATATACAACTAACAAAAATGTATTTCGTTAAATTTTAAGCAAATTTGTTAACAGAGTGAGAATATTTTGAAAAATGTAAAAGTTCAGTGAGAACATTTAAAAAAACATAGTTCAGTGAGAACATTTTGAAAATTGTTATAGTTCAGTGATGAAAATATGGTTTTTGCCAAAAATTAAAAAAGAAGTGAATAAAGGAAACCGCTATGTCAGTCCTTAGATTAGAGTTACTAAAAAATAATTCAATGATTGAAATTAAAAAGAAATAAAATCGTTTAATAATAGCCATTAGACAAAGACGGTTATGAATTAATCTGCACCCTTCTTTATCTAAAGTCAATAGAAGGTTATTTTTGAGCTTTCTTCATTATGTTACCCCCGCCAACACTCGCTTTCCTTATTCCTGTTAACCCCTCTCGTCCCCCACTTACTCTCCTCTTTTTTGGCAATTCTCAACTCAACTCAGTACCCTCTTCTCGATAACCTTGCCTACCCATATAATACTAAGTAAAAAAAAATAATTATAATTCTGCGAAATAAAGGGAGCGGTCGGATCTACACACTTTTATTTTTAAAAAGTATATTACAAAAATAACCAAAATTCATGTCAGTTAATTTTATATTTATTTTTCTACACACATTTATTTTTAAAAAATTAATTAATTTTATATTTATAAAAATATGTCAAAATTTGATTGAGTTTATAAAAAAAAATCATATATTACAAAAGTAATAAAAATTCATGTCAGTTAATTTTATATTTATTTTTCTACACACTTTTATTTTCAAAAAATTAATTAATTTTATATTTATAAAAATATGTCAAAATTTGATTGAGTTGATTCTGCGAAATAAAGGGAGCGATTGGATATACACACTTCTATTTTTAAAAATTATATTAAAAAAGTAACCAAAATTCATGTTAGTTAATTTTATATTTATTTTTCTACACACTTTTATTTTTAAAAAATTAATTAATTATATATATATATAAATATGTCAAAATTTGATTGTGTTGATTCTGCAAAATAAAGGGAGCGATCAGATCTACACATTTTCATTTTTAAAAAGCATATTACAAAAGTAATCAAAATCCATGTCAATTAATTTTATATATATTTTTCTACACACTTTTATTTTAAAAAAATAATAAATTTTATATTTATTTTATGACAGTTTCTGAATGTTGAATTGGATTAATCATGGCCGCTTTTTGTCTCTTGTAAATAGGATTTTAGAAACCGCCTAATATTAGCCGTATGATCTTAACAGTGAAAACGAATCTAATGGTTAAAAATAAAGAGGAAAAAAAAATCATTCAATGAAGACCGTTGGATCAGTATAGTTATGAAACAATCTTGACCGCTCTTTATCCTTAATCAATAGGCGGTTATGGGACTGCTCTATATTGTATATTAGATTGTGTTGCACAATCGCGGGTTGGATCATTATGAACATGCAATTGCAGCATTGACCGCATTATGTTTTTGTTTTATGGTTCTCTGACAATTGAATCAAGTCCATGCTTGTTGGCGCGGCTGAAAGTGAGATCAGGTGTGGCTGAGATTCCGAATACAATTGTGGACAATTGTGGGTTTTATGATATTTCTCAATCTATAGACCCTTTGTGAATTTTCGATCTTAATATGAAATGCATGTGTCGATCTTCATTGTGATTTCTGCTCGCCTTTCGGCCTGATCTTAGACCATCCCCATCAGTGACCCTGATCCAACCCAACCTCAAATAAAATATTAATTTCTCTCACCCAACCCAATCCAACCCAACCTTTATATAATTTATACTCCCATCAGTGACCTCGACCCAACCCAACCCAACCCAACCTTTTAAAAATAAAATTAATATATAAAATATATTAATTTTAAAAATATATTTATATAAATACAAAATCAAAATAATTAGATCAAACAAAAAAAAAAAAATGAAATTGCACAACCTAGGTCAACCGACGGTTGGTCAGATGTCTCTGAGTCATGAGATTTCATGACTTTCTTTGATTTTTTTTTTTTTTTTAGTGACTCTGACCCTCATGAAAAAGTCACCATAGTGGCTGGTCTTAGGCCCTGACTCACCTTCCGTAGACGAACCTTGTGGAGAGACGAGGAAGGACGTAGTAAGCAACGATTTTTTTTTTTTTAATTCTCTATTTCAATAACCTAATCTTACTTGGTACCCTCCACTCGGGATTGCACGTCCCCGTTACAAATACGACTGTTTTTTTTTTTTTAATATTCTAATCCTGCATAAAAGCGAAATTATTTGAGATATTCTGTTTGAGAAGTGGGAGAAAGCGCGATGGGATGACTCGTCCCTTTTTTTTAATTTAATTTTAGTTTTAATTTTAATTTCTTGCGCATTACAAATGAAATATACTACTGTTTTTGTAAAAAAAAAATTTAGCTTATATAGTGGAGTTAGATAGTTTGAATCATATGTATGTTAAACATGTGCTAGACTATTTATAGCCAATTGAGATACTCTAAGTGACATTTTCTTTATCGTTAATAAAATAAAAAATTCAATTAAAAAAAAAATACTACTATTCTTGCACACTATGCAAACCATAGTTTGGCTATATAATACTCATCCATCCCACTTCAAGTGAGCCATGGTATAAATGCACGCTTCTTAGAAAAATGAATAAAGAATTGAAAATGGGTAGAAGATTAAAGGAGAGAGAATGTAAAAGTTAAAACATGTAACTTTTACCCTCAAATGTAGATTTAATTACAATGTGCCACTAATAATATCTTTGTAAATATATGAACATTATAAGGGTATAAATGTCCGAAATACTGTTCACATATTTTCATTTATGGAATGACTCACTTAAAATGGGACGAATCAAAAAGAAAAGTGGCTCACTTAAAGTGGGACGGAGGTAGCATATAATATGAGACACATGTATCCGTATAATGTTATGATCTCTCTGCGTTCGAAGAGTGAGAAGGTCAAAGAGGCAAAGTTAGGGCGCGCCTTGGTGACCCATATTATCCTTGTATTGTCCCGTATTTTGAGGTAAAATGGGACGGTGTGAAAATTTCAATTTCGTGAAGATTTGGAACGTCTCTTCCCATTCCCAAAATTGCGAAATTTTATAGGTTAATTCCATCTTATTCCTCCGTTAACTCAAATTGACATCTTTAGTGTAACTAATGTAACTCAAATTATGCCAGGAGATTGTTACTTGGCTTATCCTATTAATCTTATTAACGAATCCGATCCTCCGCGATGTGGATGGGCATACTCCCTCCCCTCATGTACGTCCAAGCCATTGTGGGGCATGCTCTCTTCACCAATGACCCAACTTTCGAATAACTTGATTCACAATCAATTTCGGGTTATTCAACTTTATAGAAGTTTATAGGAGGGCAGACAACATTGATAGGCGGAAATGTGCTTATTACATAAAAAGATAAGATACGTCGAGTGAAACAAAATATCTAGAATACCTTTTATAAATTCCTGACTATCGAAATTGGAATAAACTACAAGATTGGTGTTTCTCTCTCTCTCTCTCTCTCTCTCCCTCTCTTTTCTTTTCTTTCTCCTTTCATACTTTAAAAAGCTATGGTAAAGATTATTCCTATTGAACGAGTCTTTACAAATATTAAGGTAACACAATTTTCAAGTCCAATTTCTCATTTTGATAAATTATTTCGATTGCAGTGTTTTATAGTAATTTGATGAAATTTTTATGATTTATCTTTAAACTATTACAAGTATTTTTCATGTTTAATTTCGTGATTATCTCGTTGAATAAAGTTGATTATAACATTAAATTTTTTGGTTTACGCAAACGATTTTTTTTGCATCCGCACAATTTTTTATATGATTCAAATTATTTCATTGATAAAGTAAACTCTTTACCTTCCATAGACATTAAAAAGTAGAAGGCCCCGCCCACAATCTAGGCATATCAAGTAACTGATTCACGGCCTACAACATCTCCACATAAATCGGACTATTTTTTCTCTCTCCTCTCTCTCTCTCTCTCTCCAATTCCAAACACAAGACAAAGGACGTTGCTGGCGGGAACGTCTCAGATCCCCACGCAAATTTACAATTCCACCCCTCCCCTCCCACTTATTCCCATTTCTTCCATCCTAACCAAATTCCCAATTCCAGATAATTTCTCTTAGAGAAGAGAGAGAGAGAGAGAGGTTGGATGATGCCTTTATAACTGAGTTTGAATTGGTTGCAGTTTTTGTCTTCATTCCCACATCTCGTGTTATTATTTCTCTCTCGTCGCCGGCTCTCGATCTCCGCCGTCAACGTGTCTCTCGGAGAGGCGCTTTTTGTTTGTTATGAAGTTCGTCGGTGATCGTTCCGTCCTTCCTTCTTCTTCACCGTCAGCTCATTTCGCATGGCATTTTTCTCTTGATCAATTTCCTACCACAGGTATAATTAACTCTGGTGGTATGGTTTTGGATTGCGGTGCGATTTGTTGGTATTATTGGAGTGATTTCGTTTTTTATTGTTTATTTAGTGCTCGTATTTATGATTATCGTTGCGAATAATTGAGGCAGTGGTTTGTGGTGAAATTGTTGCGATTTTGAGCTTTGAGCAGGGATTAGGGCGTGGTTTATATGGAGAAAGGCTACCACGGACGCTGTGTTTTCCCTTTGACCGGTTTGCAGATTGGGTAAGACGGTTTTCTTTTCTAACTTATGAATCTCACTTTTAATTTTACCGTTCTGGAAGAGATATAAATTGTTTAGCCTCTCAAATTGTGATTTGATAAGAATCTTTCTTATCCGTTCATGGATTGATAAGTACAACTTGGACTAACATAATGTTTAAATTTCGATATCTGCTAGTGGTAGGATCTGACTTGTCTTTGTAGTGAAAGGAACTTTTGTTTGACTAAGAATTTGTCAATCATAGTCTTGGCGTTCACGTTGTTGAAATGCTCTTTTATGTTATGCTCTTTCTAAGATAATTTTGATTAATACATTGGGTGATGTTCTGAGAACAGCTTAACTTTGATGTAGGTTACGTGGTTATCAAATTTCTTTCTCATGTATTACCGGCGTTTGTTTGAGCAAAGAGTTTACTTGAATTTTATTATTGACATCGAAGACTTATATTAACAAGGAGTAGTTGGTTATTGGTTGTGAAGAGTATGCAGCAAACTCTTTAAATTAAGAATTACTTCTAATTTGTTTTTATTTAGTTAAGCATGGTCTGTTAAATCCGGTTTGCCAGCCTTGTATTTAGCTCAACTTCTAGTTGAGAATGGCCCAGTGCCCTGTTTGATCCAAGGATAATTTTAATTTGGATGGCACTAAATGGAAATCTAGTTGGACTTGTGATACAATATGATAACACACAAGTTGATCAAGTGGGACAAGCATGGAGATCAAAATCTGGAGCTAAGTTAGGATTTGATTTTAACTAATTTTATTTGTTATTATTTTATTATTTTCGGAATTTATTTTAAATAGGTAATATTTTTATGATTAGAAGTAGATTAGGGTTTTATAATTTAATGTTTTATTGATTGATTAGGTTACTATATAGACTAGGGTTATTTTGGAAAGTTTTTGACTTGTTTTTCAAGTCCTAGGGTCACTATATAATTAGGCCTATTTGTAATTTCGAAAATCAGTGGTTGGTTATTGAATAAAGAAAATAAAGGAAAAGCTGAGGCTTTCTTTATCTAGGGTTTGTAACCCATTGTTTCTGGTACTTTCCGTTTGGTATCAATCTCAAGGCTTCATTCGACATTATTTGGTATCAGATTCCTGGACGAGGGTATCGATATTGATGGCCGAACGAGGCCGTGGTGTTCGCGGCGGAAGAGATGTTCGTGGAAGGAACCGTGGAGCGGATTCCCATCAGGACGAACATCATCGCAAACGTGACCTACGTGATATTGAGGTAGACGAAATGCGAAAGCAGATACAACAACTCCAGAATTTTCAGGCACGCGTGTAAGGGGGCCATGAAGCATCCACCGGCTATGGGTTCAGATTCGGAGGTATTATTCGAGGACATGGAGTTTCAAGAAGGGGTCACTCCCTTCAATCAGGGTCAAGAAATTGGGTTCAGAAATGTGGCAAATCCTTTAAGGGATATCGATGCAAAAATCGAGAGTCCGGGGATTGAAGGTATGATACACCCGGATGTATTTCGCGCCCCATTATCTATCGTTACTGTTGAAAGGGTTTTTGATGATCCATCATCACCCTTTGTTTTATTAGACAGTTTTGATCAATTTATTGATTGGTCAAAACCTCCTGTTTATGATATTTGTGACTGTGATATTTGTCAATTGAGAAGGTCATACTCGGAAGATCTAAAAACACCTTGTTCAAAACTTCCATCGGATGAATTGTCGTGGAATTTTGGGTTTGTTAAGTGTTTTTTTCCGTATGAAGATCCTTTTGGTTGGTTGTTATCGGGTCAGATTTGTTATCAAACTATCAAGAATTTTTTTGTCGATGATTTTGTTAAATATTGATGGACTGATTGGATGGATATAATGAGAAATAATATCAAGTATACAGTTCGTCTACGGTTGAAGGGTGAATTTCGTAAGGTATCTTTCAGCACAACAATCAAAATTCGAGGTCGATTTTTTTCTAAGGAGAGAATGATACAGTATGATAACACACAAGTTGATCAAGCGGGACAAGCATGGAGATCAAAATCTGGAGCTAAGTTAGGATTTGATTTTAACTAATTTGATTTTTTATTATTTTATTATTTTCGGAATTTATTTTAATTAGGTAATATTTTTATGATTAGAAGTAGATTAGGGTTTTATAATTTAATGTTTTATTGATTGATTAGGTTACTATATAGACTAGGGTTATTTTGGAAAGTTTTTGACTTGTTTTTCAAGTCCTAGGGTCACTATATAATTAGGCCTAATTGTAATTTCGAAAATCAGTGGTTGAATATTGAATAAAGAAAATAAAGGAAAAGCCTTTCTTTATCTAGGGTTTGTAACCCATTGTTTCTGGTACTTTCCGTTTGGCATCAATCTCAAGGCTTCATTCGACATTAACTTGCTTCATATTTAAGTTGTAATCAGTCATCTGTTAAAGAAAAACATCAGTATGTCACTGTGTGCAAAAGTGTATGAAATGCATTATATTATCTTTTGACGTCTTCTTATTGACTTGATAATGGTGCCATGTTTTGCAGGGACTTGCAGTCTTATCTATCAGATCTTAGCCTTTTCCTGGCTCCTGAAAGCAAGAAGTTTTACATCTTGGTTGACAATAGGCCATGGCTGCAAGACCTTGTTTCACGGCCTGCACACTTGTGGCAGCTGATGGTTACTAAGGTAGCATATTGTAACCATTTATGTTTCTATCTTACCATTAGAAAAATAAATATATTTTCGCTTTTATTTCATTCCAGATCCTATCCACCACAATCATATAAGAAGGGTGTTTTTCAACCATTTTCCATTATCTTCTCACTTTATTATTTTTTCAATTTCCCATGTCCATTCACCTTCCCCTGTAGCTATTGTTGTTGGTCATTCCCTCCCCAGTAGTTGTTGTCGTTGCTCGGACAGTCGGACTCTTCAATTTATCTTTCCGTACCCGTGTCGACACGACACAACTTGGGTGCGAGTGTGACTATTTTACACTACATTTGATGTAAAATCTTAAAAATTTGGAGGATCCGACACTCAGATCTGTATCCGTATCAGACACTCGAGTCCGAGCATCATAGTTTGTCATGCCCCTCGTGGGTCTTTCCCACAAATAATGATTTATTTGGGAGATTAGTATCAAGTAAACTTTCCATTGTTTCCGATAAAGCCAAAGATTCACTATTTTTTGGCTTGGGAATATGATGGAATAAAGCAAAATGACTCACTAAACTGTCTTCGCTTCTTTTTTACGAAGATGCAGTCCGTCCATGTAGTTTTCGACGCATCTGGAAACAACCTTTTTGTGCTTGAATACAGGGGCATACATGGGTAAGGCTGCATACATCAGACCCCCTTACCCTACCATAGGTGAGAGCCTTTGCGGCACTGGGTTATGTTGTTGTTATTAGTATCAAGTGAACACTACTTTCAGCAATTTATCAAATTAATTTCACCCATGTTGAATCATAACCCCTGTTAGACTTTCCAGTCAATGTCCCTCTCAAATGATCCAAATCGAAGGTTACCAACAAAGTAAAATTGGTTTAGGTCTTTGGAAAGATTCATAATTCCCACTAAAGCAAAATGGGAAATATATACCCTAGTTGAGATACAAAAATAGAATAGGGGAATCAGAGGAGGGAAGGAAGGAGGGGGGTTGGGTTGAGTGGGACGACCAACACCTGTAGAAGTTTGGAGGAAGATTGGGATGATTGTCAGTAAAAGGTCGGTATTTGCTGCGAGTAGCCTTTGAACCCTAGATATCATTAAATAAAACTTCCTTTTTTTTTATGTGGAACATTTTTCGTCTGAGAGCAACATTTTTTTTGCTTCTAGATATGAAGTTAAAACTAGGAACGTTTTTACAAAACTTGGAAATGGAATTATTACCAAATGCACTTCATTTCTTAATTGAATCTAAATAAGAAAGAAAAACAAAAAATCATGAAATGGTTATCGAACAAGCCCTTAGGTTCCCTGTGCTTCTATATGTATTTCTTACATGTTTATGGCATGTTGATTGTTACCGCTCTTAAGGAGGCTAACTTTATTGATCTATTTTTCAGTCTAGGCTGTCCCCTTTTGCAAATACGAGAGGGCGGAAGGCGAAGAAGGACACTGAATACCCGAGTGAGTTGAAGGCTAGTCCGAAATTGACAATTAGTGGGTCTCAGAAGCTTAAAAGATGGTTCTCCTTGGTCGACGCTGCAACATTATCTAAAAAGAGGGCCTTGCTACCTGTTAAGAAACTCAGGAGCTCTTTGATTATAAATAGCAAATTGCACAGGACCTTGCATGGTTTTATTGTCTTTGAAGTGGCGTGGACAGATGTTCGTGGCATTAACTACCTAAATGAACTTCAGGTTTATATCTCTCTTATTTTTGAATTTATAGTTCCTGTGAGAAGCTCTTATGTGATCCCTATCTACCAAAATTCTGACTTCTGGCTCCAGTAAATGAATAATCATCGAGTCTAAAAATTGAAGTGTTTCTAATCATGTCATATATAATATAAACAGACTGATACTTCACTGGCCATAGAGACAAAGTTTATGAGAAGATGGGAATTTGATAGCATAGCGCAAGCAGTAGGATGCATGTCTTCGTGGTTTCCAGGGACACCCAGTGAGCGCTTTCTCTTGCAAGACCACCTCAACTCCGCAATAGGTATTTCTTGCCACATGTTTTTATTATAATGGAGAAATTAGCAGTATCTTTGTTAATTTGAAGGTGATTGCTGGTGTTGCATTTTCTACAAGTGGAGAGGTTAATCAGATGAATATTTGCATATGTTTCTGAGTAATCATTATCATGTTTGTACTTGAACGTGTTAATGTGCAAGGCTAGTAGGTTTTATGCACCGGAGTTATTTATGCCCTTGGTGCTACAGTTTACGCGTTGATTTTCTGATATACTGCTTCAGGCAATGATGGAAAAGAAGCTTCAGAGGAACTATTTAAGACCACGTCTGATGAAACCAATCTAATCATTGCAGTGGAACCCAGCGGTTACTTGTTAAAATTATGATCAATGCGGAAGGAATTTAGCACGTATTGTTTGCTTAACCTCGTCATGTGATCCCTTACTAAACTAATTGAATGTCTACAAGAAGACTATTTCCTTCAGCTAAGTTGTCTGGTTGATGAACTGTTGCTTTATTTTTATGTGATTCGTGTTTCTGCTGATTCACATTGTTGTCCTTGTTGATTTCAGTACCTCAGTTTAGGAGGAGCCTTGAGAAGTTATCACTCTCCTGTTATTTCTTTCTGGCACAAATCTTTGGTTGAAGCGAACCCTGTTTCAATATTGTGAATATAGATATATGCAATAAATTGGGATATTGACTTTACACTGTTTGTGTTTGGTTCGTTTCATGTTGGTTTGACTGTCTAATTTTACTACTCTTTGAAACGTCCTTCGTATGGTGATTATGTTTTGTTTTACTGAACATGACTTGATTAAGGAATCTCCTTCTATCCAAAATACCCACAATTAATGTGTTTATGATCATTGGTGATGCGTTATAGACCACAATACATATACATGTTGCGTCCTGCTAGCTTTGGTACTTGTTAAAAATCTAGGAGTAAAAATACGATTGCATTGGGGGATGTTCTATGCAATGGTGATGGATTCTGATGCCAAATAGTTCTTGTCTTTGATTTTAGCAAGTTATCTAAGGGTAGTGAAATTCACATGTAATGTTCTAAGATATATAGTTTAAAGTTCAATCGGTAACCTTGGAAGCTCACATCTCACGCATATTATTGGGGTTTATAATGTCTCGAGGCTTGAAGCTGACATGAGATTAGAAAGCTTTCAAAATGGAGTGAAGTAGTTTCTGAGCAGTGAGCTGGAATTGCATATTCCTTAAATTCATTTTACCCCATTATTTTAAAGTATCTGCTTCTTCTAGGTTCCCCATTAAATTGCTTCCTCTCAAGTGAATAACTCAATACGTTGCTGGGAATGTTAATTGGATTCTTGTCAATTGGCTCAGTCTTGGTAGACTCCAGTTGGCACAGGCCAAGTGGTTGAGTCGAATCCATGCAAACGGAGGTCATTTGGGGCAGGGGGTCCAGTCTGAAGTCAAACTGTGCCACTGTTTAGGCTGAAACCGTTGTGTTTCATCTGATTCTAACATCTATGGCCCCATTTGAGTTTAAGGACTGGCCCAGTGGAAAAAGGCTGAGACCACCTGCATGTGGTTGCAAGTTCAGATCTCGTGGGAGTAGGGAGGGCTATTAGAGAAACGGGGGTTCGAAATATGGGTTTCATCATTGTGATAAAAAAAAATATGCCCTGTCCAACCATTACAGAAGAAAAGAAGGTGTCATTTTGTTTATTGGGTGCCAGAGATGACTTTTCCATCATTTTCGATGGAGGTAATGACTCCCTGTTTTTGGCTTGGGAATATGGTGGAATAAAGCAAAATGGCTCACTAAACTGTCTGCGCCTCTTTGTTATGAAGAAGCAGTCAGTCCATGCAATTTTCGACGCAATTTTCATTGTAGGTCATTCGGAAACAACCTCTCTGTGCTTTAATACAGGGGCAAGGCTGCGTACATCCGACCCCCCTTACCCCACCGTAGGTGGGAGCCTTTGCGGCATTGGGGTAATGTTGTTGTTGTTGGTGCCAGAGATGACTTGAGGGTGAATAGCAACAAACTTGTATTTCTCTGATTGACTATATTCCTTGCCTTTTCTTGATTTAGTAGGTTGCTAGCAATAATACTGAAAACAGTTAAACCTAGAGAGGAGTATTAATGGTTTGCTGCTTTCTGGGGCACAAATCTGCTTGTGGATGTGACCTTGCTTTACTTTACCATCGATGTAATCTTTCTAGGAAAAGAAACGGATTTTGTTTAACTTCCTCTTCAGCTCCTTACATGTATTTACACTTGCAAAATTTTCATCTTTTGATTATTTTTGCTTATGGAAAGAGAACATGGCTATGAAGATTTGATGTATTGTTATCAAAACTCAATTTGAATGTGTCAAGATTGCACATGGTTCAACAGGATCTTTTCTGTAGGGCAACTCTGACATAAACATTTCTGGTTTAAATGAAATCTGCAGGAGAAGTATTCTATGATGCTTCAGAGAATTTTCTAAATGGTAGTAGCATTTCAGAAAATGGAGTTTTTAATATTAATGTTTGCGAGGGTGAATCTCCATACTACCTTAGTAACAGTCTTAGTATATATCCCCACACACCACCTCCGGAGGGGCCTTACAAGAGAAGAAAACTAACAAGTTCAATGTGTACTGATGCCGAGGCTGATTTGATTGATGATGATATGTGTGATGAAGGAGCTTACAGTGGAAGCATTGGCTCACCGGTACAGTCTTCTCAAACTTCTGATGCAAGTGATTCTGAGGATTCAACTAAAGCTACCCACTACAGAGATGTTCTGCTTTTATTCCGGTTTGATGACTGTGACCTTCCATTCAAATTGAAGGGGATAATTATGTCTGATTTGCGGTTGCTTACTTTATTAGAATATGGTCTTCCATCTTGGGTACTTTTCCTTCAGTCATACCCAGTATTTTGCCATCTTTATCGGCCATGGATGTGCCCCCTAGCAAGAGCTCTATATGTTTTGATATCACTTGTTACCGTTCTCATTGGCTTTTATGACTTATACAAAAATGTTCCTGTTCTCAAGGCAACCGCGTCACGGTTGTGTGGGCCTCTTTTTGATTGGATAGAAACATGGGAGATGGTATCAAGGATTAAGTACTTAGGAACAATGTTATTTCTGCATAACTTTGAGAAGGCTGTTACATGGTTCCTGATGGTTACCCGTACCACTCGATCATTTCTCTCAGTTCTGACACAGCCCCTATCTGGACCATTTGTTGAATTGTTGGAGCTCCTCCTTCCCGTCTGGAACTTTCCTATACAGATAGTAGAAGGATTCGGCTCATTCGCTTGGGTTCTGATCGAGGGTTCTTGGAATCTAGTGGATGATCTTGTTGAAATTATAATTCAGCCTGTGTGGTTCATCGTAACACTTATTTGGAGTATTGGTAAGTTGACAAGTTTTTCTGATATCCAGCTCTTTAATTATATTAGGTGGCACTTTTTGAAGTCAGTTAGGAACATCCTAACTATCTACATTATTGACTATTTGCAGCTACATCCATTATTTACCCTATATGTTGGTGCCTCTCGGAGATTCTTTGTGCCCCAATAAGGCTGGTCCTTGGAATATGTACTCTTGTGTCATATGTCTGTACTTGTATATATGAATTAATTGGAGGTCTATGGCTTACTATCAGTAGCTTAGTCCAATTTGCTTCTAATGCTGAGGAAACAGTAAGCAGTTATGAGGTTTCATTATGGCGCTCACTTTGGAATGACCTTTTCTCCCAGGTGGGTCATGCCTGGTAATTTGTAGTATGTTACATAATCACATTAAGTTTTTTTTCTTATGGAATTATCGTTCTTCTTTCAGATCTTTCGCGCTGTGCGGAGTATTCTACATGGTTTTGTTGCTTTTTTCACAGCCTGCAATAGGCACCGATTGAGGTTTGACTCAATGTCATTTTCATTTGAGCTTTTTGTATTTAAAATGTTTACTTCGTTAGTTCAAACAAGTGGATGGTTGCTAAGGAAGTTATGAGTTCATGTTGATGACCAGAAATAGCAAAGAGGAGAGAGTCCTTTCAGAGGGAATGGAGAAGTTAAAGTGTTTCTCTTTATTATTATTATTATTATTATTTATCACTTTTTATAATGATAATAATAATAATTATTATTAATATATTTGAGGGGGTGGGGTTGGAGGCAGTGGCGAAGCCAGAAATTTTTGTAAAGGGGGTCGAGATTGCTCTTGGGATGATTAATATAATTGATGTATACAAATTTAAGATGCAAGGGGGTCAAAATAATAATTTAGTGCAAATTTATCTAAAAATTAAGGGGGTCAAAATGTATAAATCCATCATTTTAAGTAGTAAAATGTCATTTTCTAAAAAATTGATAGTGCTTAAATTGACACATTCCGAAATTGAAGGGGGTCGAATGACCCCCTTGCACTCAATGTGGCTTCGCCACTGGTTGGAGGAGCTTATTTACTATGAAGTGCTCTAATGTCTTCTTTTATTATTCTTTACACTTTATTATTGGTGCTTAATTTTACTCCCTAAGCCTCAACAAAATTGTCATACTCCCTCTGTCCCAATAGAAGCTTCCCATTTTGCCATTTTGGGTGTCCCGTTAAAAGCTTCCACTTTCCTTTTTTGGCAAAGGAATCTTTACTATTCCCTCCACTCATTCTCTCTCCTACATTATTTTAATACTAACAACACCATTATAATTTACTATTCCCTCCACTCATTCTCTCCCCTATTTTCAAATTACACTCACAACATTTTTTCTTCCCACCCATTTTATTAATTTGCGTGCAAGGCAAAATTTGGGCAGCTTCTATTGGGACGGAGGGAGTATTTGATAAGTACAACTTCTAAAGTTGTACTTTTACCACTCTATAGGTGTCAGCACATCTGTCTACTTTCTTCAATATCAGTCTTTTCAACGTTAACATGATTAATGTGTTTGTCTCTGAGGTCACTTTATGAATGTGTGGTGTTGGTAGAAGACAAGGAGGTGTTTACTTATTTGTCAAAAAGGAGTTTTATGCCATTTTCTGCCAGAAAAGATTGGTGTTATGGTTCCCATTATTCAGGGGGAATGAGATCAGTGTTAATAATAATGCAAGAAGTTGCTCCAAGAACTTTGGTGCTGTCATTACGGATGGATTACTCGATCATCTTCTTAATTCCACATATGAGTGCTTGCTTTCTTACTTCTGGGGTGCATCATGCATGTGGGCGGTGAAGGAAATTTCATTTTTCTCCTTTTGTTTGTTAATCATACTAAATGGAGAACGTTTTTCTGTACTGTGAATAGTGTTAATTACGCCAATCAGTCTATTGATTTTAAGTAAACTGTTTTTGCCATGTGTTTGCAGCATATATAACCATGCATCAGAGATTATTGAAAGACTCTACCGCCAGGCCCATAGATCTAAGGTCAGGAACTCTGTCCAGGAAGGACAGCCAACAGGAATTCAAACTTTGGTACGTTGCTTTCCTAGATGTAGTTGAGAGTTTTTACAGTGTTAGCAGTGTGTACTTCATATGAAGTAAGGATGGGTTCTTATTGAGATCTCATTACTTTCTGCCAAATTTCGTTACAAAATATCTTGTTTCTTTGATTCTCTTAGTCTATTAGCCAATAATTCTGATATGATTTTTGTGTTTTTATTTTTTGGCAGTCAGAAGGCTGGGAAGAAAACCCCTTGAAGATAAGAGATGGAAAGCAGAAGTATTTGTAGAGAACCACTAATCATTTACTAACAAAAGATAAGTTTCCCATCACAGTATATAGAAAATAATACCAAGTCAGATTGTAGAAAAAACTAGTTATCTTCTTAGGATTATATTACCCGCTTGTTCTAGCTTATGTATATTTGCTCTTCTTTTTGTTCATAGTCTCCCCAGTTTTTGGTCCATTGTAATTAATCCAAAATTTTGCTTATAAGATGTAAATATAATGTGTAAGTTTTTAGTGTATCGTCTTTCAATAAACGATATGTGCAACTGTGCTGGTACGGTTAATTATCTTCGTGGCAACACTCACTTAGGACAGCAATTTCGACTCCATCTCAGCTGAGGCTGTTGAGCATAGAACAATAGGCTGTGCTGCATTCGGGTAAGCAACATTTGTCTTGTTCTTGAAGATTTGTTGCTCAGGCTTGTCTTTTGTTTCCTATTTTATTGAGTTAGTATCATTAAGTGAGCGGAAGTTTAATTGATTGATGTTGTAGGCATGATTCAGAAACAAAAAATATGGATCTGAACCAGATTTAGATTCAGATTCAGATTCAGTACATCATGTTTGCACCTTCAATTTGTGCTATAGTTACATTTCTTCTAGGATTAGAGATGGTACTTTGAAACAAAACAAAGAAATAAGGGCTCGTTTGGTAGACTGATAGGATTAATCCGTATTAATAGTGAGGAGCTTATTAATTCAGGGATTAATAATACCACCCTTTTTTTAGGATAAATAAGAAGGGGATAAGAGGTGTTCAGATGCTTATCTGAGTTGTACTTTGGATAATTACTACGGTTGTATTTAATTTACCAAACATACTTTTATTGGACTAATAATCCTATCCGATCATTTATCGACCTATCAAATATCAAACGGCCCCTAAATATTTCTTCTATCCCAAACCGAATGTCCAATTTCTATCTTTTTTTTTTTTTTTTTTTGGTGAGGAATGAAAATGAACATGTAAATTGGGATGAGTGAGCAAAATTTTCTCTCTCCATCCCAAAATGATCTTTCTAATTTTTTTGTCGTTAACACGAATATGAATATACTTTGAGCAATAATTTTAGATTGATTTAATTACTCGAATGAACATCTAAAATATGTTATTGATATTATTTATAATGGTGTACTGATAACAAGTTTTATATTTTCATTAGGATAATTAAATTGATCCAAAATTATTGTTGAAAGTATCTTCGTGTTAATAATAAAAAAAATGGGAAAATTATCTTGAGGCGACGAAAGAGATGGAAGACTGAGGGAGTACTAATCAAGATGGAATGAATAGTTGGGATTGAGTCTTGATATGGAATTTTTTCTTATTTAATTCTTTTTTAAATTTTTATTTACAAATACGACTTACTGTTCAAACTTTTACTCAGAATGTCCTAATTTTTGTAAATCGCTAGACCGTGAAGCGATTTTGACATTTTTAATTTTAAACTCGCGAAACCATTTAGCGAGTTTATTTATTTTTTATTTCCATTAATTATTTTCTGTAATATTAAAAAACAAATTCCAAATATTAAAAAACAAATTTCATGGAAATTAAACTCGCCATTTCATTTGGCGAGTTTACACGTAATTTAAAATCGCCAATTCAATTAGCGAGTTTAAAGGAAAGGTGAACTCGCCAATTGAATTGGCGAGTTTATAAGTAATATTCAGATCCCTAATTGGCGAGTTTACGAGACAGACAGAAGAAAGAAAAAAAAACCCAAGGAAGAAGAAGAGAGAAGGAAGAACGATTTCAAGACATCCAAATTCAAAGCCCCTCTATTCAGTGATTCTTCAAAATTGTTAAGTAAGTTTTCATTCTCTTCCCCATATTTTCATTTTTTGAAGGTTAGAATGAGTTGTGTTTGTGAATTTAGAATTTAGGTTTGAGTTTGAATTTGGTCATTTTAGGTTTAAATTGAACGAATTTTGGATGTTTTGATGTGTTTTTGATTGATTTTTCTGTGGTTTCTGTATTCTGTTATGGATTTAAGTTGATCAACTCCATCTGTTATAACTGCTTCCTTGGAGTATCTGTACCTATACTTGCTGATTATTGCTTTCTGAACCTTATTTTTTTGCCAGAAACTGGGTTGTTTATTTCTATCAACGCAAATGATTTGTGAACATAACACTTCCTAGAGTATGTGATTTGTCAAAATAATACTTGTGTTTGTGTTGTTTTGATTAACAGATGAATACTTTTGTTGATCCTGGGCCCTTTGATCCTTCCGTGTTGACTTTACAGCACTCCCACCGAGCCCGATATATTTGGGCAAATCCTGACGTTTAGAGTTTATCATTTCGTCGTGGTGCAACCGTGCCAGATGTTATAGCTCCCGTTATCCAGGAGAGATTAGCAGTGGCTGGGTAGTTAGGAGTTCATTTCATCGGGAGAGTGCAGTATGACTGGGCATTATTTGAGGCATTGATTGAGAGATGGCGCCCGAAAACCCATACATTCCACCTCCCTGTTGGTGAGATGACCATCACATTAGAGGATATCGGGATGCTGTCGGGGTTGCCGATTGATGGGTTACCCGTTGCTGATTCAGGTTTGCCCGTGCTTCCAGATTGGCGGGTCTTATGTGCGGAGCTTCTAGGTGTTGTTTCACCTGATGCATCATTTGATGGTAGTAGTTTAAAGATTAAGTGGCTGAGGACACAATTTTCTGAGTTTGGTAGCCTTCCCGCTGATTCCCCCCCACACTTGGTTGATAGGTATACGCGTGCCTATATTTCGATAGCCCTTGGGGCTAATGTGATGCCAGATCGTACTAACAGCAAGGTGAAGCTGTTTTATCTCCCTTTACTTAGAGATATTGAGAGGATACATGTGTACAGCTAGGGTAGTGCATGCTTAGCCTTTTTATATATGGAACTTTGCTCTGCCACTCACCCGACACTAGCCAGTGTGGTGGATTTCTAAATATTCTGCAGGTATGCTATAACATTTTAATTAAACGTTATGATGTTGTTCTCTTTTTTTCTTTTTTTATTTGAAATCATATGTTTTAATAGTATTTCATTTTTTTTTGATACAACTTTGGGCATGGGATAGGTTGCTATGTACGCAACCTATTTCTCTTAGGCCAAATGAGGATCAGGGCAACCTTCCCTTGGGGTGCATGTATACATTTATTAACGAGTTTTCCATCTGAAATGTTATTGTCACCTACTAAATATTGAAACTTTTGACTTATACTTCTCCATTTATTGAATTTCAGGTGGATTGGACGGTTATCTCTGAAGTATGTTACTGCACACAACCTTCGCAGCTTTCGAGACCAGCTAGCACACTTGGAGGATGATCAGGTTGTGTGGATGCCATACAGAGATCGACAGGCTCCAGCTTATTGCCATCAGGGAGAGGCTGTTTGGAGGTCTAGAGTCCCTCTGATCTGTTTTGAGAAGGTAGAGTGGCACCACCCTGATCGCGTGTTGAGGCAGTTCGGCATGCTGCAGGGGATCCCAGAACCGTGTGACACAGGGAGGAGTTGCACAGGATTGACCGCCGCGGGAACAACCATGTCGTTTGGGGTTCCCGACACCAGCGATTTATAGCAGCTTGGGAACAACGGCGGGATAGAGTGGTGTACGGGCAGATGGGGGTTCAGGCCATGCATTATACGCATCCTTACATGATTTGGTACAAGAGGATCACATGCATGTTTGTCCAAAACCCAGTGCATGTAGAGGAGATTGGTTACCGGACGATGGCCCCTTTCTTGGAGGGTTTGGTATGCATTTCTTAAATTGTTCTTATTATAATCACCTTACTTTTTTTACTTCGAATTATTAAATTATGTCTCATTCTCATAATTTATGCTATAAAAATAGGTACAAAACTTACATCATGTTCATGTGACAAATGAAGCTGGCATTACTAGGGATGAGGAGCAGCAAAGTTCGCCGTGTCCGTCCCGATTTGAGGTGCGGAGGATTGTCAGACACACTCTCACGCATGTGAGAGAGCAGCAGCGGCTTGAGGCTGAAGCACCTTCAGTATCGGTTGATCACACCCAGGGTGTGGCACCTAGCCAGCCTCGTAGACGTGGACATCGTGCACCCAGACAGGCACAGCCGGGGATGAACTTACATGATGAGCCAGAGCCGCAGCCAGAGCCTCACATCGACCCACAACCACAACTAGAGCCTCACATCGACCCACAGCCACAGCCAGAGCCTCAAGCCCAAACCAAGGATGATGGGCTATTTGAATGGTCACAGTGGACTCAAAGTCAATTTAGTGGGAGTGGGAGTGGGAGTATGTGGGGGGATGGGAGTGGGAGTGGGAGTGGGTGGAATGCCCAGCTAGACCCTCCCCCAGAACCCACTATGGGTTTTGGACAATTTTCGGGGAGTGGAAGTGCCTTTGGGGTTCCTCTATCTACGTCACAAGCATTGTTCCAATCCTTCTCCGATCCGAATTCGACTTCTTCTGGTGGGACTTACTTTGAGGGCATTACACAACCTCAGAGGGAGGAATTTCAGAGACAGGCTGATATAAGAAAGGGGTCTAGGTCGCGACATCCGGTAAACAAATTCACTCCATCTACATATGATAAAACATATGAAAGAAGGAAGAAGAAGTGAGATTTGATTAGTTTAGTAGTTTTTGTAATGAATATTTGTAGTATATTACAATATTTTTGTAATCTATTTGTTTATTTTTTTTGAAAGTTTTAGTTTGTTTCTATATTTGTTGCCGTATACATGAGTTTTGTTTGTTGGTTTTGTTGTTCGTGTACGTGTGTTTTGCAGGTGGACCAAACTGTTAACTGCTGGTGTGATTTCTGGTTTTACAAACTCGCCAATTCAATTGGCGAGTTCACCTTTTCTTTAAACTCGCTAATTGAATTGGCGATTTTAAATTATGTGTAAACTCGCCAAATGAAATGACGAGTTTAATTTTCATGGAATTTGTTTTTTTAATAATTGGAATTTGTTTTTTAATATTACAGAAAATAATTAATGGAAATAAAAAATAAATAAACTCGCTAAATGGTTTGGCGAGTTTAAAATTAAAAATGTCAAAATCGCTTTACGGTCTAGCGATTTACAAAAATTGGGACATTTCGGGCAAAAGTTTGAACAGTAAATGTAACGACTCGAGCCCGTAGCCCGACCCGCTACGTAGGCAACACACACTGGCCCACTAAGCACCTCCTCAATTGGGTTAATCACAGCCCATCACAGGCCTCCAAAAGTCCAATGGATGATTTGATGCTTAGTAGTAGTGTATGGGCCTTCTATATATCACACTAAATTTCCACATATTTTCGATGTGGGATGGGGATATCACAATCTCTCTCACTCAATTGGGTCAACCACAGCCCATCACAGACCTCCAAAATTGATCTGAGTCTTAGGTTTGACCTCAGTATCATTCTTGAAGTGTTTTGTGTAGATTGATATGGTAAGATTAGTTGCTTCATCGGATTATGAAAGTTTAGAGGACTAAACTTCTTTTAAGGGGGTAAGAATGTAATAACCCATTTTTTTTAGTATTTATTTAATTACTTTAATTATTATTTGGGTGATAATAATAAATTAATGAGTGTTGGGCTTAAGTGTTGGGCTTAAGTGATAAATTAAAACCCATTAAGTAAATTGGATGGTAAATCATTTTGGACTAGGGATTGGGAAACCCTATAATATAAATATTCTCCCTACCCAAATTACCTCTCAGTTAACTCAGCCGTGAATTAGAAATTGAGAGAAAAGAAGGCGGCGCTAATTGCCGAGAGAGGAGAGAAACCGTGAGCTTCCCAGCAGAAAAAGAAGCAGTGGCCATTGGAGGAGAAAAGAGAAGAAATTAAGGTAGTTCTTTGATTCTCCATCATTCATTTTCATTCTAAATTATTCAATAGAGGTTTAGCCTATTTCAATAGAACCGAAAACCTTAGAAAACCAAATTGAAAAAATTATACTTACTTGAATCATCAAAGCAATATTTTTGGTTACGGTATATGATTAAAATCCTCGATTTTGGGACGGAGATTATAGAGATCGGGATTTAGATTTTTGAATTTCATGTATATGCATGTATGCATGTGTGTGCTTTAGTATGTGTTGTGTAGTGTTTTTGTAAGAGAGTAAGAAAAGAAAAGAAAAGAAAAGAAAAGAAAAGAAAGAAGTAATCTGGAGAGAAAGAAAGAGAAAGAAATAGAAAATAAAGAAAGGAGAGAGAAAGAAAAAGAATCAGGATAAAGAGAGAGAGAGAGAGTATGTGCGTGTCTCTGTGTGTGTATATTAGGCTTAGTGTATGTTAGTATGTGCTGAAAAGGTGTAATTAGTGTGTGTAAATGTGTTTTTGATTAAATAAAAGGGAATAAAAATGTTAGAAACCTAAGAGTAGTTTGGGTAAACCCTAGGGGTGTTTTGGTAGTTATGTGAAGAATATTTTGGGAAACCCTAGAAGTGGAGAGCAACTTGAGACGGAGTTAAATAGAATTAACTCATAAGTTAATGAAATAAAATAAAGTTAAGTTGGGACGGAGTATTAAGTAGTTAATCCGTACTTAACGGATATTATTTATTTGTGTAGATCCGATCGGAGTTAGCAATTGTTCGAGTACAAACAATCGAGGTAAGGGATTATACATCTTTAAGTTAATTGATTTTCGCTCCGTTTCATTGTTTAGATTTCCGCATATTTCTTGGCGATGTACGTTTCTTTGATACGTAAAGGCCGACCTCGCATCAGTATTTGTTTTGACTCCCTCGTTTACCGTTATTTGCTAATCTTTTGTATTCGTTTGCTATATCATCCTTTTGATTTCATAAATACAGAATTTTATTGTTATTGTGAAAGTTCGTATTCTGTATAAAAATGAGTTTTGATATGATATGATTTTGTTCCATTAATGATCATTAAGTTAGACAACCTGCTTCGGCGGGGTATATTTGATATTTTGGCCTTCGGGCAAACTTAGTTCACCGCTTCAATGTAGTAGTGGTGAAGTGTTCCGAATACACTGTTTAGGACTCTGCGGAGTCAACCTTTGTGCTCCTTATGGGCTTTTGTTCCCTTTATGGGATTTTGGTTTGATAAGGTCAGTGGACCACTTATGTGATCATGATGTATGTGAGTGATTTGATTATCTACGGCTGGTATGGGACAGTTGTAGATAATTAGATTACTCGAGTTAGTTTTGTTCAGCTTATCAGTCCTTTGAAATTCCTAATAATCTGTGAGTGGTTTAGTTAGTTAAAGCTGGTATGGGACAGTTTTAAATAAGTAAACCATTCGAGTCAATTTGAACCGATTTCGTCATCATTTGGAACTCCAAAATATTTGTTAACTCAGTTTGTGAAACCATTGAGATTTTGAAAGACATGTGATTTGAGAATTTGTTAAATAATGATTTCGAATTTGTACTTCGTTATGTCTTCGATTGTTATTTGAAAATTGTATCGTTTGATATTCCTTAGGTCAACTCCTCCTTAGTAACCGGAGGGGTTGTATATGAACTTACTGGGCATTGTTCGCTCACCCTTTCATCTTCTTTTCTTCCAGATTTCATATAGGAAGAATGTGAAACGGTTCGGGAGCACCTCATAAGGAGTTCAAGGATCGTTTTTAGCTTATTTCATTTTAGAATCTTTAGTCAGTTAATGCAGTTATTTGAGAGTTGTAAGACTATAAAGAATTTTGTTGAGCTAGTGGATTGTACTAGCCGTTGAAAGTGTTACCGTTTTTCAGCATTTAAGTTATTTCAAATTGTGGTTAGTGTTTGAATTATGGTTTAGTAGCCGTTGGAGGTTATTTTATTATCAATTAAGTATTATTATTGTTGTGGAAATTTGGGGTCGTTACAAATGGTATCAGAGCAGAACCCCGGCCTTAAGGCTTGCAAGCTAGCCTGGGGGTACGATCTGGGTATTGATTGATCTTGCCAGAGACGGCAAGGGTTTTGTAACGACCCGAGCCCGACGCCCGACCCGCTACGTAGGCACCACACACTGGCCCACTAAGAACCTCCTCAATTGGGTCAACCACAACCCATCACAGGTCTCCAAAAGTCCAATGGATGATTTGATGCTTAGTAGTAGTGCATGAGCCTTTTATATATCACACTAAATTTCCACATATATCCAATATGGGATGGGGATATCACAGTAAATCATATTTGAAAATAAAAATTTTAAAAAGAATTAAATGAGAAAAAATTCCTTGATATGGGTCTATGGTAGATAGATCAATAGAACATGTTCTTGGCTGCAATCTTATTCTAAAGCTTCCATACAGTGTGCTATGATAATGATAAAATTTTTATTAAATTTGCTTTTGATCAATAATAAATTTAATACATTTGTTTTTGATCATTTTAGGACAGAAATAGTAATCGGTATTAATTTTTTGATTTTATATGAAATAAATACTCTTAATAATTTCATTATATGATATAATGAATTAAGGTAAAAATAAAAAATTGTGATTTACAAACTATTAAGTAACTTTACATTAAAAAAATAAGATTCATTTATCGCTGAAAATAATCAACTAATAGAAAATATATTAAGAAAATAATTAGAAAATCAAAGAATAGAAAGATAAGTTTTGTAAAATTAGAAACGGTTTTTTCAACGTATAAGGGCACACATTAAGCTTCATAAATAAGGCAACCAATGTATTTATATGCTTCTATGAATATGTAAGTTTACATATAAAAAAATATTCCATAATTATGAAAATGAATAAGTTAAAGTAAGTTTAATTATTAAAATAAATAAGTTATAATAAGTTTTAATAAATACATTGGTTAAGTTTTCTTATTTAAGGGCACGTTAGAAAAACTGGACTAGTAGAAAATGCGAGTTATAGAAAGTGTGGAAACAAAGTATATTATGCTGAGTTATAGAAAGTGTGGAAACAAAGTATATTATGGGCAAATTGCAATTTGATAACCTGAGTTTTATACACAGTTACAATACCCTATCTAAGTTTTAAAAGTGTCAATCCGATTCCTAATTTTGTCATTTTGTTGCAATCTGGTGTAAAAACTAACGAACCGTTAAATTTTAAACGAAATTGAACACAAGTAAACGACACGTGACTTTTTAAGGGGCACTTTTATCATTTCGCAGGAAAATAGATTATACCAAATTAATTATAAACACTCATCTTCTTCTACCTTTATCTCCCCCAAATCTCACCCTACGGCTACCTTCCCCATCCTACCCCATCGTCGACCCCCTTCCTCTCTCTTCAACACCCACCGTCCCCATCCCCTTCACTCTTCCGCACCCTTTCCCCTCCCACCCACATCTTTACTTCTTTCAGATCTGGCGGCGACATAAGGGCGCAATTTTCTCTCAATTAACTGTAACCCCTCCTCTTCTTCTCCGACACTTTTTCAATTTCCACCCACTGAGCTGCCCTTCCAAACCCACCTTCATAGCCACCCTTCCACCTCCCCGCCTCTGCTTCTCTCTACATCATCTTTTTCCTCAAACTGTCTACTTCCTTGTTGTTCCTTCTCTTTGGTTATTTTTCACTGACTGCTGCCCCTACTTCAACCGCCGCCCTGCCGTTGCTCCCACTTCAATTGACATTGTCGCCATCTCCCTCTCCCTTCGATTCTCAACTTGGGTCAGTTGAATCAAAGCTCTAATTGGGTGAAAACAGAATGGATAATTGAATTGACCGTTAGGTGCTTGAATTTTTGCTTCGTTTTTTCGATTCAGTTGAATTAGAGACCTAGATATTTTGAAATCGAGTAGTAGTTTTTGTCATTGTGTTTGACTTGTGAGTGCTTGGAGGTTAATTGTGAAGGTATGCATTAACTCTTGATGGTGTTAATTGTGATGGGGACGAAGAAAGTGAAGAAATTTGATTCAATGACGAAGGGAGGAGTGGGAGGAAGATTGGACTTGAATTTGTGCATTCAATAAAATTACAAAGAAAGAAAAGTTCTTGTTGATATGGAAGTGATGAAGGTATCAAGGAAATTGTATTTACGTGGCGACGGTGGTGAGTTCGCTAGCGGCAGTAATTATGTGGTGGTGGTTTTTGTTGCATATTGTGCAATTTTTTTTAAAAATTAATAATATAGTTTTATTATAATAAAATAGTTTTATTATAATAAAATATTTTTAGTATGATAAACAAATATTAAAATATAATATTTATTATTAATTATTAAAATATGACTATTAAAATATGGCCGTGGTGTATTATTAATTTTTTTGATTATTATGATTTTAATGAATTATTTTATTAAATGGTAAGTATAAGTTTAATTAATGAGAAAATAATGGATAAAAGAAAATTTATGAACAAATTGCAATTCTGTAACATGTCTTTTGCTTAGTTTTACACACACCTATTGAAATGACCAAATTACCCTTTAAAAAGTCACGTGTCGTGCACATTTGTTCATTTTCATTTAAAATTTAACGATTTGTTAGTTTTTACACCAGATTGCAATTCCGACCCCACTTTTTATCTACTCTCTCCCTTCCAAATCAAATTTTCTATTTTTTTTATCGTTAACATGAAATTAATTAGAGTAATAATATTAGGTTATTTAATTATCTAAATGCATATTGAAAGTTTAGTATAGCTAGAAAAGTAGGTTCATTAATTCAGAGGATAAGATGTGTGTACAGATTTGAGACACAACTGTTCACTCAACCAATATTTACAGCGGAATAAAAAGATAACACAGATAACATAAATGTTTACTGTTTCAACTCCAGTAAACAAGGCTTTAGGTATAAAAATGATTTCACCAAAGATCTAGTTATAGAAATAAAGAGTAACTAGTGAAATAACAAAAATGAAAACAGTAAATCAAGTCCTAACTAACTTCTATAAAGTAAACAAGGCTCTAGATGTGTGTTTAGATTTAAGACACAACTGCATAAATAACCTAAAACAACACTCTTCGAATGAACTATTCTTTTCAAAGAGTTCTTGAATACGTGAACTTCTACTTGCTGAATGATTTTCTTATATAGGCAACCTTTGATAAGTCTTCACATCAATCTATTCCTTTAAAGTAGCGAGACAACCTACAAGAAATCAAATAGATTGACACTAACAAGAATAAAGAGATTAATTAGTTTTGTTAGTCATAAATAAAAGGAATAAAAAAGATATGAGTTGCTCTAATGAAAAACTAGTTTTTTCATAACATTATGAAAAAAACTAGTTTTTGGACCTGGTTTAAACCTATGATACGCATGTTGAACCGGAGACCGGTTCACTAACAAAATTGAACCACCTTTTATCAACTCAAATCCAAACGAACACACACAGTAAAACACACAGTTACGACGCCTCAACAGAGAAATTCATCGAGCTAAAGCAGAATTCAATCGAAAATCATTCCGTTTCGGTCGATTGAGGTAATATATGATCACTGCCAATTATAGACTATCAATCAAGATATTTACATACTATCATTCCTAATTGTTTCATTCAACGCTGGCGATTTTTGATTAGGTTAAGATGAGCTTACGTGATTTTGAAGATGAAACTGGTAATTATTCGAAGTCTGCATTACTCGAAGTGCCATTACACTCACGAAATTGATTAATTAACATTATAATTGAATTACTGCAGATAATGCTACTGTAATTGATCAAATTCCTCATACAATTGATGATAATCACGATACAGGTAAGCCAATTTCATAATGCCAGTGTTTTTTTTATATAATACCAGAGTTTGTTTTATATAATGCCAGTACATTGTTTTTGCTTGTCTTTCCAATCCCAACATTTTTTATAATATGTACCAATGAGTGTGCCAGTGTTTGTTATTATATGTGTCAAGATTAATTTTTGAATGTGCCAGTGTTTTTTATAATATGTTCAAGTGAGTATTGTTTGGAGTGTCAGTGTTACTTATTTGAAGTACCAGTGAGTGTTATTGAAGTGCCAGTGTTACTTATTTGTAGCTTCAGCAACATCAGTGTATCAACAACTTCAGTGTCATTGAAGTGCTAGCGAGTGTTGTTTGGAGTGTCAGTATTAATTTTTGAATGTGCTAGTGTTTTTTATAATATGTTCCAATGAGTGTTGTTTGGAGTGTCAGTGTTACTTTGTTGTTTAAAATGCCAATGCGTGTTGTTTGTAGTGCCAGTATTACTTATTTGAAGTACCAGTGAGTGTTATTGAAGTGCCAGTGTTACTTATTTGTAGCTTCAGCAACTTCAGTGTATCAACAACTTCAGTGTTATTGAAGTGCTAGTGAGTGTTGTTTGGAGTGCCAGTATTAATTTTTGAATGTGCCAGAGTTTTTTATAATATGTTCCAGTGAGTGTTGTTTGGAGTGTCAGTGTTACTTTGTTGTTTGAAGTGCCGGTGAGTGTTGTTTGTAGTGCCATTATTACTTATTTGAAGTACCAGTGAGTGTTATTGAAGTGCCAGTGTTACTTCTTTGTAGCTTCAGCAACTTCAGTGTATCAACAACTTCAGTGTTATTGAAGTGCCAGTGAGTGTTGTTTGGAGTGCCAGTATTAGTTTTTTAATATACCATTGTTTGATATTATATGTGTCATTGAGTGTTGTTTGGAGTGTCAGTGTTACTTTGTTGTTTGAAGTGCCAGTGAGTGTTGTTTGGAGTGCCAGTATTTCCAATATAATATGCCAGCACCTGTTTTGCCAAATGTTATTGCCAATCTAATTTTTTATTTTTATTTGCAGCAAGCCATGTTGATATTACTTCATCTCTGTTGGGGATAAAAATAAAGACATGGGAAAAATTGTATCAATTGTACAAGAATCATTCTAATGCATTGAGATTTAGTGTTAAGATGACAACCTCACGTGTCTCGAAGAAAACATCAAGGCCAATAGATAAGTATTTTATGTGTTCATGCCAAGGATACACAAAAGGAACAGGAAATGAAATTGATGTTCCAGCTCCATTAGAAGTCGGTGAAGTAGAGATTCCATCTCCATTGGAACGAATTGAAAACCCAAAGAGAAAATTGAAGAGAAAAAAAGCCCCTTCTAAAAGGACAGGTTGTCAAGCTCTTATGAGAGTAAAGTTATTAAACAAGGAAGACTTATATGTAGTTGCACAGCACGTAACTGAACACAACCATGAGATGACAAGGCCAGAATGGAACCACTTCAAGCATAGTGAGAGGTCAATATCAGAAGCTATAGGTAAAATAATAGAGCAATTTGAAGAAGATGGCATCAAGCCAACTGATGGATATAATGTTTTAGCAAAGACAGCTGGTGGGGAGGAATATGTTAGGCATACAAGAAGAGATCATATTAATTTTGTACAGAGATTAAGAATGGAAAAAATAGAAATGGGCGATGCAGAGACTGTAGTTGATAGACTAAGCCAAATTGGGGATGAAAAATGTAGTTTGGGAAAGAAAGTAGACTAAGTTTTTCATCCTCAATTTGGCTTAGTCTATCAACTACAGTCCGTGCATCGCCCATTTCTATTTTTTCCATTCTCAATCTCTGTACAAAATTAATATGATCTCTTCTTGTATGCCCAACATATTCCTCCCAACCAGCTGTCTTTGCTAAAACATTATATCCATCAGTTGGCTTGATGCCAGCTTCTTCAAATTGCTCTATTATTTTACCTGTAGCTTCTGATATTGACCTCTCACTACGCTTGCAGTGGTTCCATTCTGGCCTTGTCATCTCATGGTTGTGTTCATTTGCGTACCGTCCAACTACATATAAGTCTTCCTTATTTAATAACTTTACTCTCATAAGAGCTTAACAACCTGTCATTTTAGAAGGGGCTTTTTTTCTCTTCAATTTTCTCTTTGGGTTTTCAATTCGTTCCAATGGAGATGGAATCTCTACTTCACCAACTTTTAATGGAGCTGGAACATCAATTTCATTTCCTATTCCTTTTGTGTATCCTTGGCATGAACACATAAAATACTTATCTATTGGCCTTGATGTTTTCTTTGAGACACGTGAGGTTGTCATCTTAACACTAAATCCCAATGCATTAGAATGATTCTTGTACAATTGATACAATTCTTCCCATGTCTTTGCTTTTATCCCCAGCAGAGATGAAGTAATATCAACATGGCTTGCTGCAAATAAAAATAAAAAATTAGATTGGCAATAACATTTGGCAAAACAAGTGCTGGCATATTATATTGGAAATACTGGCACTCCAAACAACACTCACTGGCACTTCAAACAACAATGTAACACTGACACTCCAAACAACACTCAATGGCACATATAATATCAAACACTGGCATATTAAAAAATTAATACTGGCGCTCCAAACAACACTCACAGGCACTTCAATAACACTGAAGTTGTTGATACACTGAAGTTGCTGAAGCTACAAATAAGTAACAATGGCACTTCAATAACACTCACTGGTACTTCAAATAAGTAATATTGGCACTACAAACAACACTAACTGGCACATCAAACAACAAAGTAACACTGATACTCCAAATAACACTCACCGGAACATATTATAAAAAACACTGGCACATTCAAAAATTAATACTGGCACTCCAACCAACACTCACTAGCACTTCAATAACACTAAAGTTGTTGATACACTGAAGTTGCTGAACCTACAAATAAGTAACACTGGCACTTCAATAACACTCACTGATACTTCAAATAAGTAACACTGACACTCCAAACAACACTCACTGGAACATATTATAAAAAACACTAGCACATTCAAAAATTAATCCTGACACATATAATAACAAATACTGGCACACTCACTGGTACATATTATAAAAATCATTGGGATTGGAAAGACAAGAAAAACCAATGTACTGGCATTATATAAAACAAACTCTGGCATTATATAAAAAAACACTGGCATTATGAAATTGGCTTACCTGTATCGTGATTATCATCAACTGTGTGAGGAATTTGATCAATTACAGCAGCATTATCTGCAGTAATTCAATTATAATATTAACTAATCGATTTCGTGAGTGTACTGGCACTTCAAGTAATGCAGACTTTGAATAATTACCAGTTTCATCTTCAAAATCATGTAAGCTCATCTTAACCTAATCAAAAATCACAGTGTTGAATGAAATAATTAGGAATGATTGTAAATATCTTGATTGATTGTCTATAATTGGCAGTGTTGAATGAAACAATTAGGAATGATGGTTAAAATTGTGGGTACCTATCATGTGGGTAGATCATAATGAGATGAAGTTTTTGAAATGCCAGTGTTTGTTTTTATATGTGCCAGTTTTACTTTTTTGAAATGCAGTGCTTGTTTTTATATGTGTCAGTGTTACTTATTTGAAGTGCCAGTATTCATTATTTGAAGTACCAGTGTTACTTTTTTGAAGTGAGACATAACAGAAAATAAATTACTAAATGGAAACAAAAGTACAAGACAGTTAAAAAAAATACAAAATAGAAAAGAAAAAAAAAAGATTAAAAAACTACAAGACATTTGAAATACTAAATTACATTTTTTCCCTTCTCAAAACCACCAAAAGGCTTGACACCAGAAACTCCACCACATCCTCCATCACCTTTGTCAAAGGGCTTCTTCTTGACCTTGTACTTCTTGCTAGAAGGAATTTTCACAGGTCCATACAACTCCAAATACTCCTTAAGGTATTTTGCCAAAGCCTTGTGCTCAGTTTTGGCAACATTGGAGAGAGAGGAAGAGGGGCCACAAGAATCAAAGGCATGTTGACGCATTGCAGTTTGGTTCCTTTCACGTATCATATGTCCTGTGCAAGGCTGTAGAGGGCATACATACACTTAATTGGAGATTTCCAGTCAGTTTGAGAGATACGAAGATGACCAAAGTGGAGTTTCTTTGTCATTTCACGAAAGGCACTCCTAAACTCTTTCTCATCAGAGTCATACTCATCATCTGAGGAGGAGTCATTGTGATGAGAAATATTGCTTGAAATTAGAAGTGAATTGATTTTAAAGAAAGAAGAGATGTAATTTTGAAATATCAAGCCCATTCCTATTTATAGTGCATATACCTACTAACAAAATTTAATATGTTTGACTAGAGTAGGTGAATTGTAAATGCTTTAACATAAATGATACCCCTATGTTTTTCAGACTATTGTCATTATCATGTTTGACCAAGCTGGTACAAGTGTTTGTCTTATTAAGTGCCAGTATTTGAGATTATGAGTGCCAGTGTTTGAGATTATAAGTGCCAATGTTTGCGATTATAAACTGGCACATTATTGTTTGAAGTACCATTGAGTGTTATTGAAGTGCCAGTGTTACTTATTTGAAATGCTAGTATTTGTTATTATATGTGCCAGTATTAACATTCATTGGTTTTGTAATTTAATATGTTTGACTGGAGTAGGTAAATTGTAAATGCTTTAACATAAATGATACCCCTATTTCGTAGACTGATGATTTTTAGACTGTTGTCCTTATCATGTTTGATCAAGCTGGTACAAGTGTTTGTCTTATTAAGTGCTAGTGTTTGAGATTATGAGTGCCAGTGTTTGTGATTATAAACTGGCACATTCACTGTTTGTTATTTGAAGTACCAGTGAGTGTAGACACCCCATTCTGAACCAATAATTCATGATTACACTACTCTTCGTATCTCTTTTATGTTTTGATGAAAGCATATCAAGTTTCGTCATGTTTCGTTAAGTTTCTAACTAACCTCGTTAGTTTTGGACCTAACTGACTAACGGAATAACTGAAGAGGACAAAATAGTCAACCGACTAGTTGTCTCGCACGAGACATATGTGTCTCGCGCGAGACAAGCCCTCTGCAGGATATGCAGAATCACTCTCCTTCTCCGTTTCAAACTCTTTTTTGGATAAAACCTTATCAATCCGGTCATCCAATCTCAGTTGAGTTCTGGAACCTTCCTTGAGTCTCCTAATCTTGGTGACCAAGTCATCCATCCACCTCTTAAACCCCTATAAATACCTGATGGCTTTCAGTATTTCAGAGGTCCCCGATCCACGATCGAAAACACACAACACACACAATTTGTTGGTTTCTCTCCCTGAAAGATTCCTTCAAATCACTCACAAACAATTCCTAAATTCTTCCATCAACCACGTTGATTGACGAACATCAAGGCTCAAGCCTAAAATCAAGGCGAAGCTCTGCCCAAATCACTTCTCGACCGAGAAGACATCTTAGAACCACGTTCTAAATCAAATACTCCCTAAGCTAGGTAAACTCCTATACTTTTATTCTTCTTCTCAACCTCTCTATTGACTTTTAGATTAGTGTAATCCCATCAAAAGGATTAGCCTAGAGTCCCTTCAATCCATGGAGGCGATCTCGAAGCATACAATCCGACATTCCTAATCAAGAAATTGATTAGGGTTTTCTTGTTCTTATTTAATTGTTAAATTAATTGGATTGATAATACTCAATTGGCAAGACCGATCTCCGGATTGGGTGGAATGGGTACTCCTCGACCTTCCCATTCCATAACTTAATCCCCGAACCCTCAAATCTCTTTAAAGTCAAAAAAGGTTTTTCTTATTGTTTTCCTAAATAAATGATAAGTGGCGACTCCGAGATGTTAAAAAATTCACGCATCGCTACAGTGGCGACTCCGCTGGGGATATTAATTAAGAGGGTTAGACTTGCGCACAATTGAGTATTATCAATCTTTTTATTTTTTCGCAAAAAATTGATTTTTCTGATTTTTTTCGAATTTTTCGATACAGTTTTCGTCAAAAAAAAATTTAACTGTCCGACTGCTTATCCAGCGCGGAACAAGATAGTCCCGCGCGAGACTACTATACGGCAGAACATCAGACTTGGTTACAGATTCGATTGTTTGGTTGTTTGTTGACTTCTATGCAAAGTTGACCTAAAAAAACCTTGGTAAGTTAGACTTTTGTCAAAGTTTGACCCCATTAAAAAAAGGGGGGGGGGAAGGACTTGCTTTGCTTCAGTTTACCACACAAACAAAAATTTTGGAACAGTTGACTTTTCTTTAAAAGTTGACTGCTCATTCAAAAAATAAAAAATAAAATAAAAACTTACAGAAAAGTTTTAAAAATTCAGAAAAGTCAAAATAAATTATTATTTCTATTTTGTTTGTACTAACTTTATTTTGCAGGGTTGAATAATTTTAATTACTTAAACTATATACTTGCGTGAGATTGGATTTATTTTAATTTTTTACCGGTCATCGGTTGACTCGGGCTTTGTAATTAAGTAATTTAATTCTCTTTCACCATCTCTTTATGTGGAACTACGACGGCCTGAGTCTTCTTAATTTGGGAGAAACGTAGGCAACCACTTGGTGCGGCCACTATCTGTTTTTCTTTAATTTTCAAAAATTAAACTTTCTATTTTTACTCTATCACCTAGATTGACTATCACACACGCGCATTCATGTTATAACTGTCATTTCACTACATACCCTGATTAACCCTGGACCCACACTAAGGACGGATGACGGTAACCACCTAGTCGCCGGTCTCTCCGAAGTTGTATCATCCCACTCCGCGTATTCAATCCACCTAGATTGTCATATCGCGGGAAGCCTAGTCTTCCAGCCCTGCATCGCCACATATCATGTAGATTGACTTTTTAAGACACTTCGTGACCGGTCGGTTTGATCTTGGAGTCCTTATAATCCCTTGTCAAGATCTTGTTTTGTGCAATATTCCATGGAAAAGAAATAAAAAAAAATTGTCGCTTCGAAATTGTCCCTTCGAAAATGTCCCTATAATTGTCCCTTTGGATTTGCCCCTAAAAAGAGAAAAAATTCTCACCAAATTTATTGCACAAAACTTGATGTTACTTGAGATTACTTTGATCCCTAGGTCCTTAGGTTTGGATTTTGAATGCTAGAAACCCCCAAAGCGGATTTTCCGTCCGACCAAAATTAGGATTAAAATCAGAAAATTGTGACTTCCCGTGGTGTTGTCTCGCGCGAGATTGCTTGTCCTGTGCGAGACAAGTGTTCGGTCTTTTCGTGTTTTGGCCAAAACCTTCAAAGCCTTCATTCACCCTATTCAGCCGACTTGTTGGAACTCGATCATGGTTTAACACGGTTGCTACACGTCTAAGTCCATCACCAAAGCTCGACGCGATGTCTGTTTCTCCTTCTACCACCGAGGCCGAAATCAACGAAGCTAAGGCTCAACTCATCGAAGCCATGCTTAGGTTGGATGAACAAAGTAAGAAAATTGATGAGCAAAATGCCCAAATGGCCGCCCTCATGCAAGAGCTCCATGACATGAAAGTCAAGAAAGAAAGAAAACAAAAGCAGAAAGAGGAATCCTCCTCCGATGAAGATGAATCCTATACCAAAAAGAATAAGAAAACCAAAAAGTCAAGCAAGAAAAAGGGGAAGAATCCGATTCCTCCTCTTCCTCATCCTCCTCCGATGATGAGGAACATGTCTTCAAGAGTACTAAGACCAAGAAGGAAGGTAGTGGTGAAACTATTAAACTTGGTGACCATGTTACTAAGAACTACCTTGAGAAGAAACTTGCAACCCTTGACACTTCAAAAGGGTCATTCGTTCCATTTGATCCCGATGCTCTTCAACAATCCATCACCAAGTTTCCTCGCAAGTACAAGACACCCGACATTGCCAAGTTTAATGGTACTACTTGTCCTCGAGCTCATGTTGAGACCTACACTTGGGCTATGCTTCCAATGGGCATTGATAACACTATCTTGGCCCAATGCTTTCCTCAAACTTTGGAGGGTGCTGCAAGGGATTGGTACATGTCTCTTCCTATGACTACAAGGGTTGATTGGTCATCTGCATGTTTAGTCTTCCAAAGGCAGTTCGAAGACAACTCCACTTACCGCCCTACTAGGAGGGATCTTGAACAAACCAAACAAAATTCAAATGAGTCTTTTGCTGACTTTGCTAGAGATGGAGACTCAAACTCACTGAAATTGTCGAAAGGCCTACTCTCAAAGAGCAAATCCACATCTTCCTTCAATGCCTCCGTGATGAATTTCAAGAGCAGCTCGCCGGTAATTACTTTTCTAGTTTCAATGAACTCCATGAGTCCGGAATTAGGATTGACGACTTCCTAAAAAGCAAAAAGAAGGAAAGTACTTTCCGCTACAACAAGCCCACCACAAGTAAGGATGCTTCAGTCAATGCCATTGAATTCAACCGCGCCAACACCGGCAAGTATTCTGCTGTTCCTCCTCCTGAAAAGAAAAAGAGACACTATGGCAAAATTTAAGAAATCACTCAAGAAGAACTCTTAGATGTGCTCGTCAAGAATGAAAAGATCAAACCGAGAGAAGGTGGTTCTCCTAAGGATATGGGTCCTAATCATGCTCATCACTTATTCTGCAAGTACCACTACTTCACCGGCCACGATACAAACTCTTGCCACCACTTGAAGTACATCATCCAAGACCTATTTGACAATGGAGAGTTAAAGCGTCCCAACGTCATCACTAAGCCTCTCCCTCGTAATCCATGAAGAAGATGAAGCTCCAAGAAGAAGGCTGCACTTACCACTTTGGGACTGCAACTATCCTCTCCCTTTCTCCTTTGATAGAAGTAGATTAGGTTTTAAATTTTCAAGTATTAACTCGAAGATTCGTTCTGTCTTTCTAGTACTTCTCACCTCCTCTAGTTTGTGTCATCTAAACTATCGAGTTTGTTTCAATTTCTCCGATTAATCAAAGATATTTTCTTTTCCTAAGGTTGTTCTACCTCATGAGTATCATTTAATTCATGCAAAATAATGGACCCTCCATTCCCTAATCATCGCAAAAAATAGATACTTCTAAGCGAGTTTAAGAATAAAGTTATCCTTAGGAGGCTTAAGGGCTAAACATTACCCCTACTGAAAGTCAAAGGTCAACAAACGAAGAAAGCCAAAGGTGCTGCTGTCAACCTTCATTCCAAGAAGTGTGGGGGGCTACTCAATTCAAAGCTTTGAGAGTACAAAAAAAAGCACTCTCAAGCTTTCATCACCCCCACAACAAAGGTGAAACTTCAAATACGCGAAGGGCTCTCCCACAAAGAAGAGAAATCAAGTGATACCAACAAAAAGAAATGAAGATTACTCAACATCCTCTTACAACAAATAAAGAAGACTTTCAGTATCAAGAAAAATGTTTACCCTTAAGTCATACTAATGATTGGCTTTCTTCTCAAACTTATTTAGAAATTTCTAGATGAAGCACGATTCATTAAAAGGTAGAACAACTTTTCTAGATCCTTGAGCCAAGTAGCATTTCTTGTTGAGTCTAGGGGCTTCATGTTAGACACTCTCATACACACTCTTGAAATCCAATCATCAAAACTGGGGATTCCTAACCTTTCCTCCCCCAGTCAATCTCTACTTCAACTCTTCAAAATAATCAAATATGTATTAGGAGCTTTTCTCTTTGCTTCTCACTCACATCATTAGTAAATACACTTCTCCAAAGAGTCAATGCTTGGATCACCTTCCAAAGAATAGAGTCCGTCTCTCCTCAACTAACTTGAGATCTCATCTCTCTCCTCAATAAGATTCTCCTCTGAGTTCTCTTCGAGTTAACATACTATTTTCAATAAAAAAAGAAAAAAAAAGAGACGCAAAAGAGATGCCCGCTAGATTGAAAACCCGAAAGGGCGGTCTAGGCAAAAACCAGGGTGCGTCACTAAGAAAAAATAATCAAGGAGAAAGGGAGACTATCCTTAACCTTCTTCATCAAACATCATTCGATCCTCTTCAAATCAAATCAACAAGGAGAGTATTCTTCGATCATCTTCAAATCAAGAGCAGACTCACAAGCCTGTTCACAAAGTCATCTACCACTTGCAAGCAACTTGGGGCTTGAGACAGTAAAGGGCCTTAGACATAAAGCCATTATGACAGTCGACAGATTTGTAGTCGTTTGCCTCCTAGAGACACGACTCAAGGGAAATTAAGAATGAAGATTCGCAAAAAGCCTAGATGTCTTCACAAAAGGTTACTCATCAAAATCCTACAACAATGAAGAAACAGTACAGCCTCGCTGACTAGCAACAGATTCTGCAAAAACCTGATTTGGTCCCAACTTGTCAAACACAAAGTTCACTCATACAGTTCACCCCTCTCAAACACAAATCCATACAAATGTCTAGGGCTGTAAACGAGCCGAGCCGAGCTTTGAAGTTTCGAGCTCGAGCTCGAATAAAAAATATCGAGCTCGAGCTTTTCTCGAGCTCGAGCTCGAGCCCAGAATGCATGTTCGAGCTCGGCTCGAATCAAGTTTCGAGCTTCTCGCGAGCTGGCTCGCGAGCTTTTCGCGAGCTGCTCGAACTCGAGTTTTAACGAGCCAAGCTCGAGCTTCGACTTATTTTTTGAAAAAAAACTGAAATTAAACGAGCTTTAACGAGCCGAGCTCGAGCTTCGACTTATTTTTTGAAAAAAATCTGAAATCAAACGAGCTTTTAACGAGCCGAGCTCGAACTTCGACTTATATATAATATATATACTAAAATTTATTCGAGCTTTTAACGAGCCGAGCCCGAGTCGAGCTCAAACGAGTCGATCTCGAACAGAGCTCGTCGAACATACGAGCCGAACACGAGTCGGCTCGAAAAAAATGATGAGCTTGAGAATCTGTTCGAGCTCGAGCTCGAGTTCACCTCAAGCCCACTCGAACTCGAGATTTTTTCGAGCCGAGTCCGAGCCGGCTCGATTCGTGTAACATCCCTACAAATGTCCCTACATGTCCAGATATCATATACTCATACATAAACTCACCATCAAAATGACCAACCGGCCATTTACACGAACAGACGTGAACACCATCACGTAAGTCTAGTTAAACAACTAAAATTTAAAAAATCTACTTGGAATCTTTATGTGCTGACAGGTGCAGAAAGGTAAGAATCCTTCGGGTCTATCCGAGACTATCATGCATATATCCTTGCATTACAGGGGCCGACAGAACCTCCACCTCAACCGATAACTTCAAAAGTCTGTGACGGCAGCAAACTTCAAGTCCGTGACCTCGGCAACAACTTCAAAGTCTGTGACGGCAGCAAACTTCAAGTCCGTGACCTCGGCAACAACTTCAAAGTCTGTGACGGCAGCAAACTTCAAGTCTGTGACCTTAGCATCAGCAAAGTCTGCGACGGCAGCAGCGACAACCAAGTCAGTGACCTCGGCAACAATGGCAACGTCAGTAACCTCGGGCGGCGCACTTCAACAACTTCATCAACAAACAGGTATCTTCAGAATTAGGTCAAGTCTTTGATTCCTTAGTATAATTTTACCTTTTCAAAAAAAAAATCCCTCTTCGATTTTTTTTTTTAAAAAATAATTTTCGAAATACCTAAAATAGCCTTTTTAGTATTTTGGAGTCGAACTACGTTTTGGTCTGATTCTCCGATAGAGATACGTAGGCAGTCGTGCGGCACTACCATCCCAATGTTCAGAATGATGTCTTTTCTATCGACGACATGACTTCTTCCATAAGACCTGTCGCCGAGGGCTCTGTAGACACCCCATTCTGAACCAATAATTCATGATTACACTACTCTTCGTCTCTCTTTTGTGTTTTGATGAAAGCATATCAAGTTTCGTCATGTTTCGTTAAGTTTCTAACTAACCTCATTAGTTTTGGACCTAACTGACTAACGGAATAACTGAAGAGGACAAAATAGTCAACCGACTAGTTGTCTCGCACGAGACATACGTGTCTCGCGCGAGACAAGCCCTCTGCAGGATATGCAGAATCACTCTCCTTCTCCATTTCAAACTCTTTTCTCGATAAAACCTTATCAATCCGGTCATCCAATATCAGTTGAGTTCTGGAACCTTCCTTGAGTCTCCTAATCTTGGTGACCAAGTCATCCATCTACCTCTTAAACCCCTATAAATACCTGATGGCTTTCAGTATTTCAGAGGTCCCCGATCCACGATCAAAAACACACAACACACACAATTTGTTGGTTTCTCTCCCTGAAAGATTCCTTCAAATCACCCACAAACAATTCCTAAATTCGTCCATCAACCACGTTGATTGACGAACATCAAGGCTCAAGCCTAAAATCAAGGCGAAGCTCTGCCCAAATCACTTCTCGACCGAGAAGACATCTTAGAACCACGTTCTAAATCAAATACTCCCTAAGCTAGGTAAACTCCTATACTTTTATTCTTCTTCTCAACCTCTCTATTGGCTTTTAGAGTAGTGTAATCCCATCAAAAGGATTAGCCTAGAGTCCCTTCAATCCATGGAGGCGATCTCGAAGCATACAATCCGACATTCCTAATCAAGAAATTGATTAGGGTTTTCTTGTTTTTATTTAATTGTTAAATTAATTGGATTGATAATACTCAATTGGCAAGACTGATCTCCGGATTGGATGGAATGGGTGCTCCTCGACCTTCCCATTCCATAACTTAACCCCCGAACCCTCAAATCTCTTTAAAATCAAAAAAGGTTTTTTCTTATTTTTTTTCCTAAATAAATGATAAGTGGTGACTCCGAGATATTAAAAAATTCACGCATCGCTACAGTGAGTGTTATTGAAGTGCCAGTGTTTGTTATTATATGTGCCAGTGTTAACATTAACTGATTTTGTAATTTAATATGTTTGACTGGGATAGGTAAATTGTAAATGTATTCGGTCGAAACCTAACGGTTTATTTAAATTTTGCAAGCGCACAGGCTATTGAAGTATAGCGGGTGCAAGTACGAGTCGATCCCACAAGGACAGAGTTTATTTTGGGATGAAATTGTTTTTACTACAAATATAAAAGAGATTGGGAGAGATATAGATTGATTCAAGAAAAGAATAGAACATACGCAGAAAAATACTTTAAGAAAACTCTTATAAACGAAGCATTCTCGGGATTGGAAATCATTTTAGCCAAATATTCATCATATAGTCATGTCTTTGAAAATATAGATTTTCGTAAAAATCAAGGATGGTACGTTAGGCTTACACTACTTCTCACGATCAAGCAAGTAGTGTTGTACCCTTCACTAATCATGCCCTATCTCTTGAGATTTCCGTTTATGGTATTCCCGCCTGTCACGAACGGGCATTCCGGCTTATCTCTCGATGACCATAATTAGCGAGGATCCATTAAGTTCGCAAATCAACGCACTTTCCATTCAAGGAACTTCCCTAGGCCATTGAACTACTCTCGTAATCAATTAAACCTAGTTCCTTTATATGGTTCCATCAATCGAGATTCTCCGCTAGGTACTTCTCTCGATTGACTGAATCATATATAAGTTGGACGTCTCCAAAATGTAAGTCATTTTGAGATTGATATAAAGAAATTTTTTAGATGAAGATAGATGACAATACTTTTTATTTAAGATGATGAACAAAAGGTATTTTGAGTTTCCAACCCCAAGAATAAGGGGGATTACTCACTAGCCATTATAAACAAGCAAGCATAAGTAATAATAAAAGATAAAGAGAAGGACTTATGATTGAAAACAGATGATGGCTGGAAATTGTTGGGTTTTGGGGTTACAAACGCAGTGGAAGACTTAGAAATAACAACAAAACCCTAGCCCTTTAATCCATCTAACATGAAGAGGTAAAAGCCATGAAATAGAATTACATACCATAAAGCGAATCTCAAAACGAATCTCAAAAACTGTTGGTAAAGTTTTTGATCTTCTCCTTGTTCTTACTTGGTGATGAATCAACGATTGAAGTCTTCAAGCTTTTAGTGATAACACAATCACCCTCTATCGATAATCCACACGCGAACGGACCAAGAACACTTCTTGTTTGATTGCTAGATGATCCCCGATTATTGAAACACTTTTCAATAATCAATGGCTGTTTGGTAGAATGAATCTATGGAATTTGATCTTTGATTCGTAATCAAAATCAACAAATTAGTGTTTCAAAAACTCTAATTTTCGTCACTTTTTGCTAGGACAAAAGGGTTCTATTTATACTTGTTATAAATCCCTAACACTTAGGGAAAAGAGTCCTCTTTCCAAGTAAAAACGGGTTTCCAGCGCCGTCAGGACGAGTCATCCCGTACGGGACGAGTCGTCCCCTGAAAACATCAACCTGATTCATTCGTCCCTTTGATGGGGAATAGTTGGGCCAAACTGGGCACGAGTCGTCCCCCTTGGGCACGAGTCGTCCCCCTTGGGCACGAGTCGTCCCCTATGGGGCGAGTCGTCCCGTGACCCCAGAATTCCACAATTAAGCCATTTTTTAATCCGTTCTTTTGTGTGTGACCCTTTAGGAATTATATTTTATGTTGGTAGTGTGTTGAAACATCAACCTCACAAGACATAAGTGACTTCTAGCAAATCATTATGTCCACCCAATTAAATATAACATCAAAGCTTGATTCCTTGATAGATCAAATGTCACAATCCCTTTGTCCACGATGTCCAATTGAACATGAGTCATGGTCTACGTCAACTCATACCGTTCAATGCTTTCTCGATTCCGAATATGTTGATAATCCAAGTGCATTTGATTTCTATCAAATCTCTTGAGTATGGACATACATTTCATCAACACTATTCATCGAGGGGCCCAAGTAAACATCTCTCTCACACAGAGAGGGACAAATCCTATCTTGACTTATCATTCTTCCCTACATGAATCCAATCGTGCCAACAGAGCCCTTATTGCTATCCTATTAAAGATAGTGTTAGACTACATCAAACACGACGTTCATCATGTGGAAGACGATGATAATCTCAGGTACAAAGGACTCAATGACACTACTATCATGAGATTTAATCATGACACATATGACTATTGACCATGTCATAAATCTCATCGGTAGGTCATGTCCAATACTTGTTCTCTAGCAAGTATCCATAAGTATAATGTGCATCACATGCATAAAATCATCTCCATGATTATCCATTACAAACTTATACTAGCTATTCTCAATAACTAGGGACGCAGTTCAATATAATAAACATGTAAACATATGATGAACCAAATAAACTTTCTCTATAGTAAATGATAAAGACGATTACATAACGGCATTGATGATCAGTCATAATTATCAACGGTCTAGGGCATAACACCAACAATCTCCCACTTGCACTAGGCCTAATTTCCTAGGTATCATATACCCATAGACCTAACATGACCATCATGCTTCTGTTTGTGCGAGGGTCTTTGTAAGTGGATCTCCAATGTTATCATCGGTTGATACTTTGCATATCTTAACGTCTTCTCATTCTTATGAATTCTCGAAAACGTCTAAGTATATATTTGGATCGCTGTTGTGACCTTGGTTCCATTGCTTGCATAAATGACACCACAATTGTCATAACAAAGTTCCACCGATTAGTAATACTCGGCTAAATGAACTTTTGATCCAAACTGTCTCTTTCAGCTGCATCAGATGTCGCTAAAATTCGGCCTTAGTTGTAGAATCGGCTATGATTTTCTGCTTGGAACTCTTCCAACAAAACCACACCTCCAATAAGCATAAACACAAATCCTAATTGCGATTTTAAATTAACTTTGTCAGTTTGGAGGCTAGCATCTATGTAACCCTTACAACAAGATTAACTTCCAACCTTTCAAATACCAAGAACGTATCCTTAGTTCTTCTTAAGTACTTTAAGGATCGTCTTAACTGCCATCCAATGGTTCTCAACAGGATCAGATTGGTATTGACTCGTCATGCTTAGAGCATACGAGACGTTGGGTCTAGTACAAATCATGGCATACATGACAGATCCAAATGCCGGAGCATATGTAACTTCATTCATTTCCTTTTGCTCATCAGTTGTCATAAGACAATGAGTATTGCTAAGAGTAACACCATGACCCATTGACAAGTTACCTTTCTTAGAATCTTCTAAGAACCTTGTCAATGTGAGTAGTTTGACTCAAACCAATTTATCCTTTTAGATCTATCTCTATAGATCTTGATGCCAAGGATGTAAGCGGCTTCACCCATATCTTTCATTGAGAAAACTTTCCTTGACCAAGACTTGACAGTCTTAAGTGTCGGAACTTCATTTTTCCAATGAGTAAGATATCATTGTAATAAAAAAATAGAAATAATACTACGCTCCCACTGAATTTCATGCATACACAAGGTTCATCTTCGTACTTGATGAAGTCAAACTCTTTGACCGATTCATCAAAATGAAGATTCCAACTCCTCAAAGCTTGCTTCAACCCATCTTATGGATCCTTGCAATATGCATACTTTATTAGAATTTCTTGGATCAACAAAACTTCGGGTTGTGTACTATACACATCCTTAAGAATCTTTCCATTTTAAGAAAGCCGTTTGACATCCATTTGTCATATCACATAGTCACAATATGCGATTATGGCAATTGAAATTCTAATAGACTTCGACATTGTAACTGGCAAAAAGGTTTCAACATAGTCAATACTATGAATTTGCCTAAATCCCTTTGCTACAATCCTTAGCCATGAAAGTATACACCTTCCCATCCATGTCGGTCTTGAAGACCTACTTGCACCCTTTAGTTTTTACACTTTCAGGTAGCTCAATCAAGTTCCAAACTTGATTATCAAACATGGATTGTAATTCGGACTTCATGGTTCCTAACCATTTATTCGAATTAGGAGTGGACATCGCCTCAGGATAGGAAGTAGGATCGTCATTCTCAATGACTTCCGCTTTATTACTTTCCGATACGAGAAATCAATATTTCTTGAGTTCGGATCGTAACCTATCTGATCTAATATGGACTTGTGCATCTTGAACCGGTTCCACAACTCCTTGTGAACTTGGTTTCGTCTCTACTATTGGTTCCATGTCATTTTCAGGTTCTTGAACTTCTTCAAGATTAATTTTACTCCCACTAGATTCTTTATTGAGAAACTATTTCTCAAGATACGAATCATACAGAGTAACAAACATTTTGTTCTCTTTGTGGTTGTAAAATTAATTTTCGAAAATAACCTTGTCAGATTTGGCGCTAAATTATCAGAGACAAGTCTCTTCATATAAGCTTTGCAATCCCAAATCTTTATGAAAGACAAACTAGGTTTTCCTCCATGCCACATCTCATGTGGGGACTAAGGAACCGATTTAGTAGGGACACAATTCAGTGTAACCGCATTATTTCTAATGCATATCCTCAAAAGGTAACAGGAAGGTCAACTTGACACATCATCTAACGAACCATGTCCTACAAGGTTCAATTCCTCCTCTCAGACACTGTTCCGGGTGGAGTCAACTTTGAAACAATTTCACAGTTTTGAGATGATTATCAAACTCTTGGCTCAAATATTCACCACCTCGATCTAATCGAAGTACTTTAATAGTTTTGCCAAGTTGTTTTGTACTTCATCTTGAAATGTTCGAAACATCTCAAACGATTCACCTTTGGACTTCATCCGATAGACATAGCCATATCTAGATAAGTCATCAGTGAATGTAATGAAATACCGAAATTTTCCTCTAGCAATGCTACTTAATAGTCCACATACATCTCATGTATAAGGGCCAATAAGTCACTAGCCCTCTCACTACTCTTAGTGTAGGGTGGTTTGGTCAATAATCCCAATAAACAAGATCCACATTCCTCAAATGATTTATAATCATATGAGTCTAAAAGTCCATGTTAATGGAGTTTAGATATATGTTTCTTATTTATCTAACCAAACCGGCAATGCGATATGAACGTGTTGTTCACATTATTCGGTTAAAATTTCTCACTTATATTATAGATATCTTCAATATTATTTTGTTTCTTAACATCAAGCACTACAAGAAAACTGACAGATACCGACGGAAATTAGTGACGGAAATAAATCCGTCACTAATACCGACGGATTGGCGACGAAATAGCAACGACCTAGAGTGAAAAACAAAAAACGAAATTAGGACGAGATTACCGACGGATTTAGTGACGGATATGCCGACGGATTCCATTCCGTCTCTAATCCGTCACCATTTTGGCGCCAAAAAATTGCGCACTTTTTACCGACGGATTTATGACGGAATGGCGACGGATATTTTTACCGACGGATTTGAGTCGTTGCTAAATTATTTAAAATAATTATTAAATTTATATTTTAGGTTAGCGACGGATTAGTGACGGAATTAATTACCGACAAATTAAAATTCGTCGGTAAATTAATTACATATTATTACCGACGGATTTGAGTCGTTGCTAAATTATTTAAAATAATTATTAAATTTATATTTTAGGTTAGTGACGGATTAGTGACGGATTTAATTACCAACGGATTATAATCCGTTGGTAAATTAATTACATATTATTACCGACGGATTTGAATCGTTGCTAAATTATTTAAAATAATTATTAAATTTATATTTAGGTTAGCGACGAACTAGTGACGGATTTAATTACCGACGGATTATAATCCGTTGATGAATTAATTACATATTATTATCGATGGATTTGAGTCGTTGCTAAATTATTCAAAATAATTATTAAATTTATATTTTAGGTTAGCGACGAATTAGTGACGGATTTAATTACCGACGGATTATAATCCGTCGGTAAATTAATTACATATTATTACCGACGGATTAGAGTCGTTGCTAAATTATTTAAAATAATTATTAAATTTATATTTTAGGTTAGCGACGGATTAGTGACGAATTTAATTACGGACGGATTATAATAGAAGAGGGACGGGCAATAGCATATATACTTTTTAATTTTTTTTATATATTTTTTTTGGATAAATAAAACTATTTGAGATGTTGGTTAGTAGTGATTTTTTTTTTATAAAAAGTTATATAAAAAGGTTAAGAATTTTTAAAGAAATGAAAGTATATAATAGAAAAAAGAGAGACGGACAATATCATTTACTTTTTTAATTTTTTTTAATTTTTTGTTTGGATAAATAAAACTATTTGAGATGTTAGTTAGTAGTGAAAATTTAAAAAAAAATTATATAAAAAAGGTTAAGAATTTTAATGAAATGAAAGTATATAATAGAAAAAAGAGAGACGGATAATAGCATTTACTTTTTTAATTCTTTTTAATTTTTTTTTGGAAAAATAAAACTATTTGAGATGTTGGTTAGTAGTGATTTTTTTTTTACAAAAATTTATATAAAAAAAGTTAAGAATTTTTAAAGAAATAAAAGTATATAATAGAAGTGGGGCGAACAATAACATATATTATTTTTTAATGTTTTATATTTTTTTTGGATAAATAAAATTATTTGAGATGTTGGTTAGTAGTGGATTTTTTTACAAATAAAAAAACTATACATTTATAAATAAAAAATTAAAGAATTTTACCCGTCCCTGATTTCTTTATTATACTTTCATTTGTTTATTTTTTTTCTAACTTTTTTTATATAACTTTTTGAAAAAAACTTCAATACTAAAAAATGTCCAAAATATTTATTTATATTCATAAAAAATAAAAAAACTATACATTTATAAATAAAAATTAAAGAATTTTACCCGTCCCTGATTTCTTTATTATACTTTCATTTGTTTATTTTTTTGCAAACTTTTTATATAACTTTTTGAAAAAAACTTCAATACTAAAAAATGTCCAAAATATTTATTTATGTTCATAAAAAATAAAAAAACTATACATTTAGGGTATAGGGTATAGTGTATAGGGTATATGGTATAGGGAATAGGGTATAGGGTATAGGGTATAGGGCATAGGTATAGGGTATAGGGTATAGGGTATAGGGTATAGGGTATAGTATATAGGGTGTAGAGTATAGGGTATAGGGTATAGTATATAGGGTATAGGGTATAGGGTATAGGGCATAGAGTATAGGGTATAGGGTATATGATATATGGTATAGAGTATAGGGTATAGGATATAGTATATAGGGTATAAGGTATAGGGTATAGAGTATATGGTATAGGGTATAGTATATAGGGTATAGGGTATAGTATATAGGGTATAGAGTATAGGGTATAGGGTATATAGTATAGGGTATATGGTATAGGGTATAGTATATAGGGTATAGGGTATAGTATATATGGTATAGATTATAGGGTATAGGATATATGGTATAGTATATAGGGTATATGATATAGTATATAGGGTATAAGGTATAGGATATAGGGTATAGGGTATAGGATATATGGTATATGGTATAGGGTATAGCTAGGGTATAGGGTATAAGGTGTTAAGGCATATGGTATAAAATACGGGTGTTTGGTGTATGGGGCATATTGTATAGGATATGAGTTATGGTTTTTTTTTTTTTTTTTTTTTTTTTTTTTAAAGAGGATCAACATATTGACGACTCGAACTCGAGACCTTTGGTCTCAAGTGAGGAGTGCCTACCCCAGACTACAATATGATATATGTTTTAGGGATTTGGTATATTAAAAATTATTTTATTTAAAAATTATTAACTTTTTTTTATGTGTATGATATAATATTATTTTATATTTTAAATTATTATTATTATAAATTATTTTTACTAATTATTATAATATAGAAATGAGGATTTAGGTGTAGAAATATGATTTAAGGAAAGATGAAAATGCCAATTATTACTTATTATCAATAAATCATATTTTTAGGGTTTGTGGTATATGTATATCATTTAGGGTTTAAGGTTTGGGGTATAAGTATATGAGATTTGGGATATAGTAATAATCATTATTAATATTTATTTTAAAGATTAAATTATTATTATTGTTAATAAGTATTTTTTTATAATTTATTACTATCAATTATTACTTAGGTATATTAATATTTCTTAGAAGTGTAATTATTAAATTATTATTATCAATAAATTATATTTTTAGCCATTATTGTTTTAGGATTTAGAGTGGAATTCAAGGCATAGGTATATTAATATTTCTTAAAAGTTTAATTTATTTTGTTGTTTTACGTATTTTTTTCGATATTATTATCATAATTTTTATTTATTGTATATTATTCAATTATTAGGCATATTAATAATTATTTTTTACTAATTATTATGATCATTAAAACTTTTTTGTGATAAAAAAATAAACATAAGAGGTGGCAATAAATCATTAGAACACATATATTCACATGGATCACTACCCCAAGCAACATCTTCACCATTAAATACATCAAATATAATTTACTCCAATGGTCCAAATTCATTCAAGAAAAAACACAAATACACTCATTTAATTGGCTCTCTAATTTTACAAGGATTGATTTTTAAATCAATCTGGACTATTAAATGTACACTTCCAATGATCCAAAATCATCCTAACAAAACCCTTACACCTTATTTTCTTCCCATTCCAGCCGCCTCCCTCATTCTCTCTCAATCTCCGATCGCCTCCCTCATTCTCTCCCCTTCACTGCATCACCGGTGCCCCCTCGCTCACCAAGACTGTTACGATGAAAGACAAGAGTACTGATGTTATGATGGATATTACATCGACTGGTTTGGTTCTGGCTGGAAGCAATTCGGGTTCTGAGGAGTCTCGTGGTTTGAATGTGGCCCAGTTCCGGTTCGAGTTCCAGTTCCAAATGAAGATCCAGAAGGGAGGGTCCATGGTCGAGGTCTGCCTGCTTTGCTGCGCAAATCTGGTGGTCCATCAGAGCCTGAAAAAGTTTTCATGTTACCTCAGAAATGGATGTAAGGCAGTACTGTTTACCTTGTTCTTACGTTTTGCTGTTCGTAGTGCAACTAAAGCAATTTGCATCTTTTTTGTCTTTGAAGGTTGTGTTAGGTGATTTGTTTATGCAAAAAACTGTCTCATTCTAAGGGGTGAGAGATTTGGAAGTACTACTGTTGCGCACAGTGGTGTATCAATAAAGTAGAAATCAGCTAGAGTTAGTTAGACTTTTGAGTGTATTGTTTTTGGTGTTTCCTTGTAAATATTTATGGTTCTTAAACAGTATGTTCCTTGTGAATATGTCCCCAGTTAATAAAGTATTTTGGTTCATTAACTTTCTCAAGTATGCTTTTTATTTACAGATCATTTGTACTATAATATAATGGTTAGTCATTGGAAGAAAAGCAATTTCGGGGAAGACATAGAATTAAAAAATCAACTCTTCTGCTTTTCTGATATGTTGTAATGCATCTGCTTTGAGGATCTTGAATTCAGGATTGGGCTTCACCGGCTTTATCAGGATCTGGAACTCGGGATTGGGTACATGTAGCAACTCGTTGTAGGAGCTACTTGTCTACTTGGTTTAATATTTCTCAGTTGAATTATGATTTAATTTTCTTGGTTGTAATTTGTTTCATTGGACTTTGTTCATTATATTGGTGTGATGATGGTGATCAAAGTTGAAATGAAAGGATACGTAAAGACTAATTTGAGAATAAAAAAAGTTTAGGGAAGCAAAGTGTAAATGTGAAATTTCAAGGATTGATTTGAAATTTATAAAAGTTAAGGGACTGATTTGAGAATAAGAAAAGTTAAAGGGACTGATTTAAATTGATTGACATTATAATTTGTTTTTGATAAAAATATTTAGGATATATATATATTAAAATATATATTTTTAAACATATATATATATAATTTTTTTTAATATAAAATGCAAATTTAGTGACGGAAATATTCGTCGGGAAACCCTTAATAATTTGACATATAAAAAAACGAATGAATATTGAATTTTTTAAATAAATTTAGTGACGGAATAATCTGTCAGTAATATTAAATAATATAAATTACTATTACAGCTTAAAAAAATAGCGATGGAATAGTCCGTCAGTAATATTAATAATAAAAATAATAATTACAGCATCATAAATAATAGCAACAGAATGATCCGTCGATAATCCGTCACTAAAATGGTCCAAAAAATAAAACGACCATTTAAATAGCGACGAAAAATTCGTCGCTAATCCGTCACTAAATTGGTCCAAAAAATAAAACGTCCATTTAAATAGCGACGGAAAATCCGTCACTAATTCGTCGACATAATGCTTGAAATTGGTCGATTATTTTACGAAATTACTAACAGATTTTAAAACAATAGCGACGGAAAAATCCGTCGCTAAAGTTGATTGAGAACCGTCAGTGATCCGTCGAAAGATTTACCGACGAGCGTTTTACCAGCGGAATTTTTCCATCGGGAATCCGTCGCTAAATCAATTTAGTGACGGAATTTTGGTATTTAGTGACGGATTTTTCCGTCGGTAACTGCCATTTTTCTTGTAGTGAAGGATATGAAGACCATTCAATGACATATGTAATACAATAAGGCATATCATTAAATGAATATAAAACTTCTTATTCTCAATAAGAAAATTACATCCTTCATCATCCATATAAGAAACGAAAATAATATTCCTACTCAAATTCGGAACGTAGTAACACTTGTTCAAAACAAGTACTAGTCCACTAGGTAAATTGACTTCATAAGTCCCTATGGCTAATGCAACAACTCTTGCTCCATTCCCACGCATAGGTTTAATTCACCTTCTTTGAGTAGCTTTCTATTCTTTGTTCCTTGCACATTTAAACAAATGTGAGATCCATATCCGGTATCATATACCCAAGAACAAGAAGTCGAAAGGAAAATATCTATCATATAGATACTTGAAGTAGTAGCAATCATATTGCCCTTCTTCACCTTTTAGGCCTTCCTTTTAAGCCTTGCAACTTTGCTTCCAATGAACAATCTCATTGCAATGGTAGCAAACTGCATCCTTTTTGAGACACTTTGGATTTAGCCTCTTCGGCTTTGGCAACTTTTGCCCTAGGTTTAGCAACCTTTGCTTTTCCTACTTTGTGTTTTCTTTTAAACCCCTTTCTTGTGTTAACCATTAACACAACAAACCTCTCTTGCCTACCTTGCACTTGGAACATTTCCTTTGTGCGTTGTGCTAGAACAAAAGTAACTTCATGTGTTCAAGGTTCTTCCTAAGATCCTTTAAACATGGTGTCAAGTATAAGGCAAGCAACACCGTTAGAATCATCATCATGTTTCTAATGTTGCTCCTTATCTGCCCTTTGCAACATTTGCAGCGGGTTCAGCAGGAACGGGTCCGTCAAGAACGTACACTTTTGCTTAAGAACAATTCTTTAAGCTTCTGATCCAATCAGAATAATCTGTACCGTTCCTTTCGAACTTTGTCCTTCATAAGGACGAATCTCAATTTATTGTGTAATGCTATTTCTACAACAAAATATGTAAACTATATGAACACATATCAATATCAACACATTTATCATCTAAGAGCAAATAATGTATTTCACAAATACTCCCACTAAATTATACACCTTCTAATACAAGCATGTATCATATAATTATAGTGGGCTAAGATCCATATTTCACTTGATTTTGGTTTAACTGAGTCAATGCCCGAAATCAAGCTATTTAGGTAGAAACATCAATCATATCTCTATATGACTCTTAGATCTTTTATGAGATTTTCTTAGACATCATATGTCAAAACATGTTTTAAATCTCATCTATGCCTTGGGTCAAATCTCATTTGAAAGAACCAATTAAGTCAAAACCTTTTTCAAACATACGAGACACGGAACGATGCACCTGACTATGGCCAAAACTACATCAACCATAATCTCATCTTGCTCACAAATTAAGATATAAGATGCACCCAACTGAGTCGAAACTACATCAAGTACCCTAAAATTTCACAAGTGTTCTAATCAAGGAATGACATAAGACTTAAATATTTAGAAGGTTTTACACATAAAAAACATCGCATGGTTGAATGACAAACGTTGATTTTGAAAAGGGATTTTGTGTGGCAAACCTTGATTTTGAAGGAGTTTGAAAAGGAAGTTTGAATGACAAACTTCGGTTTTGAACCGGGCATTATGATGTTACCCTTTTTTATGAAAACGATGGCAAGTAAGAAGTGATCGACAAGTCATTTTGTGACTCGGACGTTTGAAAGTAAATACTATTAACAAACCAAATGGTTTGGAGTTATAAATGACAGTATTGAAATTGACGGTATCAACGGATCGAACGATCCGGACGGTAAAAGTGCGAATCGACGAACCTAACGATTCGGACTGTAAAGAGCGTACAGTAAATGACAATATCAACGGATCAAACGATCCGGATGGTAAATAACGATCAACGAACCAAACGGTTCAGACGGTAGAAATGACGATCGACGAACCAAACAGTTCGGACGATAAATGACATAAAGTAAAAAGGGACTCAATCTCTGTTTTAACCCTAAATCACTTTTCTCGAGGGAGAAAAGATGATAGAGGGAGGATCATCTTGAGACCTGTAGATGGCATTTCTTCTACATTTTGGAAACTTTGATCGGATCGAAGATAGCGTATGATGCGTAAAACGAGGCGAAGCGGAGTTTGAGAGTGAGAGTGTTACCAATGGCTAGGTGTTGACTCTTTTGCTCGGGAGGATGTATACGGGATATGAAATGGTGTTTGAAAGGTGTTTTGGATGTGTTTGGCTCGTGTTTGGCTTGGAAAACGTGGTTTTCATGCAAATTGAGGTGTTTTCGGAGCTCGGGAGGGTGTTTTGGTCGCTGGAACCGAGGTGTTTTGGAGGAGAGGTAATTTTTTGGACCTTCTTTACTAAAGGGGAGAGGATATATTTATAGGGGGTGAAACTGAAGAATAGGCCGTCCGACCAGATCCTCAATTTCAGGGACTTCTTGGGTATTTTGAGATTGACTGAGACTGATTTGTTAATCTTGAAGAACAGGCCGGACGGCCAGACCTTCAATTTGAGGCATTTTGGTCTTTTCAGCCTTGAATTTGATTGATGTTGACAAGAGGGAGCTTGCATTTAAGCCACGTGTCCCTGCTTAGTCATTAACCAAGCCCATTTACTCCGTTAAGTCGGGTTTTGACCCTTTTTTAAATAATTGTCCGAGAAAATGTCGGAATAGTCCCGGAAAGTCCCGGAAATTGCGTATTTATGGAAAAGTGGTATTTTCACGTGTGCGAACGTGTGTTGAATACACTTTGGATTTTGGATGCACGGGGTAGTCCTGAAAAGTCTCGTTAACTTGGAAAGTGTGAGTTAACGGATTCTCGTTAACTTGGAAAGTGTCAGTTAACGGATTGTAACGATCCGGATTTGGGTACTTACAAAAGGTTCTGAAGTGATTTTGAGAGGCATTAAGCGGGACTCTTTGTATTTCCTCCAAGGTAGAATGCTTTCTGGTTCAGTTTTGATTGCATCATCTTTAGTGGTCAAGGAGGATATGAAAAAGTTGTGGCATATTAAGCTTGGGCACATGAGCATTAGAGGGATGCAGATACTGGCAAATCATGGTCTTCTTTGTGGCCATAAGGTCAAGGACCTTAAGTTTTGTGAGCGTTGTGTACTTGGAAAGATGCAACAAAGCAGTTTACAAAAGGGGTCATAGAACAAAAGGTAGTCTGGATTACATCCACTCTGATTGTTGGGGACCTTCACGCCATGAATCATTGAGGGGTCACAAGTATTTATTGTCTTTGATAGATAATTACTCGAGGAAGACTTGGGTTATTATTATGAAGCACAAGAGTGAGACTCTCATAAATTTTAGACAGTGGAAGACATTAGTGGAGAATCAGACAAAGAAGAAGATCAAAAGACTCCGGACAGATAATGGGTTAGAGTTTTGCAGTGCTGAGTTTGATGAGTTCTGTAAGGAAGTGGGGATTTCTATACATCTTACTATAATGGGTATACCACAGCAGAATGGTGTCACAGAATGCATAAATCAGACGTTGTTAGCTAGAGCAAGGTGCATGCAGCAAGGTGCATGCTCTATAATGCAGGGTTGTATAAGCGATTCTGGATAGAAGCGGTTAGTACAACATGTTACTTGATAAATCGCGGACCTCACACAGGTATCGATCTCAAAGTTCCCCATGAGGTATGGTCAGGTAAACCTGTTGATTATTCTAATATAATAGCTTTAGGTTGTACTTCTTATTATCATGTGGATGATGGGAAGTTAAAACCGAGGGCTAGAAAAGGAGTTTTCATGGGTTATGCAGATTGTGTTAAGGGATACCGGATTTGGTCTCAATCAGAGAGTAGGGTTATTATAAGCATGAATGTTGTATATGATGAAAATTTTGTGCTTAATCCTATTATGAGATTTGTGATTGTATCATGTATTGAAGACATGGTGTCATATGCACTTCAGGTTGCTGAGAAAGTGGAGCCCGATCCTACGGAGCCAACCACTTTCAAGGAAGCAGTTACATGTTCAAAGTCTACCCAGTGGCATACAACTATAGGAGACGAGATGGAGTCACTTCACAAAAATCAGAAATGGGAGTTAACCAAGAGGCCTGAAGGCAGAAAGATTGTTACTTGAAAGTGGGTATTCATGAAAAAGGAAGGTATGAACCCCTTTTGTAAACTGCTTCACTGCATCTTCCCAAGTACACAATGCTTACAAAACTTAAGGTCCTTGACCTTATGGCCACAAAGAAGACCATGATTTGCCAGTATCTGCATCCCTCTAATGCTCATGTTCCCAAGCCTAATATGCCACAACCTTGTCATATCCTCCTTGACCACTAAAGATGATTCAATCAAAACTGACCCAGAAAGCGTTCTACCTTGGAGGAAATACAATGAGTCCCACTTAATGCCTCTCAGAATCACTTTAGAACCTTTGCAAATACAAATTGCTCCACATTTACCTTTGAAACTGTACCCTTTACTGTCTAGCTGACTAAGAGAAATCAAATTCTTTGTCATGTGTGGAATGTGTCTCACATCATCAAAGTGCAGAACTTGCCATCATAAGTCTGCAGCTTGATAGAGCCAATACCAACCACCATGCAAGTAACACTGTTGGCCATATGGATATTACCCCCATCTACCTGCTCATAAGTTTTAAACCACTCTCACCTCGGACTAATATGGTAAGAAGCTTCAGAGTCAAGAATCCACATATCTGGATGTCGTGTAGATTCTTTTGTAACCAGAGCATAATCTTCATCAGAACTGCTACTATCAACTGCAACAACATTAGCTTCAGAACGAATAGGAGGCTCGTCTCACTTCTTCCTAGGACAATCGGTATTCCAATGTCCCTTTTCCTTGCAATAGTTATAAATATCCCCAGGTTTCAGAAGCATTCTTCTTCTCGCTGCTAGAACCCCTGCTGCCTTTCACAACTAAACCTGCTGACTGGTTATCTGTACTACTATTACCACTTGCCTTTCGATGCGGCTCTCTAGTCTTGAGCGAGGATTTCACCTCCTCTAGAGTTATCGTCTCCTTACCATTGATACTAGAGTTAACGTAGTGTTCATATGATAAACGCAATGAAACAAGAAGCATTAATGCAGCATCCTCATCCACAACTTTAGCATCTATATTATGATGTTCAAGTAATAAATATACAAATCTATATAGGTGATCCCTAATGGGTGTACCTTCCTTCATTCGAAGAGAACACAGCTTTTGCTTCAGATACAACTTGTTGGTCAATTATCGTGTCAAAAGCATATCTTCCAATGCAAGCCACTAAGCACCTACAGAATCAGTATCAGCAATATCCGCTATAACATCATCATCTAGACACCTTATGATTTTAGAGTGGGCCATTCCATCTAGCGCGATCAGATCTGTTGCTTCCTTCTCAGCTGCCTTCTTATCCTTCTCTGAACTCTCTGTTGTTGTAGCCGTAACAACACATATAGGAACGAATTCTGCTTTGCCCTTTGGATCCTGACGACCCCTGATTGCAGCAGCCACTAGAGCCCACTAACCCTTGTAACTCAACATGGCTTTCATCTTGATTTGCCAAAGACTAAAACTATTCTTCCCATCGAACTTGTCAATTGGTGATTCTATTCCTGATCCCATCTTATTCTGAAGCGGAATACCCTCAGATATTTCTCAACCAACCAAGTCTGATACCAATTTGTTATAACATAGATAAGAAAATAGCAAAAAAATAGCAATCACACAAACACAAAATATACAACTTGGCTACGTCCACGGGTAAATGGAGAGAATATTATTATCACTTGGAAATCAACGATTACAATATCTATATAGTGCACGAATTTTGATAACAAAATTCCTGACTGTAGAGAAACAGATGAGCAGTTGAACTTCTGAATCCTAGAATTATTGATATGTCTATCTGGTAGGCTTAGTCGCACGCCTACTAAATTAGACCTAAACTCGGCCACTAATAATGTAATTAGGGTAAGTCAGGGTCGATCCACGAGGAACAGTGATTGATTACGAACTAGTCACGGACAATGGGGGATTTGTTTGTTTTTTGAATTACTTCCTAAGAACATAAATTAAACTAATTAAGAGTGAAAACAATGATTGAGAAACACTTCAGATTTGATTTCAAGCTTCCATGGATGTCTCAAGCTTTCTCTAGAAAAATAATAACTAAAAGATGGAACCCTAAAATAATATTCTTAAGGAGTTTATATACCCCTTCCTAATAAAACCTAAAAACTAATTAATTAGAATAATAAGATAACAAAAAGAAAATAATAAAATAAAAACAAAGAAAAGCCACCTGCGGTCAACTGTGTAATGCCTCGGTCAAAACAATGAAATTCCTTTGGTCCATGCGCCGCCCCCTTTGGTCTTCACGTGAGTCCACAGTAGTTGTTGAAAGAGCGAATTCAATTTCCCAATTACCTATTTTTACTTTGGTCACCAAGCTTCCATCTTTCATTTTGGTCACTGAAATCTTCGCTTTTCTGTTTGATTCCGAACTTCAAAACTGCTGACTTTATCCTCCCAGACATAAACTTTTGCAGGACATCACAAAGTCACTCAAAATATATCTCATAATTACAATGATATCCCACAACTTACCAATTCCACAGAAACTCAAAATTACATAAAAACTACTCTAAAATACATTAAAATCAGAATAAAATGCTCAGAAAATTAGGGAAATACATATAGTAAAATCTGCCACATCAAATTCCCCCACGCTTAGACCATTACTCGTCCCTGAGTAATATCCTATCCCCACTCTAAGCACCGGTCTAAACAGATAGCATGGGAGGAAAATGATCCCTAATCTCCTCTAAACCACCAGTCAAAAATCAACCAACTCAAACACTCACTCAATGTACTCGGAGAATGGAACTCCGCTCCTTATCACTCCAAAAATAATAATGTTACCAATAGCCTTAGCTCGACCCCAACTCCAAATATGCAAAAACGGGACATCCAAGCTAAGGCCCACACATCAAAAAGCCAAGGGGAACTAAAGATGTCCTAATTTTCCCCCACGCTTATCTCGCACTACAATCTCCCTCGAAAAAGAAGCCAATGCCCAAGCAAAGACTTACCTCGTGCAAAACACCAACACCCCTTATAACACCAAAAAGAATTACGAGGATTTTCTATCCTAACGCCTCTAACCGAGCCTCCTACACCAAATATGAAAATCCTAACCCGAGACTCCTATCCTCCCTTATGTCTCCTCACCGGTGATATACATGATATGAAAGTGTTTCACTCACTCACCTTTTTCCTAGGTGCCGTTTCCGGTTTTCACCTAGACTCTCGATTTTTCATCATTTTTTTTTTTTCACACTCTCTCTCCTTTTGCCTAAGTGCCCTCTCGGGTTTTCACTTAGCCTCTCATTTTTCATTTTTTTTTTTTTTTTTTTGAAAAGAACATAAAACAGCATATACAACAACAAACATGTACCCCACCCCCCTCACTAAATCATGCATAGTCCCATATGCATCACAAAAGTATAAAATAAGTAAGATAGGGGTAGGGATACCTCTCGGCACTACTGTGGCGGCCTGAACTGGTAGTCCCACGGACCATGCGAACTGGAACTGCTCGCTGGGAATGGCCACCTCTGCCATCTCCCGTCATCATACTGTGGTGCCATGCGCACCATATAATCATGAAGCTGATCTGACGATCCATAGTAATGGCAACCGCATATCCATACGGGCCATCAAACGATCCACGCCACTATCACCAAGACTCGCAGCCCCCGTAACCAATGCCCTCAGTCTCCTCCATATAATCATCATCATCATCGTCGTCGTCCTCCTCAACATATTCTGCTTCTTCCTCCACCTGCTCTTCAACAATTCTAACGTTCATTCCTCTAACCTCCCTCTTATTGCTTTCCAGAGAGTCTCGAGAAATGGGCCTAATTATCTTCACCTTGTCACCCCCAAAATTCCACTGCACCCCCGCAGCCTTTTACCAACCCTAAGCAATCAATGATGGGTACGGAAATCCATTCCGTTTATTCTCTCCCACGACTTGCATATTATCTGAAATGATGTGGCCCAAAGAAATCTGACCTCCGTTGATAATCAAATGAATCAATAATGCATGCTTCCACGGAACTTTCACATGCTGCGCTGTCGGGAGGATCCTATAGCATACCAATTTATTCACCCCCTTTGCCACTAGATTAAACTGCGTCTCACTCACAAACTTGGGTGAACCATCCGGGTTGTAGGTCCATTGGAGTCGATTACCCTCCAACGTCCTCGCCACATCCGCAAAATATATCCTCCATTCCTCATTTGTTGCTTTAAAATACTCACATTCCTCCCTTTTCACTCTAGGGAGCCCATAGAATTTATTAATATCCTCACTCCTGAATTTAATTGTCTTCCCCCTCACAAAAGAATGCTCTCGATCCATGGGGATTTTGTTCATATTCGAATAAAATTCTTTCACCATCAAGCTATTACCCTCCCCCTTAGGCTCATCACAAAACTGTTGCCACTGTCGAGTCCCAAACTTAGATGTAAGCCCGAATGATAAAATGTTAAATTGCCTCTCCGCAATTATGGCTCTATTGGTATTGAAATGAAAATAATTTTGGGACATGTAGTAATTAAACCTTGAGGAATCGTGAGGATCCTCACACCGGAGAAGGGTTCCGAGGGGAGGGGGAGGAACAATAGATAAACTTTCATCAACCCTTTGCTTTTTCTTACCTCCCTTTTTGGATTGTTCTTTTGTTTTTCCCATATTAAACAATATATCACCCACAACAAAACAATTCCCAACTACTCAATATAAACTGAAAGCGCAGAGAATAGAAAGAGGAATGAGCTTCGAACCTTTCAATGATTCTGGAAAAAATCTGTCCTGAAAACTCAAGGGACTCGCCGGAAAATTTTAAACTCGCCGGAATCTGCAAACTTGTCTCCGGAAAACTCAAACAGCCGCCGGAAAATTTTAGGGCCGGACACGAAATCGCCCGGATTGGAACAAGGGTCGGCTAATCTGAAGGTTTAGGGTGAGGGGAAAGATTATTGAGTAGGGAGAGAGGTCGGAATATGAGGGAAAGGGGAAGAACTCGCCGGATACAATGGGAGCCTTGGTCGGAATTTTTAGAGGGTAGAGAGAGAGAGAGAAGGTAGAAACGGGTAGGATGTTGTTGAAATTGAGAGGAGTTGGATTTAATTCCAATTTGCATCTTATTTGTAACTTGACCCAAATCAAAAGCACCGACCCATTTACTCCTTCCTTGGGCCGGATTTAATCACAACCGGGTACGCGAGGCGGCCGCCCAGATAGGAGTGAGGCGTGCGCAACAAACACCGCAACTTGGTGCTATTTTTCTTCAACTTGAGGCGGGCGCAAGGTCTGGATTAAGGCGGGCGCCTTATACTGCTTTTGCTTTTTGGCCTTTGCTTTTAAGCAATACGAGGCGGCCGCATGAATGGGGACGGGGCGAGCGCCTGAAATGCCGTGAGTGGCCTTGGTTTTTGAGCAACATGGTGCGGCCGCCTGGAATGGAGATGGGCGTGCGCCTCAGATTGGCTTGAAATTGGCCCCAACCTCTGGTATTGAGGCGGCCGCTTGGCCCTACTTGGGGCGGGCGCCTGAGACTAAACAACTTTTTTTTTTTTAGAGAAATAGGCCCAGGCTGATTTTGCTTCTCCTCCTTGCTTTTCCTTTTCCTGCACAACACCATAAAACAAAAACCCTTCAGTAGCACCTATTTTAGACATGAATAAAAATTTGCAAAAATTAAAAATGAAATGTACAAAATGACTAATAACAAAAGCAATTAAATTCCGGGTTGTCTCCCGGTTAGCCGCCCGTCTTTAACGTCTTTAGCTAGACCAAACGCCGGGAAAGCCCCCGGCTAGAATCAACGTTTAAAGTCTTTGACAAGACTCGGATCCAAAAGCTATCAAACATATACCGGATCTTGGAGATCAATCTCTTCCAAACTCGCGGTATTTACCACTTCATTTTCAAAATACGGTTTTAACCGTTGACCATTCACTTTGAATCCTTTGTCCTCATTAGGACTTGAGATTACCACTGTCCCAAGCGGGGACACCTCCCTCACCACATAAGGACCGGTCCACCGGGACCTCAACTTGCCCGGAAACAAACGAAGTCGGGAATTAAAAAGAAGGACCTTTTGACCCACCTTAAAGTCCTTTCTAATAATCATTTTGTCATGCCAAATCTCCGCTCGCTCCTTATAAAGGAGGTTATTCTCATATGCATCCCTCCTAATCTCATCCAATTCACTCAAGTGCAATTTTCTCTCCTCACCGGAACCCTCTAAGTTCAAGTTGAACTTTTTGACCGCCCAATAGGCCTTGTGTTCAAGCTCAACCGGCAAATGGCAAGGTTTACCAAACACCAACCGATATGGTGACATACCAATTGGTGTCTTGTATGCAGTCCGGTAAGCCCACAACACATCATCAAGCCTTTGACTTCAATCCTTTCTATTCGGGTTCACAGTTTTTTCAAGGATGGATTTTATTTCTCTGTTGGATACCTCGGCTTGGCCATTTGTTTGGGGGTGATAAGCAGTCGACACCTTATGGGTGATATGATATTTCTTGACTAGAGCTTCGACTATCTTATTGCAGAAATGTGTCCCCCTATCACTTATAATGGCCCTTGGCATCCCAAACCGACACAAAATATTGCTCCTAAGGAAGTTGACCACTACTTTTGAATCATCGGTGCGTGTAGGGATGGCTTCCACCCATTTGGACACATAGTCAACCGCAAGTAAAATGTACACAAACCCACAAGAATTAGGGAACGGACCCATAAAGTCTATTCCCCATACATCAAAGATTTCACAATTCACGATAAGAGTTTGTGGCATTTCATTACGGCGCCCAATATTACCAACCCTTTGGCACCTATCACACGACTGACAAAAAGTGGCCGCATCCCGGAACAAAGTAGGCCAAAAGAAGCCACACTCCAAGACTTTTCTAGCGGTCTTGTTCACACCAAAATGGCCACCACACGCATGCTCATGACAGAATTTGAGAATAGAGGACACCTCACTATCGGGAATACACCTCCGAATGACTTGGTCGGCACAATGCCTCCACAAGTTGGGCTCATCCCACACATAATATTTGGCATCACTGCGGACTTTGTCTCTTTTCGATTTTGACATCCCCGGAGGGAATCTATTAGAAACGAGAAAATTGACCAAGTCCGCATACCAAGGAGCCATAGAACTAACTGCCCAAAGAACCTCATCAGGAAACTCACCCCGGATTGGGGCTTGTTTATAAGGCTTGTCCTCCTCCATAACAAGGCGACTCAAATGATCGGCAACTAAATTTTCAGCCCCCTTTTTGTCCTTTACCTCTATATCAAACTCACTCAACAAGAGAATCCACCGAATGAGTCTCGGTTTAGCCTCTTTTTTAGACATCAAGTATTTTAGAGCAGCGTGATCGGTGTAAACAATGATTTTAGTGCCCAACAAGTAGGACCTAAATTTTTCTAGTGCAAAGACCACCGCCAACATCTCCTTTTCTGTGGTGGAGTAATTTCTTTGTGCCCCATTCAAAGTCATCGACGCATAATAGATTACATGCGAGGCACGCTCCACTTTTTGACCCAAAACCGCCCCCACAGCATAATCACTCGCATCACACATGATCTCAAAGGGACGAGACCAATCGGGTGCTTGAATAATGGGGGTGGTTGTCAACCTAGACTTCAACTCATTGAAAGATTGCTTGCAATTATCATCAAAATTAAAATCAACCTCTTTTTGCAACAAGGTGCATAGAGGTGAAGCAATCTTTGAGAAGTCCTTTATAAATCTCCGGTAAAACCCGGCATGACCAAGAAATGACCGGACTTCACGCACGTTGGTGGGGTAAGGAAGTGAAGAAATGACATCAATCTTAGATTTGTCAACTTCAATACCCCTTTTTGACACAACATGACCTAACACTATGCCTTGCTCGACCATAAAATGACATTTTTCAAAATTTAGGACCAAATTAGTTTCAATGCATCTATCCAACACTAGTCCTAAATGAGCAAGGCATTCATCAAACGAGTCTCCATGGACAGTGAAGTCATCCATGAACACTTCCATAAATCTTTCCACAAAATCGGAGAATATACTCATCATGCACCGTTGGAAAGTTCCAGGTGCATTACACAATCCAAACGGCATTCTCCGATAGGCAAAAGTGCCGAAGGGGCAAGTAAATGTAGTTTTCTCTTGGTCTTCAGGGGCGATAGGTATTTGAAAATACCCGGAAAAACCATCAAGAAAACAAAAATACGCCCTTCCGGCTAACCTTTCCAACATCTGATCAATAAAGGGGAGGGGGAAATGATCTTTAAGAGTTACCTCATTCAGCCGTCGGAGATCAATACACACGCGAATCCCCGTTTGCTCCCGGATTGGAACCAACTCTCCTTTCTGATTACGAGAAACTGTGATCCCGCCCCTCTTGGGCACACACTGTGTGGGGCTCACCCACTTACTGTCGGAGATGGGATAGATGATCCCCATCTGTAGTAGCTTCAGGACCTCCTTCTTTACCGCCTCCATCATTGGCGGATTAAGTCTCCTCTGCGGCTGCCTCACTGGCTTCGCACCCTCCTCTAGGTTGATCCGGTGCATACACAAAGATGGACTAATGCCCTTGAGATCGGCAATAGTCCAACCAATCGCGGATTTCCGCTCCCGAACCACCTCAATCAACCTCTTCTCTTGATCCTCAGTCAAACTACTAGAAATCACCACCGGAAGCGTCTCTCCCTCACCTAAATAAACATACTTAAGGTGCTCAGGGAGAACCTTCAACTCAAGCTCCGGTGCCTTCTCTATAGATGGAACAAGCCTCTCAACCGGAACCTCTAACTTCATATAACCACGACCCGGTTCTGTAGCAAACATAGCACTCTCTGTAAGACCCATAACTGCTTCCTTCATCGAATCTGAGATGTCAAACTCCAAGCTAGCATACCCCAAAGCATTCTCTAATGCGGCCTTGAGATCATCATCTCCACTAGACACCTCAAATACCTCCTCAACCAATGGCTCGACCACATCAATGAAACACAGTGACTCCGTATCCTTAGGGTATCTCATAGAGTCAAAGATATTGAACTCCATCACTTGGCCATCAAATTCCATTGTCAAGGAACCATTAGCCACATCAAGCTTTGTCCGAGCAGTTGACATAAAAGGCCTCCCTAACAGTATGGGAGCCTTTGGATCCGTCTCCATCTCTAGCACATAGAAATCTGCAGGAAATATCATCTTCCCCACTCTAACCAAAACATCTTCCACCAATCCCTTCGGGTAGGCATTCGACCTATCCGCTAGCTGTATCACCACTCTGGTATCCTGCAGTGGTCCCAACTTCAGAGTTTCAAACATCGAATAAGGCATGACGTTGATTGACGCCCCCAAGTCTAACATCGCCTTATGCTCGGGAAGCATCCCCCAAGCTAAGCTTGGAATCACGAACATTCTGGGTCACTTTGCACTTCTTAGGCAATTTCCGCTGATACACTGCAGACACGTGCTCACTAACCTTACCCTTCTTCATACTCCTCTCCTTCTGATTTCTCTTCAGCGTACACAACTCTTTCAAGAACTTTGCATACCTCGGGACAGTCTGAAGAAGGTCCAGGAAAGGAATATTAACCTCCAACCTCTTGAAGGTATCATAAATCGCCTTGTCAGGCTCTGGCTTTCGATGCTCTTTCAAGGCCTCGGGGAATGGAACCTCAGGCTCATATACAGGAGCCTTAACCACTGGTGTAACTTCTTTCTGATCGGGTGCCTTTTGTACTGGCTCTGAAATCTCAACCTCAATCTCCGGTTCCTCTGCTATGCAACTCCTTACCACTATGAAGAGTGATCGCACATGCATTCTATTTTGGATTCGGTTCAGTCTGTGAAGGCAGCTTCCCCGAATTCTGAGCCTCCATCCTACCCACAGCATCTGCTATCTGTCCCATCTGTCTCTCCAAACCACTGATACTCGTATCAGTCCTGCGGTAATCTTTCTTGAAGGTTGCGATACTCGTATCGGTTCTCTGCGTCTTCTGAAGGCGGGTGGATAAGGTGCTCATACTCTGAGCCAATGTACGGAACATATCTTCTGTAGATTGTCCCTGCTGTTGCGGCTGCTGTGGCTGCGGTGGTTGCTGTGGCTGCGGTGGTGTAAGTACCCCAATCTGGATCACACCCTTTCAAACACACGGGAAACGCCGCAGACTCATCAACACAGTCTCGATGACCCCTCTCACTCAAAACCCTCTCTAAACCCCCAACCAAACCAGGGGAGGAGCCTTTCTGGGATAAAAAGGGACAAAAGGACCTTTTGGGAATTTTCAGGAAATCAGAAAAGCAATTAAGGTCCGTACGGACCTCTTTGTTTCAATGATTACTAAATCCCCTTAAAGTCCACAATATTCCCTCAAATCCCGGAAGAAATGATGACTTCCCTGCAGAGTTGGTCCGTACGGACCTCTTTGCATGCAAGATGGTCCGTACGGACCTTATTGCATGGGGGACATCATCATTCCAGAATATTCTCCATCATTGCAGATTCCCTCAAATCGAGGAAATCCAAAATTCTGGATAACCAAGAAGGTCCGTACGGACCTCTTTGCTCCGAAATTTTTACTATAAATAGAGGGCTCCCCCTCCTCATTTTCAGACACCTCCCTCTTCTCTCCTCTCCCCCCAGCCTTCAGGCTCCCCTCTAAGACCCTTCGGGGCAATCCCGGCCCCTTTCGGATCCTTCCGAGGCCTTCCGAGCTCCCTTGTGGTGCTCTGAAGCCTCTCCGAGCGCTCCCGCGACGCTCCTGCTGCCGAGGCACTCTCGAGGTACTCTGAGGCCCCTCGTGGTACTCAGAGGCCTTGCACTGGTCTTTCCCGAGGCGTCCGGCTCTTTCCGAGTCAAGCCGAAGCGATCCCGGCCCACGCCGAACCTCTGCCCGAATCCAGCCGACGATTCCAACCCACGCCAGAACCTGCTGCCGAATCCAACCGACGATCCCAACGCACGCCGAACCTCTGCCCGAATCCAACCGACGATTCCAACCCACGCCAAAACTCTGCGCGACTGCAGCCTACAATCTCAACTCACGCCGAAGCTCTGTCCGCGTACAACCGGCTCCTTCAGCAATCCCGGTCGAGTCCGGAGCACTATTCCATCCTCGAAGCACTATTCCCCGGCGGAAGACAGACACGAACCAACAATTGGTAAGGCTTCCTTCCTACACTATTTCAATACATTTCACTAAAGCATTGTACAATGTAGACATCCGATCTGACATGCATTTTTAAAAGCACACACACACACACACACACAGTGAGTTAAAGAATATTAGGGGTATCTGAAAGACTCGTTTTACGAGGCGACTCGGGTGAGCTCTAAGATTCTAATATTCTCTTCCGAGGAGTCATCGACCTCCGAACTCAAAATCTCATCACACAAAAACGGTTTAATTTTAAGCGATGCCCTTTTCAATGTTTTGGGCTTAATAATAAAAACGGCGTGGCGACTCTACAAAGCAAAACACGGTGAGACACCTCCAACACGCAACGCTAAACGGAATAAGCCGGATGGGGCGCGATTGCGGCTGCCTCTCGGATCCGGGCGACCTTCCCAGCGACGAATGCGAGATGCCTGGGCTCCGCGCGCGAGCCGGATCCGGGTAATTTCGGTTAGGCGACTCTGTGGGGAATTTTGTTTTAAAATCTTTTTAAACAAAACAAAAGATTTTTAAAACGATGATGAGGGTCAAACTTTCATTTTACCCCTTTCTTTTAAGCTGTTATGTGTGTGTGCACGTGCTTTACTTTTTATTTTACAAAAAAATAAAAATACAAAAAAATGCATCAATATACATACTGTGCATACATTTAAAATTCTTCAAAACTTGTTTTTACTCGAAAAAGAATTTTAGAGACCGCACACTACGCGCCTTCTTTGCCTCGGTTACACCGCACCCTACTCACTGCTTTGCCTCGGTTACACCGCACGCTACGCGCACTTCTTTGCCTCGGATACACTGCACACTACAACCCTTAACCCGGAGTGGTCTCGGTTGCGATCCGTTTGGTCTTCCTAGGCCTCTCGGATGCGCACGGGATCATTCCAAACATCCCATCCTAGCCAAGCGTCAACCACACGTTTGAGTCTTGAGTCACACTCTGTCCGGACTCGGTTGGTTTTACCCGGTCAGAGTGTCATACGGCTGGATACATATACCATGCCGGCCATTTTTTGAGTCAAGGCTCGGAATTCAAGATCCCTTGCGCAAGCAAGCGATGAAAGGTCATGCTAAAATCTTGACTGATCTTGATTTCCGAAGCTACACCTGCACGATGTTCCGTCCGGATATACATCCATGCTCACATGACACCATGTCATCACACCTTTGATACGTCGGCCATGACAATATGACCCGGCCCAACGCCTAATGTCACGAGATCCCTTGCGCAAGCAAGCAAAGAGAAGGTCATGCCGAACTCTTGACACGATCTTGACTCGGTGTGCGAGAGCTCAGTTCACTATTCACATGGCTAGCGCATCAAAACGAACATGATAGGCTCGGTCCTTAGGTTCGATTTTTCTTTTAGGCCGGTGGAAACCGCTTGCCCTATAGGACCCTCGCCGGTGTCCACCTGGGATGTCGAAATACGGGTGCAAAACGAGGGGCTTATAGCCGCACGAGATGGTCTCCACGTGACCCGGGATCTAGCATAGTTGCGAAAAGAAGAGCAATCTTTTCCAACCTACCTAGGATTACGAGAAAACACTGTTTTAAGTAAATTAAAACAACAAAAAAAAAAAATCATAAATAAAAAGCGGAAACCGCATGTCACATGAGCTTTCCCCTTTTATCCAAAAAGGCCTTCCCATGTCTAAACCTTACCCGTCACCCTCCAAATAACCGAGAGTGGTTGAGAGTACACGGGAGCCGCCTTTTCGGTATCAAGGTCACAAGGTCCGATAGCCCTTCCGGTTCGGCGGTCCGAGCAGTCCGCTACTCCCCATGGCGGGATCAACGGATAACGGTGAGGAAACGGAACCCCACCCACCGAGAAACCTCCAGGACAATGGAGGAGGTGCTACGAGCCTTCGAAACTCTCGAAGCGCCGGGAAGAGCGACAAGCTTTGGATCGTAGACACTATGCGCCGCCGCGGAGCCGTGGCGGTTCCCAACTGACGAAACCTTTGTTCTCATAAAGGACGAAGACATACCGGCTCCCCGATTTCTCAAGCTATCGGCAAGTTCCGCCTCCGCCAAGCTACGAGATCCCAAAGCAACGCAAAGTAGCTCTCGCTCAAAGCTCCCCTCGGGCGTCGGTCAAGCGGCTCAGGCATGCCCGCCTCGGCCACGGTCGGTCTCACGACTCACGCACATCAAGCTCGGTACCAACGGCACACATACGTGCTGCTCCGTCGAGATCCCAATGCATCTCGACATCCCCAGGATTCAATCCTTTGCCTCTATACGAGCCTCGCAGCCACAATTTGAAATCTCAATGCTCGCCGAGTGACGGACATCCCCGCGGATATCCGACATCTCAAACCTTCCACCCGGGGTGCCGCAGGGCTGCAGAAACATTTCCCGGTTCCCAAACACAACCCTTGGCGGTCAGGGCAATCACGCCCTTGGCTCCAATTTCGGTAACCCGAGTGCGGGATGGTATACACTCAACTACCTCCCCAAGATTCCCGAATGGCGATCTCATCGGCCAATCCACCTCCATCCTCGGTTTCCATCCGGAAAACGGCGGCTGCCTCCGCCTGCGGCCCTCATGTGGCTTGGTTGGTTGAACGAGATAAAAGATATGCAAGGGAAAATGGCCAACTCTCGGAAAGACCCACTCACGCCCGAGATCCGAGCAAGGTAATTCCTCTCCCCCAAAGTTCAAAATGCCGGAAATGGAAAAGTTCGATGGGACGAGAATGCCCGAGGACCCATATCAATACCTATGTCTTAGGTATGAAGACCAAGGGGCCACACCTCAACAAATGGCGGATCACTTTCAACGCTCTCTAAAATACACGGCCTTGACATGGTTTCTTAAAGTAAAAGCGAGAAAACCGCTCCACTTGGGAGCAAATAAGTGATATCTTCCTTGAAAAATACCGTGCTAACCTCAAGTGGAAAACAAATCGGCATGACTGCGGGCCGGCTGAGCGAGAAAGATGATGAGTCGGTGGAGGAATTTTACAAAAGATGGAATTGGAAGTTAAGCGAGATAGTGGACCTCCTATCCAAGGAAGAACGAGATGAACATCTTCCACTCTGCCTCAAACCATCGTTGAGGACATTGATCGGCCACCACCTCTATCCCGATCTTCACGCTATGGTCAATGCCGGTACCAAGTTTGAAAAAGCTTTGAGCACGCAGAAATGGTAGCCGATCCTGCTTCTTCCCTCTGCTTTGCAAGCCGGTCCCGCCTAATCGGCATACGCCCCAAACAAAGGAAAAAGGGCTAGAGGCATTCCACTACATTCGAATGAAATCCAAAGAAAGCTGTGACCAAGCACTCCCGAGGAATAAATGGCAGCGTTTTCCAACACTTCGACAACCTCGGAATGCCTCTAAGCCAAGTATTCGAGGAGTTGAAGAAGCGAGAACATGCTCGAAGCCCCTTGAGAATTATCAGCAGAGGATTCCTAACCCGAACTTGGATATGAGCAAGCGGTGTGCTTTTCATAACTACCCCAGCCACACCACCGACAATTGCATCATACTAAAACAAGCGGTCCAAGGGCTAATTGAAGAAGGAAAGTTAGAACGCCCGACGGCCCCAATACTGACGGAAATCTGTTCCCTGGAACAATGAGGTGAACAAGGGAACACGGCCAACGAAGTGACAACTCTTTTGGGAAGCAACCTTTCATTCACTTCGACAACCTCGGAATGCCTCTAAGCCAAGTGTTCGAGACGTTGGTGAAGCGAGAACATCCTCAAACCTCTCGAAAATTTCCGGCCCGAGGACTCTCGAGACCTAACATGGACATGAGCAAATGGTGTGCTTTTCATAACTACCCCGGCCACACCACCGACAATTGCATCATACTAAAACAAGCGGTCCAAGGAGCTAATTGAAGAAGGAAAGTTAGAGCGCCCGGCGGCCCCAATACGAGACGGAAATCTGTTCCCATGGAACAATGAGGTGAACAAGGGAACACGGCCCAACGAAGTGACAACTCTTTTGAGAAGCAACCTTTCATCCACTTCGACAACCTCGGAATGCCTCTAAGCCAAGTGTTCGAGGCGTTGGTGAAGGCGAACATCCTCAAACCTCTCGAAAATTTCCAGCCAAGGACTCTCGGACCTAACTTGTGGACATGAGCAAATGGTGTGCTTTTCACAACTACCCCGGCCACACTACTGACAATTGCATCACACTAAAACAAGCGGTCCGAGGCTTGATCGAAGAGGGAAAGTGGGAATGCCCCGCGGTCCCAACACGGTCGGAAACCCTTTCCCACTAGAAATGACGGGGTAAGCATGGTGGATAAGTCCTCGGCAAATTCCGTGATGATCGGGGACGTGAAGGCAATACGTGGGGCTTCCGCAACAAAAATTCGGGAAAGAAAACCCAAGAATGGTTATTCCCCAACAATCCTTTCCAGCATCGGGGCACACTAAGGGATGGATCGAGCCTTCCCCAGAGATAAGGCAGTTCGAGACAGGCCGACCAAGTAGCAGCGTAAAAAACGGCGTAACCTTCAAAAACGCGGACCCACAGCCAGCAAAGAGGAAATGGTCCGGAAGCTTGATTTAACCCCAGTCTCCTAGAGTCTAGCTTTGAAAATAAAAGACCCCGAGTCTGTCGTATTTAAGTTTGAGTCTCTCGAGTCGTCTGACGGCCTTACGCCTGAAGATTATGCGTTTGTAACAAAAATCGCGCTTCCTTATGCTTCGAATAAAAGATCGACCTTTCTGAGTATCCCCTCATTGCCACTTTAACAAATGATAAATTAACTAACCAAAACAGTTAATAATGATTCACTTGATAAAGACGCAGATACATTAATGAACAATGCATTAAACAAATCTTTAAGCATGTTGTCAAACGAGAGGAAAATCTGGCCCAAGCTGCCGAGAAGGTTCTAACCAAAATGAATTTGGGAACTGCTGGAGAGCCCAAAGAGACGCAAATCATACAGTCCACCTCGTAGGTTCTAGTACTGTTCTCATTCAATCAAGTCCTCCTCGGACATTGTAATTAAGTCTTCAATTTTCCATACATAAGTCTTCTTTCTTTTCTTGCTAGACTTGAGACATTATTTTGCACCCCACATTACATTTAATGAAATGGTTTTGTTCTATGTGATCACTTGCATTGCTCAACAAGTAATTCCACAAATGTTTAATGCTTTGATTAAGTGGTGTGAGAAAGTCAATCGATAGCTCCCCATACACCTTACCATACCCCACACAAAGGCCTCCATCAAGCCATACACTTTCCAAAACATGTCCCCACCACCACCTTGACCAAGTCAACGACGGCAGGAACATCAAAGGACAACAAAAGGTCACTCAGCATCAAAAGGTTGACCCCATGTCGACAACAATCTAGGGGCTTGCCTTCGTCCTCGTGCGCATCAAGAAAGTTCAAGCAGGGGCTTGCCTTCGCCCTCATATGCTTCAAAAAAAAAAAACTCAAGCAGAAGCTACAAAAAAAGAGCTCAAGCAGAAGCTTCACAAAAATAAATGAGGTCAAAGACCCAGAGCCAACGATCAAGAAGCAAGGGAGTCACTGAAAAGACCGTCAAATACGACTTGTCAAGAAATAACCTCAAGGCCCGTGCCTCATCATTCGACTTTCCGAGCCTTTTCGTCAAAGGCCGCATAAATATTTATGCACTGGCCCCAAAGCCAAACACGGTTCAAACCCGAACTACGTCGACACTGAGCTCACTTGTTTCGAGGGGAACGTAGGCAACCGAGAAATGGTCCGGTCATAAACACATACAAATCCACAAACCCGGTCTCATCAATGACCTCTCCTATACACAAACCTTCTTTCACACTGGACCAACTCGATCCTTGATACCGATTGACTTTCTCCTCGTGATTAATCAAAGCATATCGGGTTTAATTGTTGAATAACACGAACATCAACAAAGGGTTTTAAGGCAAACAAGTAATCATTGTGAACAAATCAAGTTTTCAAATGTCTCGACAAGTCTTCTTTTTCTACAAAAATAGGAAAATAGAGCTAAACAACGATTTTACGTCGTGAGGCTTCCATACACTTTTACAAGCTTTTCGGACTCATACTCTCTCAAAAGAGTCAAATCCAAAAAGCATTTCTTTTGTGCCTACATCAAATGAGGCATTCACACAAAAAGGGACCCATTCCCACCTTTTCAAAAATAAATACGCCCTTGCAAGTGTACATTACGAGTCATTTCTCCCACAAAGAGGGTCGAACTACGCGGACACAGGCCTCTCGGTCCGAGGGAACGTAGGCGGCCTTCATTGGTTCGGTCTAAGGAATACACAAAATTCCAAAATTGACGCCACGAGGCTCGGAAAAGAAGCAAACAAGAGATTTTGCGTCTCGACAAAGCTTTAAAAGTAAATCACAAATCATCACGAGTTAAAACACTTTTTGATGAGTTCAAGCACGGTCCTCTCGATTCACAACATGCTAAAAGACAACTTAAAACATTTAACAATCAATGTGTCCGCAATGACGATGAATGGATACTCAGTGTTTCGGAAGGTCATTCCATGCTACTCACATTGGGCCCTTCATCACTCTTTCCTGTCTTCCCTCGTCCCCAACGAGTCTTCTTTCATTCCACATGAGCGAGTTCTATCTCCCTCATTTCGAGATCAGGAGTCCTCCTAGTCGTGTCAAACGAACCAGTCGCTCTCAGAGCATCGTTCACCGTGCCTCGGCTCGGATCTCCTCCCTACGAGTGCGCAAGGGGACCTCTCCCGCCGGTTTGTCAACTCGAGTCCCGTAGCCAAATAAAGCGTCTCCGTGACACCACGAGGGTTAACCCAAGCCTGCACTCCTAAGGTCGCAGTCGAAATGGCAATCTTGCCCCCGGAACCGCTTTGCGTCTGCTCCCCAAAACCAATTGGGTCGGCCCGACATCTTTGCTCATCTATGTATTCGGTGGTCAAACACAACACTCTCCCGACGTCGAAGGAGCACCACATGAGGGAAAGCGGGAATACTTCCATGCCCTGAAAATACGAGAAAGGCATATGGCTCTGTCATGCGAGAAAGAAGCTACTCCACGTTGGCAATGTCATCCCGGCCTAGCAAAGGCTCCTGCCTCATCCCGAGCTGGCAGGAAACAAGCAACGGAACATAGAAAGAGGACCCAAGGCAAACACGGAACTCTCGACAACATAGGAACCTTCCTGAAAGGCCCTCCTAGTCTCAATCCCCCAATGCGGAACCCACCAGCGAAGCTGATGCGTACCAAGATGTGCCATTCATCTCTCCCAAGCTGGATTGATCCATGTCCCAAGACAAGAGGTCGCCAAGCAACGTCCACGGACTAAGAGGCGCCGGAGACTTCGGGTATGGTTTGAAGCCTCTCTCGCGACCATAATGCAAGCAAATCGGGGGTTTCCCCCGCATGAATCGGTTCTCATCACCGGACGATCCACACCGTGGAAAGGTTTCCCCAGGAACGAAGGAATGATATCCTCGCCGCCAGTGATGGCACGCCGCATCAGCCAGAGCCCCGTCACGTATCTGAGGTAGCCAACCCCGAAAAGAGTGGCTATCAAGCACAAAGCGAACGCGTCCCGGGAGACATCACACCCGCCACCGCTCATGAAGCCCCATCCAAGCTGCGCTTCATTTTACCTGCTCGAGAAAACTTGCCAAAGTTGCCTCGGCCTCCACTAACCACAAATGCATTCCCGGCTCATACTGACATGCACAAAAATAATAATAAGCTAGCAACAATTCATAGGTCAATCCCGGGAATCACAAATACGTCATTACATCTTAAAATAAAATACTTTGTTGTACAAATACAAGTGTTTTATTACGGGTACAAAATATGCATTTGCTCTACAAAAAAAAACAACGGAAAGAGGGAAAGCAAAAGAGCCTATCCGACTCATCATCATCATCCTCCACAAATGAGAAATGCGGCATCTCGGAAAACTCGGCGAGTCACATCCTCGTCATCGGGATCTGGCACCCCTCCTCGTGCGGGTACTTTCGAAGTACTACTGAAGGGTGAAAACCGGTGAAAGGATCAAGAAGGGATGCGGATGAACCCTCACTTTGTGCCTCCGGCGGAGGAAAGAGCGATGAAGTCTGCGGCCTCTGAGCCCCGAAGTCGTCCCCACATCAAAGCCGTGTTGTTCTCGAGCCGGCACCTCCGAGTGTGGCCACTAGCTCGGCCCTCGAAGGAGTATCCACGAGACCTCCTCGAAGGCAACGGCTCGAACGCCGCCAGCGTGCCGCGAAGACTGCAAGGCCGGCTTCCCCGCGAACTTCCTTGCAAAAGGCCGCATCGCCACGTAACGGGCGGGTCGACGTGTCAAAGGATCTCCCAGGAGGCTGCGCGAAGCAAACAACGAAGAAACGCTCGGCAAAATAGATACGGTCATGCCAAAAAAAGAAAAATACGGAAAAAGATGCCAAGATGGAAAAGAGTAAGCACACTCACCGGCGCATCAGGGTCAACCCGATAGGCGGCGGGAGCTGCTCGGGGACGGAGTGCAGAGCACCCTCCCCGCCTCGACGAGAATCCCATGAGCATACGTGAAGTCCGGCCCGAGGCACCGGAACATCTAGAGGACGTGACGAGCCGGTGTCTTTCCCTCACCAACACCTATGGCGTCCTCGGCTTTTGCACGAGGCCGCATACTCCTCGCCCTCGGGGACGAACTCCTCGGCACTCGCTACCCAGGATCGGTAGCTCTCGTACTCCGGCACGTCCATATCAGAGGACTCGTCATATGGAAGGGCGGATCCCTCAATCCGTAGGAGGCGCACTGTGCCATCTTGCGCGAGATAACCTCTCCCCCAGTACACGAGTCACAAGTAAGACCCCATGAGAAGCCTCGGCTGCCGCGTCACCCGGGGGCACCCTCAGGCTCATCCTCGTCATACAGAGTCCAAGTATACGGCGGAAACCCCTCAACTATCCCTCTCCCGTCCTCCTCTTCCTCGAAAGGATGAGCCCGGCACATCATGGCGGGATAACCGAACATGGCCTCATCACTCCCGAGTCCACGGGCGCGACGGAAGATCTCGCAGCACCCACTTTGCAACAAAAAAGCGGATAGTGCGCGGAACTGAGAAAAAGGGAGTCCTACTCTAAGTCATCGGCACCACTTCGCTTTGGTAAAGACTCCTGCGCATCTCGGCGCCTCCATGACCACCTCATCATCCTCTGTGAACCCGGCACCTTCCTCGATCGGATAGTCTAAGAAGTCCGTGTTAGGAGTAAGAACGAAGAAGGAAAGAGAAGGCGAGCCATCCCTCTCTCTCCTTGTCCGGCACACGCAGGCGTACCACGTCCTCGACACACCTCAACAACTCGGTCGGGCGCCCCGCGGCCTCAAACATTTCAACAAGTTCGGGACGGGCGCTACCAGCGCCCTCACGCCAAGTTGAGACGGAGGCACCGCACGTCCTCCGCAAGTTACGGGGGCAGGCACCACCTCGCCCTCGCATAAGTCCGGACGAGAGGTGCCCACCTCACCCTCACTTAGTAAGTTCGGACGGAGGCACCACCACGTCCTCACAACAAGTTCAAACAAAGGCGCTACCTCGCCCTCACTTGCAAGTTCGGACAAGGCGCCATCGCGTCCTCATCATTTCGGCCAACTTTGTTCAAAAAAAAAAAAAACGTCGGCGCGTCCTCGGCATTTCTGCGACTTCGGTCACAAGCACCTCCTCACTGCAGGTAAACACGGCCAAGGTCCAAAGACACTTTCCCGACAGGAAAAGCCCTACTGGTCACGCATCCTCAGACAATTCAAACATCGGCCATCAAAGTAAGCCCGAGCTCCTCCCAACAAGTCAGGGAGTCGTACGTGAAACTGCGTATCCCCAGCACCGGCCATCATCCTTGCCCACTCAAGCGGCAAAACAAGCACGCGAAGGAGCCAACACCTCCCGGCCTGAGTCCTGAGGCACGAAGAGCCTCCCAAATGCTCAACGACAACGCAAGCACCGACCATGGTGAGTAATCGGCGTCACCTTCTCGGCCGTCCTCCTTGCCCATGACCCCCAGCGGCTCTGAAGCACCGGCGGTCATCGTAAGTCCGACCCATACATCAACATACAAAACGCCGTGAGCCAATCTACGCCTCTCGAATCACCAAGGCGGCCAGCGCCTCCACTTTGCGGCCGAGATGGCGATTGAGAGTCCTCCAGCGTGGCACGAGCCCAGCACTTGAATGGCGATTCAAAGTCCTCCCAGGCGTGGCACCCGGCCGCCGCCCGGGGGAGGGCGTTAGAAGTCCTCCGCGTGGCATGCCGCGAGAAGACGATTCAAAGTCCTCCCGCGTGGCACCAACCGCACTTGAGAAGGACGATTGAAGTCCTCCGCGTGGCACCAATCGCCGCCGAAGACGATTCCAAAGTCCTCGCGCGTGGCACCAACCGCCGCGAAGAAGGCGATTGAAAGTCCTCCGCGCGTGGCACCTATGTCCGCCCCGAGACGATTCAAAGTCCTCCGCGTGGCGCAACCCAACCGCCGCCGAGACGATTCAAAGTCTCACGCATGCGGCGCAACCACATTCGAAGACGATTCAAGTCCTGTCACTACCACTCCGGCACCGGAAGGCTTTAAACCGCTCGGTCAGGGAGTGGCGCCTTAAATCCCGACCAAACCCACTACCACTCCGGCCGGAAGGCTTTAAACCACTCGGTCAGGAGGCTGTATAAATCGGCCAACTACTACACCTCCGGCCCGGGAAGGCTTTAAACCACTCGGTCCAGGAAGGGGCTGTATAAATCGGACCAAACTACTACCTCGGCCGGGAAGGCTTTAAACCGCTCGGTCGGTCAGGGCTGTATAAATCCAGCCCGACTCTGATCCCATAGGCCCCGGAAGGCTTTAAATCGCTCGGTCCGGAAGGCCGTATAAACCTCAAATCATTATCCCGACCGGGAAGGCCTTAAACACCACGATTAGGAAAATCGTAAAATTTCCATCCCGGGGACGCCACCACAAGTCCTCGCGATTAACCTCGGCGGTCACCGGTCAGCGTCTTAGGACTCCCGCCCCGTCCTTATCACAGCGACCTCGGCGGTCACACGACACTTCGGGGGCACCACCACGCCCACATACGCTCACAAATTCACGACCTGCGGGAACTACGACCGGGGCTTGATTCCGCCGAGGGATACGTAGGAATCCCTATCAGGGTCCCGGCCGTCAAACCCTATGCGGTCACCCGGGCGACATGCCGCGTCCACGAGTCTCGGTTAGAGGACGGCTCACGTCCTCGTATTCGCAGACACACTCACCCCACACCCACGAACTACGATCGGGCTTGATTCCCCGCCTAGGGATCGTAAGAATCCTATCACGGAGGGTCCGGCCAGGCGGCCTAAGCGGTCGCGCAGCGGGGACACGCCGTGTCCTCATAGCGCGACTACTGCAGTCACCTTCTCTCTCGGCCACGCGATCAGTTCAGGACCCTTATCTTATCGGCGAGCCCACTTCTTTCATAAGTGACGTCGCCAGGGGCCTGTAAGTACCCCGTCTGGATCACAATACTCCAGCTCTCCATCGGCCTCCTGACAAAACCAGAGGCAAACTTCCGGAGGTACCCTCCCCTTAAATACGAACTCCAGATTGAGGCGTGCCATATATGGTTGGAAAGCTCTCGACGAGCTAGCTTGCCATCACATTCACAAGAGCATGGAAAGTCCATGTACGGACCTCTTTGCATGCCAAGGTCCGTACGGACCTCTTTGCACCAGAACATAATCATTACGAAAATCCGCCAAAGTCCCACGAGATTCCCTCAAATCGAGGAAATCCAAAATTCTGGATAACCAAGAAGGTCCGTACGGACCTCTTTGCTCCGAAATTTTTACTATAAATAGAGGGCTCCCCCTCCTCATTTTCAGACACCTCCCTCTTCTCTCCTCTCCCCCCAGCCTTCAGCTCTCTAAGACCCTTCGGGGCAATCCCGGCCCCTTTCGGATCCTTCCGAGGCCTTCCGAGCTCCCTTGTGGTGCTCTGAAGCCTCTCCGAGCGCTCCCGCGACGCTCCCGCGCTGCCCCGAGGCACTCTCGAGGTACTCTGAGGCCCCTCGTGGTACTCCGAGGCCTTGCCTGGTCTTTCCCGAGGCGTCCCGGCTCTTTCCGAGTCAAACCGACGATCCCGGCCCACGCCGAACCTCTGCCCGAATCCAACCGACGATTCCAACCCACGCCGAACCTCTGCCCGAATCCAACCGACGATTCCAACGCACGCCGAACCTCTGCCCGAATCCAACCGACGATTCCAACCCACGCCGAAACTCTGCCCGACTGCAGCCTACAATCTCAACTCACGCCGAAGCTCTGTCCGCAGACAACCGGCTCCTTCCAAAGCAATCCCGGTCCGTCCCGGAGCACTATTCCATCCTCAAGCACTATTCCCCAGCGGAAGACAGACACGAACCAACAATTGGTAAGGCTTCCTTCCTACACTATTTCAATACATTTCACTAAAGCATTGTACAATGTAGACATCCGATACAGCATGCATTTTTAAAAGCACACACACACACACACACAACAGTTAAAGAATATTAGGGGTATCTGAAAGACTCGTTTTACGAGGCGACTCGGGTGAGCTCTAAGATTCTAATATTCTCTTCCCGAGGAGTCATCTGACCTCCGAACTCAAAATCTCATCACACAAAAACAGTTTAATTTTAAACTGATGCCCTTTTTCAATGTTTTGGGCTTAATAATAAAAACGGCGTGGCGACTCTACAAAGCAAAACACAGTGAGACACCTCCAACACGCAACGCTAAAACGGAATAAGCCAGATGCCGGGGCGCGATTGCGCTGCCTCTCGGATCCGGGCGACCTTCCCGAAAAGCGACGAATGCGAGATGCCGGGGCTCCGCGCGCGAGCCGGATCCCGGGTAATTTCAGGTGGTGGCTGCCCAAATGGTGGTCTATAACCCTGATACTGCTGCTGTTGGTAACCCTGTTGATTGCCAAACTGCTGTCCCTGAACACCCGGCTGATTCTGCTGCTGACCTGTACCCCATCTGAAATTAGGATGATTTCTCCAGTTGGGGTTATAAGTGTTACCCATCGGTCTCTGTCCTGCTTGCACAAAACCAACCGCATTGACATCCTCCATCTCACCTGCTGCAACGAAGGGCACAAATTTGTAGGATGCGTAATGTCATAGCAAATCCCACACGCTGCCTTGTCCGTCCCGTAACCAAGCTGTTTTACCATACCCTTAAGATCCTCCATATCTGTCTCGAGCTTACTAGTCACCCCACTGCTAGAACCCGCTGCGCTAACCTGTCTGACATTTGACCTCTTGCCATGGGTCCTCGTACTCTTAGCTAGCTCCTCGATCAATTTTTTAGCTTCATCAGTGGTCTTATTCAAAATACTTCCCCCACAGCACGAATCCACTAACCTCTTATCCTGAATGGTCAACCCTCCATGAAAATAGACGATCAGCTGCTCCTCAGTAAACCCATGATATGGACAACTCCTACAAAGCTTGTGGAAGCGATTGTAGTAGTCGTAAAGAGTCTCATCTGCCTTTTGCTCCATATTGCTGATGTCCCTCTTCATTACATTGATCTGGTCCTGAGGGAAGAACTCCTCCAAGAATACTTCTTTCATCTGCTGCCATGTCGTGATACTGTTAGGGGGCAAGTGGTAGTACCAACCATTTGCGTTATCTTTCAGTGTGAAAGAAAACGCCCTCAATAACAGGTGCTCTATCGGAATCGACACCGGCTTCATACTCTGACAGATTTGCACAAATTGAGAGATGTGCTGATTGGGATCCTCTCCGGGCATCCCTGTGAAGTGCGGTAGCTGATTGAGTAGCCCCGGCTTCAACTCAAATGTCACCCCGGCAGGTAAGGCAGGGAATTGGACGGCATGTGGTTGCTCATTCCAATTCGGGGCAGTCCGTTGCCTCAAAGTCTGTGGTGGAACTGCTTGTTCTCCACCACCACCACCATTATTATTTCCGTCCTGCATCCTTTCAGCTAATAATATCTCCTTGATTCTCCTGCTTTGTTGTCGCCCTTTCCTGAAAGAACGTTCTATTTCTGAATCAAGAGGCACAAGTAAATTATTAGTAGAACGGGTGTGCACCATGCACGGTTACACACCACAGGGAGAGCAGGGTACAGCACTTAGCAGATAACACAAATACTAAAATAAAAATAAATAGAAAAAGAAATAGATTAAGAACAGAATAAGATCGCAAACAATTACACCGTTCCCCGGCAACGGCGCCAAAATTTGATAGGCTTAGTCGCACGCCTACTAAATTAGACCTAAACTCGGCCACTAATAATGTAATTAGGGTAAGTCAGGGTCGATCCACGAGGAACAGTGATTGATTACGAACTAGTCACGGACAATGGGGGATTTGTTTGTTTTTTGAATTACTTCCTAAGAACATAAATTAAACTAATTAAGAGTGAAAACAATGATTGAGAAACACTTCAGATTTGATTTCAAGCTTCCATGGATGTCTCAAGCTTTCTCTAGAAAAATAATAACTAAAAGATGGAACCCTAAAATAATATTCTTAAGGAGTTTATATACCCCTTCCTAATAAAACCTAAAAACTAATTAATTAGAATAATAAGATACCAAAAAGAAAATAATAAAATAAAAACAAAGAAAAGCCACCTGCGGTCAACTGTGTAATGCCTCGGTCAAAACAATGAAATTCCTTTGGTCCATGCGCCGCCCCCTTTGGTCTTCACGTGAGTCCACAGTAGTTGTTGAAAGAGCAAATTCAATTTCCCAATTACCTATTTTTACTTTGGTCACCAAGCTTCCATCTTTCATTTTGGTCACTGAAATCTTCTCGCTCATTTGTTTGATTCTGAACTTCTGAAAACTGCAGCTTTATCCTCGGTATCATAAACTTTTGCAGGACATCACAAAGTCACTCAAAATATATCTCAAAATTACAATGATATCCCACAACTTACCAATTCCACAGAAACTCAAAATTACATAAAAACTACTCTAAAATACATTAAAATCAGAATAAAATGCTCAGAAAATTAGAGAAATACATATAGTAAAATCTGCCACATCACTATCACACTAGAATTACTTCTAATCGTTAGGGGAGAGGGGAGTATTTATACATCCCCTATTCCTAACCCTGCAGGGTTTTACAATCCTGCGATGAAGACTGGCCGGCCCAGGCCGAAAACCAGTTGTGCACGAGTGTGTCCTTTGGGCAGCACGGCCGTGCCATAGTTCCAGAGACTTGGCGCAACCACACCCCTTCTCCAGCTCGACCGCACCCTTTTTTCCAGAAACTTTTGCACGGGCGTGTTCCTTGTCCTGCACGGCTGTGTCTGCTGTTCTACCAGCTGTTGTAATTTAGGTGTGCACTCATGGTGAGCATTCAATTTCCAACAACCTTCATGCTTCAGATTCCTTGGTTGGCACGAGAATGCTAAACACTAAGCATGGTCGTGCCAGCTAGCTGTCACAGTAATTACTCTTCGTTGTTTGTTCAATCCCCTAATTTAGGCATACCCAATTTAGATGTCATTAAACCCAATATAATATTTTTTAACATTGCGCTCAAATTGAGTGCGAACAAAATTCTGAAATTCTAAAAATTTAGAGATAACATCTGATTTATGTGCAATAGAAAAGGTCTAAATAAATTTATTATAATCATCCAAGAAAAATATAATATCGATGACCCGAAAAGCTCAAAATGGGAGATGTCCATACATCACTATTATAATATCAAAAGAAAGCATAGTAAAAGAAGAAGAAGAATAGAAAGGAAGTATAACAAGTTTTCCTAATGAACAAGTATGGCAAACAAGTGGATTGTGTGAAGTACCACATTTGATCTTTTTATTTTTCCTAAGAGATGCTACTACTGATTCCCCTGGATGTCCCAATCGATCATGCCAACTGAAGAAGATAAAGCTGCAAATGTGGATCGTGCAGTGACTGATTTTATTGTGTTTATGGTTGTGGTAAGTGGATGAAGCTCCCCCCGACTCTCATATCTCATTAGTTGTCTCCCCGTCTAGAAATCCTTCACAGAAAAAACAAATGAGTCAAATTCAACAGAAACGGAATTATCCTTAGTGAACTTTCGAACGAAAACTAAGCTTTTAATAATGTGTGGAGCATAGAGAACATTATTAAGAGACAACGGGGGATGGGGAAAGATAAGTTTAGTATTACCATAACCCAAAACAGGAATCGGATGACCATTCCCAACAATATTTCCACAATTGTTTGCTCGAATTGAAAAAGGAAGTGAGGTTACCCGAAAGACAGGCCTGGTTTTGAGAGTGTGAAAGGAGCTCAATTGTACAGGGCCCATAATTTTATAAGGCCTCATATTTTCCTTCACTCCTAAAACCTAGCCCAAAAATGCTAGTACTAAATATATAAATTTGGATGTGATACCATGGCAAGTATTGATGTGGCTTGGTTGGATAAGTTTCATATATATATATATACATATATATATATATATATATATATATATATATATATATATATATATATATATATATATATATATATATATATATATACACACACATATATATATATATATATATATATATATATATATATATATATATATATATATATATATATATATATATTAAGGGCCCCATATTCAAATTTAGCATAGGGCCCTATAATTACCCTATAATTATTGAGACGGGCCTGTTGGAAGAGGAGGTCATATGAGATGTAGCTCTGGTGTTCATAAACCAAGTAGGAGTTAGTGGAGTCAAGACAAGGGTGTGCATGGCATCCTCTATAGCCGTTGGGGTAAAATTAGCCGACGCTGCATAGGCATGGGTCGGCCTAGGGCCGAGAACTCCGGGCTGCTGCTGATGAGGCAGGGTTGTGGACTTGGAAAATTGAGTAGCAGAATTTGGGTAGGGACATGGTGGGATATCCCACAACCAGGACCAGCCACACTGCATTCCACTGTGGTGCCCACTGTTGTTCGGAATACGCTGAACCACCATATCCATTGGAGCCATTCCTATTTCCGCCTTTGCCAGAGTTCTTCCCAAGATCACTCCCTTGCCCAGATTGATACTTATTATTGCCACAATTATTATTCTTCATACCCCCATTACCAGGAAGTATAGGAACTGCCGCAGCATGAGAAAAGGATGGGGTACCATCCTCCCGTGCCACCATGTTGAACCAATGGCTGCCTTCTTTTGGAAACCAGCTTCTTTAAGATTGAGTATAGAACGGGCTTGATAAAACTATAGAAGGGGATTACTTTTTCTAATAAGAGTAGCCACCCCACCATATGCATCTGTAAGACCATCAACCATTTTCATAACAAGACGGCCATTAGAAACGGGCGACCCAACATTCTTCAGTTGATCCGCCAACAACTTGAGTTGTTGACAGAAGGTTGAGGCAGTAGGGAAGGATTCCATCAGTGTACAGGAAAAATTCTTGCTCAAGAGTCACTGCCCGCGAGTTTTTATTATCTTGGAAAACGTCCACCAAGCAATCCAGTGCAGTCGGGTTCCAAGATAGTATTGAGCAAATCATTCGAAATGGTCGAGTAGATCCAACCCAATATGGCAACAAACCCTACACTAGAGGAAGGATAATATACAAAAGATATACAAAGATGAACTGTATAAACCGAGGTACGAACGTGGATCCGTGGTCAGGCAAGGCCCAATGGATTGGGCCCAAAATATAATCCATACAAGTCTCAATTTCGACAAAGGGAGTGGGTCTTCCCTACCTTTGCTCGTCTAGCCTCCTCGTCATTACCATATGTTGACCTAGACATAGCAGACGCATAATGATTAAGGCCCAACTAGGATTCTATGCCGACGAAGCATCATCATCATCTAGGCCGAGGAAGGCATCCCTCCAAGGTCGAGCAAAGCTCCCCTTGAAGACGAGTAACCCCCTCCTCGGTTATCAATAAAGAAGATTTGGGCTTCCCCATTCTCCACCCCTCCTCTTCGGCATAATCTAAGCCGACCAAGCAATACAAGCCGAGGAGACTCCTCACCGGCGCTGAAATTACCCGATCTGGCGGCGGCCGACGCTGGTCGCGCCGGGATGAAGTGGTTGCTTCATTTACAGATTGGATGGATGAATTTCTTTGAAAAAGAGAGTCGCCACGTCGTTTTGATTATGCCCAAAACATTGAAAAAAAGCTTTTTGTTGTGTGATGAGATTTTTGAGTTCGAAGGTCAGGTTACGCCTAGGGAAGAGATTTTTGTGCTCACCCGAGACGCCTCATATACATGAGTTTTTCTAAACCCTTATTTGAAAAGTGTGTCTGTGTGTGTTTGTTTTAAGAAATAAAATATATTTGAATGAAATGATAATATACGGAACAAGAACAAACTACTATCCCCGTCAGACCTCCATTCTTGTGCACATTGTGCATTGAAGATCTTTTAGGATCATTCAGATGGTTTGGGTCGATATGTAGGAATTAAAGAATACATTATAGACGATGCATTTAAACAGTAATATTTAAAGACTCGAAAATTAAAGCAGTTATTTGGGGTTCGGAAGAAGATCTCACCAATGTTGGTTTCTTTCTATCTTCCTCGAGGGAATGTGGTTGATTTGTGGTGGTTTAAAGAGGAGAGAAATTCTGCTCTCACTTGGGCAGAACCTCCCCTAATTAACTCTCATTTCCCACTTGCTGAACTCGGAGATTTTGGCTGCTTTTGAGTCGTTGGCGTTTGTGAGTGAGTGTGGGTCAATGGGGGTTGATTGAGGATGGATGGGGGTTATTTTGTGTCGAGAGTTGATCGGGATGAACCGAGATGGACCGAGATGGACCGGGATGGCTCGGGATGCCTCGGGATGGGCCAGAATGGCTCGGAATGAGAGGGGGATGATACTTGTGATGTTGGTTGATGTTTTTGAAGCTGTTGGAGGCCAGTATTTATAGGCTCTGAATCTGGACAAAGTGGTCCGCACGGATTGACCTTTAATCAGTCAATTGGTTTGCACGGTTCTGACTTTAATCAATCAAACGTCTTGACTTTTGTGTCAAGTGGCGTGTTGATAAGGTGGTCCGTGCGGACCAACCATGCAGCAAAGAGGTCCGCACGGCTCTAACTGCAATCTGTCAGCTTTTTGACTTTTGTGTCATTCCTACAGGGCCCTTCTGACAATTCTTAATTCCTGAAAAGTCCCTCTTTTGGTTTGTTTTGATCATTTTGGTCCCTTGGAAGTTACGGGACTTCGTGATCGCGGGGAGGTGAACCCTTAGTGTTTTCCGTATGCCCGGATGGAGAGCAGTCCGAATTGGGGTACTTACAGGCGCACGTACATAATACATATTCTAATCCTACTCAAAAAAGGATTGTGAACAGTTATAATCCTCTTAGGATTATAACCTTATCTCACACGAATTCTCATCCAACAAGGACTGAACAGTTATAATCCTCTTTGAAGTAAAATCTTATCTCCGTGCATTCCTATCCAACAAGGATTATACAATGCTATGCCTATATATACAAGCCATAATTCACATTATTTTGGTAACACATCTTTTGACTCTAAACTCTTGTCAATTGATTTCTCTCTCTAAACACAAATACTTAATCTCACGTCGGAGGGTCTTCGCCAGAGCCGGCCCTGTGATATTCGGGGCCCTAGGCCGGTAACTTTGGATGGGCCTTTCAGTTTCAAATATAATGTCTTCTATTTTTTTTAAATTAAAAAAAAATAATAAACGTAAAAGATAATAAATAAAATATGTTTAACAAAATCATGGGCATAACATACAACATATTTACAAATTAAGTATTATAAAAACGTCACTCTTTTAGCACATTTAGAAATAAAATCAGTAATCAAAGTAGAATAATCAACTTTTCCAACAAATCTAATATTATCAAACAAAAATATACACACAAGTAACAATAGGTAATAGCACAAAATAACTCAAAAAGCCAATAAATAATTCTAACAAATTTAATAGGAGTATTAGTATATTACCTTCAACTTCAAGGCTTCAAATTATTCAAAGTTTCAAGTTCCAAGATAAGCTTAAAGCTCCAAATGTTATTTTTCTATACAAATTTATCACTTAAATCAATTATTTAACCCAAAATCAAATGCCATAATTTCAGATAAAATAAATTTAATTTAACCCTAAATCAAAAGCTCTAACCCTAATCTAGGATAAAATAAATTATTTAATCTTAAATCAAAATCCCTAATTTGTTAGAAATTTAGAAATTTGAAGGATTTGAGATGAGAGAGAGAGAGAGAGAGAGAGAGAGAGAGAGAGAGAGAGAGAGAGAGAGAGAGAGAGAGATGAAAGGGAGAGATCGAGAGAATCAGAGAATCGAAATACCTTGGCAAAAATGGTGCGGCGGACGGCGGTGGCTGGGTGGTGGCTTCGATCGCAATTTCGATCGCAATTCCGTCTCTTCGTTTCGTCTCTTCTTCGTGAAACTTCTTCGTGACTTGTGAGAACTCTGGGTGTGTGGATTGACTATTGAGTTTAACTTTTCAATGAGGCCCCTCACTTCATGGTATTTAGCACTAAGGCTCCGTTTGTTTCGGCGTAAAATATTTTTCGAAAAATGTTTTCCTGTAAAATGTTTTCCTGTAAAATGTTTTACGGAGGTAGAGCGTAAAATATTTTACGGAGGAAGGGTGTAAAATGTTTTCGGGTGTTTGGTAAAACGATTCATATTTCACAAGGTGGCCTACCCTACCCCCACCACCCCAAAATTTTTTTTTTCTGTAACCGCCTACCCACTGCCTACCTACCCCCCCACCCCCCCCCCAATTTTTTTTTTGTAATCGCCCCACCCACCCCCTGCCTACCCCACCACCCCCCCCCCCCAAATTTTTTTTTTTGTAATCGCCCGCACTCCACCCCCGCCTACCCTACCCACCCACCTCACCCTCTCACCCCCCCCAAATTTTTGTAATCGCCTTGCCCACTCCTGCCTACCCCACCCCCTCCCCAATTTTTTTTTTTTGTAATGTTTCACCCACCCTGCCTTACCCCCCCCCCAAAAAAAAAAAAAATTTTACAAAAAATGTTTTATGGAAAAAAAAATTTTTTGGGGGGGTGGGTGGGGGTAGTGGGTGGGGAAGGGTGGGTGGGGCGATTACAAAAAATAAATAAATTTTTTTTTGGGGGGTGGGGGGTGGGTGGGGCGATTACAAAAAAAAAAAAAAATTTGGGGTGGGGGGCGGGGAGGTAAGGGGTGGGTGGGGCGATTACAAAAAAAAAAAATTTTTTTGGGGGGGGGGGTGTGGGGTAGGCAGGGGGTGGGTGGGGCAATTACAAAAAAAAAAAAATTTTTTTTTGGGAGGGGGGTGGGGGGGTAGGTAGGCGGTTACAGAAAAAAAAATTTGGGGGGGGGGGTGGGTGGGGGGGGGACAGTTAATATGAGTTGTACCGGCCGTAATATGAGTTGTACATTAAGGCCACCATTTTTCGAAAAATGTTTTACTTAGGACAAGGTCAGTAGGTCGTTTTACTTAGTAGAAAGGGCGTAAAATGTTTTTCGGAAAATATTTTACTTAGGCAACCAAACAGCGGAAAACGAGTTATTTTCCGAAAAACATTTTTCGGGGGCTAACCAAACACCGTAAAACAGGTTATTTTCCGAAAAACATTTTCCGGAAAATGTTTTACGGTGAAACAAACGGAGCCTAAGTCCCTAATTTTTGGGGCCCCCAAAAATTGCCAAAATTAGGGGGCCTAAGGCCCAGGCTTCACTTGCCTAGGCATTGGGCCGGCTCTGGTCTTCGTCGGATAAGTTTCGGCTAAGTTTACGTGTTTGTTCATCTTTTTCAGGCTATTCAATCGTCAGGATACAACCTGCTACTGAATTTGGGCTGATCCAAACGTTTTTGACATCATCAAAATCAAAAGATTATACAAAATATTATTAATATTTATCTAATATTGTAAAAGTGAGCTCCCAAATGAGGATACTGAAAACTGATGAACAGAACACGATATTCCATTCTCCCAAAACGAATGATTAAAAAAAAATTGAATGTTCATTTTGAAAGAGGGCCAGTAACGAGGAGGGATTCAAGTTCAAGAAGATGAAAAAATAATAACCTTTTTCGTTATTTGGATTGTCAAATTTTGTACTTAGCCAAGCTTTGGAAGTGTAGCTATTTAGGGTCGGTCGGTTCGATTCGCTTGAAAATTCATTTTGAGACAAAGAATATATTTAAACTCTTTCTGTCATATTTTGTTCTTCCCCAAGGATTATGGAATTAATAGCTCTTTCTTACTTAATTATTAATAATTGATATTAATTTAATATAAAATACTTTTTTATTTCCTTAATTAAAATTTACATTAAAATATTATTTAGACCCCATATTAAATTTGGATATAGTAAGCAATTTCTACCCATTTCTAAATATTTACTGCAGCAAATCTCTTGGGGTTGTTCCAAATCCCATCCTCCAAAACTTCTGTCATGCCCAATACGAAAAATAATACTAATGGGTTATTTAATTTAGAAGGTGGAAAGAATCTGACTGTATTGTATATAGTTGACCCCATTAAGAAGGGTCCTGCAAGGGGAAGTTACATAAATGGGAATCCTGCAGCCACGATGATTCATATTTATCAAAATAATTTCAATTAAAAATAACATTTTCATTGTTTTTGTTAAAGTTTTAGCATTTTCATTAAGTTTGTAACATCTATTTGAGTGAAGAAAGAAAATGACGGCAAAACTTATTGTACCGTGACAAAGTTGATGAAAATAAAATATAGTGACACATTTGTACGTGAACCTAAAGTATAGTGGCAAATTTTATAGTTTTCCCTTCATCTTCGTCTTGCTCAGCAATCTCGTCTGGCACTACGTTTCAGAGACTTGGAAGACTTGATATGGATCAGACATACAAATTTACGGAAATTATGGTTTCAATTTCAACAAGTCATACAAGGACTATGTCAAAATTAGATCCCCGGGTCTTGTTCATGTCTGTGAGGACATGAGAAACTCAAGGAATACCAACATTCTCATTTTCCCCATCTTTGGTAACTATTCTCCTCATTACAATTTCTCTCTCTCTCTCTCTCTCTCTCACACACACACACACTAAGAGCATCAACAAAAGTCACCTAATGCCATGATCATAGATCACCGTCAACAATGCCGAGCAAGCTAAAGAAAGCAATAGGTGCAGTAAAAGATCAAACCAGCATAAGCCTAGCCAAAGTCTCAAGCAACACCTCCTCCAACCTAGAAGTTGCCGTCCTAAAAGCCACCACCCACGACAATGTCCCCATCGAAGAACGCTATGTTTTCCAAGTCCTCCAACTCGTCTCCTCCAACAAAATATACGCCGCAGCATGCGCCAGAGCCATCGGAAAACGCATCGGAAGAACCCGAAATTGGATTGTAGCCCTCAAATCCTTAATGCTCGTCCTCCGTATATTCCAAGATGGCGATCCATACTTCCCGAGAGAAGTCCTTCACGCCATGAAACGTGGGGCCAAGATTCTTAACCTTGCAAACTTTCGCGACGATTCCAATTCTAGCCCGTGGGATTATACGGCTTTTGTGCGTACATTTGCCTTGTATTTAGACGAGCGTTTGGATTGTTTTTTGACCGGGAAGCTTCAAAGAAGATATACACATAAGGAGAAAGAGAGTTATAACCATAGTTTTCGATCCAGTCGCAGGGCTAACGAGCCTGTCCGAGATATGAGACCAAATATGTTGTTGGATAAGGTTTTGTATTGGCAAAGGTTGCTCGAACGGGCTATCGCAACTAGACCAACGGGACAAGCTAAAGCGAACCGGCTGGTTCAAATCTCTCTACACGCAGTTGTGCAAGAAAGTTTTGATCTGTATAAAGACATTTCTGACGGACTTGCCCTTCTTCTTGACAGTTTTTTCCATTTGCAGTACCAATCTTGTGTTAGTGCCTTCCAAATATGTGTCAAGGCTGCGAAACAATTTGAAGAACTTGGTGCGTTTTATACTGTGTGTAAAAGCATTGGGGTTGGGAGGACTTCAGAGTACCCTTCTGTGCAGACCATATCAGAAGAGCTTATAGAAACATTGCAGGAATTCTTGAAGGATAAATCTTCTTTCTCAGCTAATATGAGATCTCCGAGCCAGCCGTTGCTTATGGCGACACCACCGGACGGTTCGAGCTCCGGCCGGCCGGAGTTGTTGGAAATGACGGAGAAGACTTGTGAAACGGGTACGCAATGTACTACTTCACTCGAGGAACTGATAAGTGCTACTGAAACGGGGAGAAGCCCGTCTATTTCTATTGATTTGGAGGCGTATTCCGATCAGTTTGAGAAGAAATCTCAAAGAGATGAGCCGTTTCGGGTGAGTGATACGGGCTCTACCCGGTCATTGCCCGTGTCAACTTCTCTGGTGGATCTTGTTTCTCTAGAGGATTGGCCTGAAGTTGAAGACGAACGCAAAGAACAGGAAAGAAAAGAAGATTCATTGGAGTCGAATTCGGGTTGGGAACTAGTTTGGGCCGATGCCGCACCACCACCGTCGACACAATCATGGACCGACAACAATTTTGAACCGTTCGATCCTTTCTCGAAACAAGAAGAAGAACAAACCGTACCCGAATCCAACGACTTTGATTTCTTCCCAAAACAACAAGAACAAGAACGAGAACAATCATTTCCTGGTAAGATTAACACCTTTGATGCCTTCCCAAACCAACAAGAAGAACAGGGTCAACAAGAAACAGGCGCAGGTTGGGAACTTGTGTTATTTGAGACAGTCACCCAAGCCCAACACTCAGGCATTTCAACAAACACCTTTGATGCATCTTCTCAGGACATGTTGTATAACTATCAAGCTCCACCACAGCAGTCGCACCATTACAACCCATTTCTACAGGATGTGGCTGAAAGTTCTCTTGCTGGCAACGGAGGCTTCGAGGCAACTTTTCCGGAATTCGACTCATTTTCGTCAGAATCCACATTTACACAACCAACAATTCAAGTATCTCCAGCAGCACCAACATTTCAAGTGTCTCCAGGAGCACCAACATTTCAGGCGACTCAGCCAACGTTTCACGCAACTTTTAATACTCCTACATTTCAAGCATCTCCGACTGCACCTACATTTCAGGCAACTTCAACGTCATTTCAGGCGGGTTCAACCTTTTCCACCCAGAGCCCAATTCAGAATTCAGAAAGTATAAATGGCTTTCATGATGAAAGTGATCCTTTTGCATCTTCATTCTCGGGTGGGCAGATGATTAACGGGTCTTTGAATCAACAAAACCTGCTGCATGAACAGCAGTTGTGGTTACAACAGCAAAACAAGATCATTGCCAAGCATAAAGCTTAGATTCGAGTCAATGTACTTCTGTAGATTCTATGTAGACATTTTTAGTTTAGCAATGCATATCTAATATACATTTTCACATCAACCCGCAACAGAATCTTTGGGCACACTCTTAAACTGAGATGATAACAAGCATCTTTAATATAAATTCAACTGTCAAAATTAAATAGTCTTGTCCTTGAGAAGAAAATGATCAAAAAGAACAAAATGAAATCAATAATTACAACCTCGTAAGACTACCCAATTGAAACTAGTTCATTCTCCTAATTAGCTCGTTGATGAAATCTTCACGGTTTCCGGCATCTCCACCCTCGACATAGTGGTTTCGTTTCTTCTTTAGACCACCCAATGGAGCCTTCAGCTTGAATGGCCAGAGGAAGTTGTTAGCCTCCTTAAAATGAGGACCAACTGTCATCATCTCATGAATAAGATCTTCAACACAGATGATGCCATGCTTTCCAAGTGCCTGTTCATGCAATTGGATGTCAGCAAGTTATGGGACTATTAACGAACATATAATATTCAAGCCGTCTCATTAAAAAAAATTTCTTTTACTACCTACGTCCCGGTTTAATGTTCTGAATTTGACTTGGTACGAGTATTAAAAAAAATAAATGTTTTGAATATAAAAAGTACTATTTGTTAGAGGTATAAAACAGGCTTAAGGAAGAACATAAAAATCTGTGGAAAATTTTCTCTCTGTATTATTTTGCCTCAAAGACAATACAAAAATATATATATACAACGATTTTCCTTTACTTCTAAGGAAAATAGAATTCTTTCCTAATTACAATGATTTTCCTTTACTCCTAAGGAAAATAGAACTCTTTCCTAATCTTCTTTCTGTACCAAATAAACTCCTTATTTACCTACACAATAACTCGCCTTATACCCCCCCTCAAGCTAGACGGCCGTAGGGGAGTCGTAGCTTGACAGTAAGAGCTTGAAAGCGTGGTTTTGACAACCCTTTAGTAAAAACATCGGCTAATTGATCATCTGTAGAAACATATCGAAGCTGAAGAAAACCCCTCGTGACCAATTCTCGAACAAAATGATAATCAATTTCGATGTGATGAGTACGAGCATGAAACACCGGATTTCGAGCCATGTGTAAAGCCGAAATATTATCACAAAACAACAAAGGTGTGGAGAATGGAATTTTCAATTCCCGAAACAAATACGAGAACCAACGTAACTCAGCTGTGGTGGTTGCAATAGCACGATACTTGGCTTCACTACTTGAGCGAGAGACAGTAGTTTGTTTCTTTGTCGTCCAAGAAACAAGATTAGGCCCAACAAAAATGCAAGCTCCAGAAGTGGAGCGCCTGTCATCTGGGTCACCAGCCCAGTCAGCATCAGAGTAAGCGCGGATAGAAAAATTCAATGATCGATGAAAGGAAAGGCCTAATGTCAAAGTGCCTTTAATGAACCGGAGAATCCTCTTTGCATCAATAAAGTGAGAGGAGCGAGGTTGATGCATATACTGACACACTTGATTAACTGAAAAAGCAATATCAGGACGAGTAAGAGTTAGATATTGTAACCCCCCCCACAAGACTTCGGTATAAAGACGGATCGGGCAAAGGATCACCATCATGAGCCGACAACCGTGAATGAGGAGCTGACGGAGTAGATGCAGGCTTACAATCAGACATATTAAAGCGATCCAAAAGATCCAAGGCGTACCTCTTTTGACATAACTGCAATGTATCCTTATTTCTAGAAGCTTCAAGACCCAAGAAGAAACTTAAATCTCCAAGACGACGACTATCAAACGTCGAACAGATATCATCAATGACATTAGAAACCATGGAGGAAGAAGATCCTGTGATGATGATGTCATCGACATAAACCAAAATAATAGTTGTGGTGTCGGAGGAATGCCGAATGAACAAGGATGAGTCAGATCGACTGTTGATAAACCCATGTCGAAGAAGAAACTCATGAAGGCAATGAAACCAAGCTCGAGGTGATTGCTTTAAACCGTAAAGAGCCTTGTGAAGCCGACAAACAGACCCGGGACGAGTAGGATCCTCAAAACCAGGAGGTTGCTTCATATACACCTCCTCATGTATAACACCATTAAGAAAAGCATTCCTGACATCCAACTGCTTAATGTCCCAACCTCGAGAATGAGCAACTGCTAAAATGGTACGGATGGTAGATGGTTTTACCACCGGACTAAACGTCTCATCATAATCAAGACCGGCTTGTTGTGTAAACCCTTGAGCAACCAAACGGGCTTTATGTCGCTCAATAGTACCGTCAGCCTTTCGTTTAACTTTAAAGATCCACCGACATCCCACGACATTCATTCGTGGATCATAGGGAACTAGGGACCACGTCCCATTTTTGTGCAATGCAGAAAGCTCATCTTTCATTGCCACGTTCCAGTGAGGGAATTTAGAAGCTTGTTTAAAGGTCCTCGGTTCATAAGACATAGGATCATTCTGAATTGCCACCAAAGCAGAGGGTAAAGAATATGGTGAAGTTGCAGCAAGAAGTTCAGAAAAAGCACGAGACTTCAGCGGTGGAGTGGTTGCTGGCGTATCAGAAGAACCAACCGGACTAACTGGATCCGAACCAGAGAGAGAATCTTGCATTGAAGCTGACTTATCAGGGGTGTAACTGAGATCATTCGGACCTGAAGGTGGCTGTAAGTCAGACTGCAGAACCTCAGGGGAGGAAGGTGACACCGGTGAAAATTGGAGAGGCACGGGACTGTTGTGAAAAATAGGCCGTTGTGTGCCAAGTTGAGGGCTGTCCACTGCTTGATGTCCGGATGAAGCAGGCTGTCCAACCGGAAGAGAGAGAACAGATGGGCCTGATGTTGTGGGAAGTGGTCCAATAGTTGCTGGTATTGGATGTAAAGCTGGGCCAAATTGTGTGGATGCAGCATTGTCATGATCCAAGTGAACATATGGTCCGAAATCAGCTCTGCTTGCACCTGTTAATAAATTATTTTTGCCACTGTCTTGCCAAGGAAAACTAAACTCATCAAATACCACATGTCTGGACAAGTATACCTTGCCATTAGATAAATCTAAACAGCGATAACCTTTACGAAAATTATCATAACCAAGAAAGATGCAATGTGTTGATTTTGGCATAAGTTTATGAGGATTGACAGGAACAATGTAAGGAAAGCAAGAACAACCAAATACTTTTAAGAAACGATAATCAGGTTTTCGTTTCCACAATTTCTGATAAGGAGACATATACTGAAGTTGACGCATGGGGAGTCGATTTATGAGGTGCATAGCAGTGTTAAAAGCTTCAAGCCAAAATTTGTAAGGGACTTTAGCTTTGGCCATAAGACATAAACCCATTTCTACAATATGTCGATGCTTACGTTCGACAACCCCATTTTGTTGAGGGGTGTAGGGACAAATAAGTTGATGATGGATACCTACCTTTTTGAGAAAGGAGGTAAACAATCGACTAGTGAATTCACCCCCTCCATCGGTTTGAATAGCTTTAACAGTATGAATTGCATGAATGCGACGAGATAAAAGATTTTCAATTTGTGTCTTGAAGTCAGAGAAAATTTGGGTCACATCAGATTTATAAGTCATAGGAAATAGCCACACAAAACGAGAGAAGTCATCAACTATAGAGAGATAATAGCGAAAACCATTTAATGATAAAACAGGGGCCGGACCCCAAACATCCAAATGCAACATATCAAGTGGATTAAGTGCATTAAAATTTCTAAGAGTAAAAGACAACTTGCTAGACTTCCCTAACGGACACCAATGACAACAATGTTGTTCATTTAATTTGTGACTTAAAGGTAAACTAAACCGACTACACAAGACTTTGAAAATTGGAGTAGACGGGTGACCCAAACGTGCATGCCAAATATCCTGACTGGTACGTTCACCAAGAAGGGCAACGGGACTGTTTTGCAACTTGGAATTGAAAGAAAACTTGTATAAACCTCCAGAATTATGGCCAGTAATGAGAACCTCCTTCGTTCGAATATCCTTAACACGAAAACCACACGAGTCAAGTTCAAAAAAGCAATTATTATCTTTGGAAAATTGACGAATAGATAATAAAGGTTTATGAATGTGTGGCACATAAAGAATATTACGGAGAGCAAACATACGATTATTGATATGAAAAGAAGAATGACCAATACTAGAAATTTTTAACTTATTGCCATTACCAACAGTGACTATATCATTACCTGAATATGGATAAGATCCGGAGAAGGCAGAAGGATCAGCTGTCATATGATTCGTAGCACCGGAATCAAGAATAAACGGGTCCGAGTGTGCCATGTACGCTGCATTATTTTGACAATCAAGTGCACCATGTCCCATTCTAAAACATAACTGGCATTCAATATTCTGATTTGAGGCCCCCTGACTACCATAACCCGAGAAACCCCCTCTGCCAGATGTGTTATTCTGACCACCGCGACCTCCCCCGCGGCCATTACCGCGGCCATATGATCCGCTATTGTTCCAATAGCCCCAATTGCCATTATTATTGTTCCAATTATTGTTCCAATTATTGTTCCAATTACCATTGTTATTGCTGCGATTTCTTCCATTGTTGTTCCAATTTCCGTTATTGCCATTATTACCGCCTTGTCGATTTCCTTGGTTGCGATTGTTACCCCAGCGACCTCCACCACGATTCTGGTTATTACCATTGTTATTACCTCGGTTTTGACCACCACTATTACTGCTGCGATTCTGCCCTCCACCACCATTATTGCCGGCGTAGTTTGCTTCCAAAGAGGTGGAATGAGTTGATGAAGTGGCTACGAGCGCCGCGGTTTGCACTGGTGGTGTAGCAAATTTCTGCAATAACATCTCTTCCTTTAACAATAGATCATTCAGTCTATCCAATGTAATTGGATTCTGAGCATGAGTTGCAGCGATTGCGGTGAGAAATTCTTTGTATTCTTGTCCTAATCCGCCACAAATACGCTGAATAAGAACCGACCTTCGATCGGGGCACCTACGCCGCAGCGTATCTGAGATTTGCGAAGCTCGAAGAAGATAGTCCACGATCGAGGTGTCCGGAGCCTTTTTCAGATCGTGTAGCTTTTCCTTGAGGGTTTCTATTTGAAGGGCTGATGTAGCGCCGAAGCGTTTGGCCAAAACAGCCCACGCCTCCGGTGCTGTGAGGCATGAATTCAGGTAAGGTTGAACAGCTGGGGTTATCGTACCTTTTATCCAACCACAGACTAAATCTGTGGCGTTCTTCCATATGGCGTGTTGAGGATTTTCCTTGCCATCGGCAAGAGTAGCCGCCGGTTGTTGGGGTTCGACAACAAACGCAAGATTGTAAGTACGAAGAAGGGTTTTGAATAACGTACTCCAATTCACGTAATTATCTTTGGTGAGATAAGTTTGGCCCATGATGGCGGTGGGGTTGTAGAAAATTGGCAGGCCATTGATGGAAGCGCTGCCGCTTGTCATACCCAGCTTAGGACGGAATCGACCCGGTGTTGTTGTCATGGCCGTGTAGGGAAAACAAAAAGGTATGGATCGATCAAAAGGCTGATACCATGTTAGAGGTATAAAACAGGCTTAAGGAAGAACATAAAAATCTGTGGGAAATTTTCTCTCTGTATTATTTTGCCTCAAAGACAATACAAAAATATATATACACAACGATTTTCCTTTACTTCTAAGGAAAATAGAATTCTTTCCTAATTACAATGATTTTCCTTTACTCCTAAGGAAAATAGAACTCTTTCCTAATCTTCTTTCTGTACCAAATAAACTCCTTATTTACCTACACAATAACTGGCCTTATACTATTTTTACAAGAATATCTGTTTGCAAGAATAAGCAACTTAGAAAAATGCAGTCTCGAACAGTAGATAGTTGGAAACTTGGAATCAGTTCCCAGTCCCAACCATCGATGACAAATTACTGTTGGAACATAATGATCCATCAAACCATGAACCGACTCACAACTAGATTAAGAATGAGAGGAAGATGAAGACGGAAGCGTGTACCTGAAGAATCCATGATTGTGTTCTTGATCTTGTTCTTGAATGAAAGAAGAGAGTAGGGAGATAGTACTTCTAAATGATAGTGCGAACACTTGTTCTTCTTAGATGAATGAAGAATGTTTTGACTGAATTGATGTTAAGTGTCTCTAAATGGCTGATGGATAGCCTTTATATAGATAGAGAAGGGGCACTTCATTTAGGGACTACACCCTTTCATAAAGATGATGGTGTGAAGTTACCATTATGCCCATCATTTAATGGTACTTACACCTAATGGAATTCTACATATTTGGTCTATACTTTAACATTATTAAATGATTATAACATATGGAAAATAACACATATTATTAATCCATGTTCTAACAATCTCCCACTTGGATTAATATTAATATGTATCCTTTACTAAATAAATTCCTTAAATCATTTATAATATGAACGACAACCCTTATGTGCACGTTTATTGTCATCCAATACAATCCCGTCCATTAGTCTTATAAGTATAGGGACTAAAGGGGCAGTCGTTGTAATTGATTTGCAACTAAACCCACATTAATCACATATATATATCCAACTAAATGACATAGATTAAGTATAGATATGTAGCATGGAATATTAATGAATATATATGAAGAACGCATATATATATTCTCCAACTAGTCCTATTTAACCAAATGAGATCAATATAAAACAACACAAAGAAATAGAAAACAACACAAACTCCCACTGATTTAAGTATTATCAAAAATTGTTTCACCCATATGAGCAGTATGCTCGTGAAACATCAAAAGAGATTACGATTTACAAAAATGGATTCAATAACATGGAGTTTGATCCTATAAGTTGTATATCTATTTGTTCATTTTATACTTATTTCTCTTTAACAAGAGACGTAACCATATGATGTCTTTCGACATCTTTGCATCCATTAAAACATAATCGGAATACTTAATGATCTCAAAAATGATCCGATTTTATATACATAAGCATGTAGTTTAATGTTTTATAGGTACTTCATCATTCTTTTGGATGCGACTTAATGTTCTTCTTTCCGAATTGCTTTGGTATTGACCAAGCATCCCAATAATAAATACAAGGTATGTACGAGTACAGACTTGCGCATACATTAAGCTTCCTACTGCCAGTGCATAAGGGATATTTTCCATATACTTGGATTAAAAATTAATTTTAGGACATTACTTTAAACTGAATTTATCTCCCTTAGAGACAGGGGTGTCATGTGGTTTACAATTTTCCATGCTAAATCTTTGTAATACCTTCTCTATATAGCTCTTTTGTGATAATCCCAAAATACCTCGTGAATGATCATGATGAATTTGGATTCCTAATACAAAAGATGCCTTACCAAGATCTTTTATCTCAAATTTGTTTGAGAAATTTCTTAGTTTCTTTTAAAAGGACCTTATCATTACTAGCAAGAAAAATATCATCCAAATATCATCCACATATAAGACCAAAATAATAAATCTACTCCCACTGAACTTATGGTACACACAATCTTCACCAAGATTCATTTCAAAGTCAAATGAAAGAATAACTTGGTTAAATTTGAAGTACCATTGACGAGATGCTTGCTTAAGCCCATAAATGGATTTCTTAAGTTTACAAACCAGTTGACTAGTTTGATCCGAATTAGTCACCATTTCTGGTTTCTTCATATAGATAGTTTCCTCAATGTCGCCATTGAGAAAAGCTGTCTTAACATCCATTTGATGAAGCTCAAGATCATAATGTGCCACTAATGTCATAATGATCATAAAAGAGGTTTTAGAAAATATCGGAAAAAATGTTTCTTTATAATCAATGTCTTCCTTTTGAGTAAATACATTAGCAACAAGACGTGCCTTATATCTTTCCATATTACCTTGCTAATCACTTTTGGTTTTAAATATCAATTTATAACCAATAGGTTTTACACCTTCAGGTAATGGGACAAGATCCCAAATGTCATTGTCTTTCATTGATTTTAACTCCTCATTGATGGCATTGATCCACTTATGAGAATTAGGACTATTAATGGCTTCATGGAAGGTGATTAGATCATCTCCCACTAAACCTAAGGTGTCCTAATTCTCCGCAAGATACATATCATAAATATCCGAAATAACACTTCTTCTTTCTCTAGTAGATCTCCTTAAGGGCACCGGTTCATCCTCATTTTGAGGTTGTTGAATTTCATTATGTCTAACATTTTCATGTTGTCCGTTATTTACGGGAGTCTCTATATTATTTTGAATTGTATGTTCTTTGTTGAATTTCAGGTACAATTACTTAATTTTCAACAGGAACTAAAGTTTGAGGAATAAAGAGTGGTTCCTCTAACTCTTCAAATTCAAAATCATTACTATTTCTCCCACTAAATTCAACATCCTCAAGGAACCTAACATTGCCAGTCTCGAAAAAAAGTTCTATTTTTGGGTCATAAAATTTATATCCCCTAGATCTCTCGGCATACCCTACAAAATAGCTACTAACAGTATTAAGGTCCAGTTTGCCCTCATTAGGCCTATAAGGTCTAGCATCTGCTGGACACCCCCATACATGAAGATGATTTAAGGACGGTTTCTTATTCGTCCATAACTCATAAGGGGTTTTGTCGGTAACTTTTGAAGGTGCTCTATTGAGAATATAAGCTGCGGTTTTTAATGCTTCGCACATAATGAGTGAGGTAAAGAAGTACAAGAAAATATACTTCTTACCATATCCTTAAGGATTTATGTCTCTCCAATATACTATGCTAGGTTTACCCGGCATGGTGTAGTGAGGGACAATCCTACAGGACCTACACTCTTCAAAATAGCGAATATAAAGGACCCGGACGTTATTCACCCAATACATCTTTTTCGATCATTGCAAAAGAAGCATAAGAAAGACTATTATTCACCCAATACATCTTTTTCGATCATGTATGCAGGACCTATGCTATGTTTACCCGGCATGGTGTACCGAATGGAAACAAGTTTTCACAAGAATTCAAGGAAAAATTCAGCTTTTTCGATCTCAGAGACATTGTCCAAAAATGTCTTTGAAACTGCATTTTCCATGATCATTAGACTCACGCGGTTGGACCGTTTCCATTGCTCAACATTTTTCCGTTCTATAACGGTATTTTCTTTAGTGAGAGCAGCGGGACTTGATTTCCCTAATGCGTGATCGATGTCCATATTGCCTAAGATCATTGTTATATTATTTTTCCAAGTTTTAAGTTTAGTCCCAGTAAGCAAAGGTACATCATTTATAGCAGTAGTTACGGATGAAGCATTAATCAAATCTGAAGGAGAAGAACAAGAATGAAACAAAACATATATAAGAAACTACATAATGATTAATTATATCAAATGAATTCCATCCAAATAAAGATAATCAACATGACATCAAGACTAATCTTTGGATTGCGAATTGACTCACAATTTGATTTATCTTAGGGTGAACAAATAATTCAAACAATACATTTTAAATACTTGCCTTCCTTTGGGCCGATTCAAGTATAAAAAATGTCCTAAAGTTTAAGGTACTTGTTACCCGGCAATAAAGAATTTAAACAATTCACTTTAAACACCCGCCTTCCTTTGGGATGGTTCACAGTATTTAAAATGATCAAAAGTTTAGTTCAATTATTACCCCATGAATGTAAACACTTAGTCAATAACAAGGTCTCCTTTGGAAAACAAGCATGTTATCACATATCAATATTTACATTCATCACTTTAACAAATTTGTATTTAAATAACGTAAATTGCTTTGGCAACAATATTATTTAAACAATGAATAAATTTGTTTAAGCATATAATTAATCATACTTTAGGGCACTTAAGACTTTAAGGTAATTTCTGAAAACTTTAAATGGTAAAGAAACAAACAAAATTTATTAATAAAAGACAATATCCTTTTGTTCTACCCATCCATTCTTAAAGTTTGATAACTCTAAGAACCGCCAAAGCGCGACTGGTGTTCAGATACTATAATTTATTAATAAATTATCACAAATGACCAAAAGGACACGAATGACCAAAAGGATGTAGTTCTATAAACATTTAAGCTTCTGCATACATGGGCGGTCGCTCAGGTCAAGGTGGGCGACCGCCCAAGCTTCAATTCCACAAATATTCAAGTCGCTGTACACATGGGCGACCGTCCAGGTCAAGATGGGCGACCGCCCAAGATGCATTTCCACAGACATTGAAGTTGCTGTACACATGGGCGATCGCCAAGATCAAGATGGGCGACCGCCCATGTGGCCAGTGCCCAGATTTGACGAAAAGTCACCATTTTTAACACCCTTTTATGAACAGTTTTGAACCAAATAGAGAGAGCCATACCATACCGCGGGGGGCTACGCCCCCCGCACCCCCCTTTGTGATCCGATATTTCCAGAACCAAATAGAGAGGGCGCCGGGCCCTTTGCCAAGACATCGAGTATGAATCTTGGGGTAATCTTGTATGAACCATTGTGCCTCTTGATTTTACCATTATTTCCAGAAATTGAATGAAGTTCTTAATTTAATGGTGACTCAATTTTCAACAAAAGTAAGTAGATCCACATACTCACAACACATTTAAAAAATGCGTGGCTATACATATGAACAAACTCACAACGCATCCAAGGATGGTGGCTATGTTCAAAAAATGGGATAATCTTACATTAAGGGTTGAAAGCCTTTTGAGTAAAACCAAAAAATCAGAAATAGAATGAAGTTATGAATATGATACTCTTAGACAAGATGAGTATCATGAACAAGAACAAAACCAAATGAAATCACACAAGGATTACAAATATGAAATAAATTAAAGCACAAGGCTCTATAATAATTTCAAACTCAATCTAGTATATGAGTAGGCTCTGATACCAATTGTTGGAACATAATGATCCATCAAACCATGAACCGACTCACAACTAGATTAAGAATGAGAGGAAGATGAAGACGGAAGCGTGTACCTGAAGAATCCATGATTGTGTTCTTGATCTTGTTCTTGAATGAAAGAAGAGAGTAGGGAGATAGTACTTCTAAATGATAGTGCCCACACTTGTTCTTCTTAGATGAATGAAGAATGTTTTGACTGAATTGTAAATGATGTTAAGTGTCTCTAAATGGCTGATGGATAGCCTTTATATAGATAGAGAAGGGGCACTTCATTTAGGGACTACACCCTTTCATAAAGATAATGGTGTGAAGTTACCATTATGTCCATCATTTAATGGTACTTACACCTAATGGAATTCTTCATATTTGGTCTATACTTTAACATTATTAAATGATTATAACATATGAAAAATAACACATATTATTAATCCATGTTCTAACAATTACATGCTCCATTCTAGAATACAGATGATTCAAGAACTTTGAATCTATTGAAGAGTTAACCGGTTTAACAAAAAAAACATCTATGGCTCGAGATCCAACCCCATAATCTATACCAAACTCACTCAAAAAAAAAAAAAAAAAAAAAAAACTAATGTGAAAATGAAAAACTAGCAAATAAATGCCAAGTTACCTGTCTCAATCGCAATAGCTGCAAAATCTTTTTTGACTTCGGGTCCAATCCATTGATACTGAATATTACAGAAGTTGCAGTAAATGATGTCAACAAACACAAAATTCCCATACTAGTTAACTAGTACGGTCATAGAGATCTGGAATAAATGGCATTTGTACATGTAAGATTTGAGAAATGCATAAGGAGGAAGGAGGAAATATGAAGAAGAACACTAAGAGTGTTTGGTGAAGAGGAGTATCAGTCCAAGCACAACACACGACAGTGGGCACAATATTGGAGAACTCAACTTAGATTCTCTAGGTTTATTCATACTGATATATATATTACATAGAGTTCTATCATATTCTATGTATCCTATCATATTCTATGTATATAAAATATGTACTGGAATAGATAAAGACAAAGGGATATTAACAGTCCTAACATATTTTGTCCAATACCCTCCCTCAAGCAAATCGTAGGTACGAAGAAGCGGCTTGAACTTAGCTATCACAAAACCCATGCTAACAGGAAACACCGAAAGCAACTTATTAATGTTGAATAATAGCCGAAGATAGAGTTGATCTTGACAAGGCTTGTACCGCCACTGCTTTTGTGGATATAGTGCATAGTACCCATCTTTATCATTTTTGTCTTGAGTAAAATCAACAATTGCAGGAGACCCATCCGGGGAATCTGCAAAACCACAATGAACGAACTTGCAACTGTTGCCATTTTTACAGAATCCTTTTGCGAAGTACATGCAAGGTCTCCACCCAAACCCAGCACCAATATCATCATTTCCACCCCCAAGAAAAGCATCATTCACTGAACAACTCCGCCGGTGCAAATGGTGATGACCATTAGCCGAATCAGCCCAATTAGCACTACCACCGCCATTGTTAGCGTACGAAAACAACACCGAATCACTCCGGCCCCCAGGACTCATAATCAGATCCAAGAAATCAACATTCTTGGAATCATCAAGAAAAGACAACTGATTCTGAACACGCAAACTACTATATTTGTCACCAACATCGTTACCATCACCGTAAAACGTCACTGAGAGTGAAGAACCTGAACCTCCACCAATAACCCCATTTACAGCAGCAGCAGAAGGACTACCATTGTTAACAATGGAAGCATAAGAGGCCGGACGGGGACTCATCATACGGGGATTAGGACTCCGGTGATCGGAAAACTCAGAAACCGACCACAGAGAGGACGGCGAACCAGGGTTTAAGTGAAACCCATTATTGGGAATGATGATTCTTGGCAAGGACGGGGGAAATGTGTTAGGTCTGTGGGTAGGATTAAACGGACCAGGAGAAGAAGGGGTTGAGGGTGCAGACGAAGTGTTTGATGAAAGTCCTAAAACAGCTTTAGTTTGATTAATCACAGAAACCAAAAGGTTTTCGGGACCAAAATTCAAGCTTGCTTGCACAGGTTGGATAAAAGCAACATCATCTTTGTGTCCAGGAGCAGTAGACAGAGGACTCGCCTTCTTCAAAAATGAAAAAGATGGTTTCCTACACTCTTTTTCCTCATCAATAAGATAATCGAAAAGAAAATCTAACGAGATTTGTGGTTTTCAAAAATAATAATATCTGAAAAAATTATTATATAATGGATCAAGTCCATCAATAATAAATTTCATTAGATCAATTTCAGAAATAGGTGCATCGGCCATGGATAATGCGGAGGCTAGAGATCTAGCTTCAAGAAAATAACTTTTCAAAGATTGAGACGGGAGTTTTTGAAGACAGTGTAGTTGATCAAAGAGATGATCAATATACCAATTTGAAGTAGGAAAAGCAGGGAAATAAGACGACCCATCAACATCGTTTAATGGTTCTTCTATGTCAGAAGAACAATCATTTGAATCTAAGGATTCATTTTGTTCCGGGTATAACCAATTCGACAACGAAAAAGAAGAATTATGAACGGTATTAATTGGTTCATTATAACGCAAACAATCAATTGCAGTATGACCAAAACTGTTACATAATTGACAAATAGGATACGATGATGGCATTACAAAGCCAGGAACAGGATCATGTTGTGAAATATAACCCTCCACAAACCAAGCAAACCACAAGAATAATAATCGCACACAAACAAAGCAAAAGAAAATCAAAAGCACAGAAAAGACAAGAGAAATTGTTTTTTCTGTGCTTTTGATTTTCTTTTGCTTTGTTTGTGTGCGATTATTATTCTTGTGGTTTGCTTGGTTTGTGGAGGGCTATATTTCACAACAACTGGTATCAGAGCTTTTGGTTTCAAGATCAAGGGAGTTGTTCCAAGCAATCAAGAATGGGCAAGGACAAACAGGCGGTTGAGAAATTCGATGGGTCTGACTACGGATATTGGAGGATGCAGATTGAGGATCTCTTGTACAACAAGGATCTCTACAAGCCTCTGAAGGGTGTCAAACCGGAAGATGTAAGTCAGGAGGAATGGGAACTCATGGATCGGAAAGCCCTAGGGGTGGTCAGATCTACTTTGTCAAAGTGGATTGCGAAGACTACCAGGAAGGCGACAACCACCAAGGAGCTATTGGATTATCTTACAGAGAGATTTGAAACTCCGTCTGCTGCAAATAAGGTTGATTTGATACGTAAGATGGGTAGTCTCAAGATGCAAGAGGGAGGATCCTTGGCTAAGAACATCGATGAGTTTATGGATGTCATAGATTCATTGACGGCGGTGGAGATCAAGTTCGATGATGAGGTTCATGCATGCTTGTTGCTAGCTTCTTTACCTGCAAGTTGGAGCGGAACGGTGATCGCAATCAATGCTTCAGGTAAGAAAAATTGAAATATGATGATGTTAAAGACTTTCTTTTAGGTGAGGAAAATCGCATGAAGAAGTTGGGGACATCAAGTACTTCGGGAGCGGCTTTAGCTACTACTAGTAGGGAAGCCGGTACTAGCAAACAAGGGAGAACCGAATCTAGGGAGAACGGAGTGAGTGGAAAGGGCAAAGCCGATGAGACCAAGGATAAACCGAAGGTTGCGAAGGGATACGTTCGGTGCTATTATTGTAAGGAATTGGGACACTTCAAGAGGGATTGTCCAAATCGTAAGGGCAATCGGGCGAATGTGGCGATCGAAGGTGATGATGTATCGGTTCGAGTGTTAGTAGTGCACTAGAATCATGGGTGCCGGATTCGGGGCATCATTCCACTCTTGCGGGCACAAGGAAGAGATGGATAATTACACTTCCGGTGATTTCGGGAAGGTCTATCTAGGCGATGGCGAGCCTTTGGAAATCAAGGGGAAGGGGATGTCGTGGATAGGAGCATCGGACGGGAAGGTTCTACATCCGAACGGGGTCGACACATTCCGGGTTTGAAAAAGAACCTACTTTCGGCTGGGCGCTTGGACGAAGAGGGTTACAAGGTGACTTTCGGCTGCAGAAACTGGGTTATTACCAAGGAGGATTGTGAGATCGCTCGGGGTAATAAGGAGGGTACTTTGTATTTGGCGAACAACACCAAGGATAGTATTGCGGTGGCAGCAGCCAAGGGTGATACTGATTTGTGGCACTGTCGATTGGGTCACATGAGTGAGACAGGGATGAAGGTACTTTGTTCCAAGGGACTACTACCGGGTTTGAAGACAGTCAACGTGGGGATCTGCGAAGATTGTATGTTTGGCAAACAAGGGAGGAATAATTTCTCGAGGACAGGTAGGGGATTGAGGGAAGCAAAGTTGGAATTGGTTCACACGGACTTGTGGGGCCCATCTCCGGTTACATCTCTGGGTGGTGCGTCATATTACATGAATTTTATTGATGATTCTACAAGGAAGGTCTGGGTCTATTTCTTGAAGGGGAAAGATGAAGCTTTCGAGGTGTTCAAGAAGTGGAAGGCTTTGGTGGAGAATCAAACGGGACTTAAGCTTAAGTGCTTGAGATCAGACAATGGTGGGGAGTATGAGCTCGGGGAGTTTAGGGAATATTGTGCTGCGAATGGTATTCGTATGGAGAAAACTCCAAAGAAGACTCCACAACTCAACGGGGTAGCAGAAAGGATGAACAGAACATTGAACGAGCGGGCTAGAAGTATGAGATTGAAGTGTGGACTTCCGAAGACGTTCTGGGCATATGCAGTTGACACGGCAGCCTTTCTTGATCAATCGGGACCATCGGTTCCATTGGGGAACGGAATTCCGAGAGGAAGCTTGGAGTGGCAAGGTGTAAATCTGTCCTTTCTTCGCGTATTTGGCTGCGTTTCTTATGTTCATGTTGATTCTCGCCGAGAGAACTAAATTAGATGCTAAATACGTTAAGTGTACATTTATTGGGTATGGCGGGGATGACTTCGGGTATAAATTTTGGGATGATCAAAACCATAAGGTTATTCGTAGTCGAGATGTGGTATTCAATGAACGAGGTTTTGTACAAGGATAGAAAGGGGGCATCTCGATGATACTAGTTCGGAACCTGAGGTTGTAGAGGTGGATATTCCGGACTCGGGTGGGAGCGGGGCGGTTCATGTTGACCATGGTCAGAGGTCATTGAAGATGAACCACATACTCCGTAACCGGATATTCCTGCGTAGATCCAGCCAGGCTGCGTGGATCACCCGACAGTATACTCCTTCGAATTATTATTTGTTGTTGAATAATGGGGAACTGGAATGTTATGCGGAGGTTCGTAGTGTGCTTTGTAACAAGTGGAAAGCTGCGATGGATGATGAGATGGTCTCATTGAAGGCCAACAAAACTTGGGAGTTGACTAAACTACCTAAGGGGAAGAAGGCACTGCATAACAAGTGGGTTTACAGGATCAAGGAGGAAGCAGACGGTAGCAAGCGTTACAAGGCAAGACTGGTTGTTAAAGGGTTTCAGCAGAAGTATGGTATTGACTACACCGAAGTATTCACTCCGGTTGTGAAGATGACCACTATCAGAATGGTTCTGGGGATAGTAGTGGCGGATGACTTGCTGCTTGAACAGATGGATGTGAAGACAGCCTTTCTTCATGGAGACTTGGAGGAGGAAATTTACATGGGTACGGCCCGAGAGGGTTTCTTGTCTAAGGGTAGCGAGGAGCTAGTTTGCAGATTGACTAAGAGCTTGTATGGCCTTAAACAAGCTCCTAGCAAAGGTACAGGAAGTTTGATGGATTCATGCACGACATTGATTTTATCAGATGCGAGGCGGATCATTGTTGCTACTTCAAGAACACGGACAATGGGTATATTATCTTGCTGTTATATGTGGACGACATGTTAATAGCGGGCTCTAGCAGTAGAGAGGTAAACAAAGTTGAAGACTCGGTTGTCGAATCGGTTCGAGATGAAGGATTTGGGAGAGGCAAGGAAAATCTTGGGCATGCGGATTGACCGGAATAGGGAGTCGGGCAAGTTGGTTCTTTCACAAGCAGAATATGTTGAGAAAGTCTTGGCAAGGTTTTTTATGGAAGAGGCGAAGCCAACAGGGACGCCATTGGGTTTGCACTTCAAGCTATCCGAGAAAGACTCGCCTAGGGACAAGGAGGAGCGTGACAAGATGGAGAGAACTCCATATGCTTCAGCTGTGGGGAGTCTCATGTATGCAATGGTGTGTACAAGGCCGGACATTGCACATGCGGTGGGAGTAGTCAGCCGGTTCATGGGCAATCCAGGAAAGCAACATTGGGAAGCGGTTAAGTGGATCCTACGTTACTTGAAGGGTACTGCTGGTAAGGCTCTGTGTTTTTCAAGCAAGGAAGTGGTGTTAGCGGGTTATGTTGATGCGGACTTGGCATCAAGTGATCTTGATAAGAGGAGAAGTACTACGGGTTATGTGTTTACATTGGGTGGTACAGCAATCTCCTGGGCTTCTAAGTTGCAAAAGATCGTGGCTCGCCGACCGCAAGCGAGAATATGTGGCGTGATGACAAGTAAAGAGATGGTTTGGCTGCAGAACTTCTTGGGTGAACTTGGAAAGACGCGAAGTGGTAATATTCTCTACAGTGACAGTCAGAGCGCAATTCACTTGGCAAGGAATCCGGCGTTTCATTCGAGAACGAAGCACATTGAACTGAGGTTTCACTACATCAGACATCTCTTGGAGAAGAAGATTTTGTGGCTAGAGAAGATATTGGGATCGGAGAATCCAGCTGACATGTTGACAAAGGTTGTGAACCTTGAGAAGTTGAAGCTGTGCAAAGCTTCAATTGGGCTTGGAGAATAGAAGGGGAGGATGGCACTATCATGATCGAGGTGAGCACTAGGAGGACACCAAGGATGAGTTGAAGAACGGATACGGGGCTTGTATATGCGGTTGATCTCTAGGTGGGAGATTGTTGGGAAAAGAATAGAGGACCAACCAAGACAGTTTTTGGGGAGCATTCTAAGGCGGGCGCCTGGGGATGGCGAGGCGGGCGCCTCGCGTTCCGTGGTCTTGGCTTGGCGAATGTTGCTTGGGGCGGCCGCATCACTCTGACCATGGCGGGCGCATCAAGCACCGAGGGATAGGCGAATTTGGAACAATCTCAGGCGGCCGCTTGGAGCACCTTGAGGCGCGCGCCTCAAGGCCGGCCGAGGGAGAACTTGTTTACGGGCTTTGCGTTTACTGGGCTTAGCTAGGGTTGGTTGATATTCTTTCTTGGGCATATATAAAGAATAGTTCCGCCTCTTTTCTCATTGTAACACATATTTTACATACGTAGTGCAAGATCCTGGCTTGGTAGTGCCCCCAGACGTAGCCAATCAAATTGGTGAACTGGGTAAACAATTTCTCTTGTCTTTTCTGTGCTTTTGATTTTCTTTTGCTTTGTTTGTGTGCGATTATTATTCTTGTGGTTTGCTTGGTTTGTGGAGGGCTATATTTCACAACAGATCATACCAAAAATCATCCATTGAACATACCAAAAATTAATTTTATGAAGAAGAGAAAAAAAATAATAATAGAGAGATTTAAAGAAGAATTGTGGAAGCGAAGTAATCAGTCCACCATAGATCGGTGGCTCTGATACCATGTAAGATTTGAGAAATGCATAAGGAGGAAGGAGGAAATATGAAGAAGAACACTAAGAGTGTTTGGTGAAGAGGAGTATCAGTCCAAGCACAACACACGACAGTGGGCACAATATTGGAGAACTCAACTTAGATTCTCTAGGTTTATTCATACTGATATATATATTACATAGAGTCCTATCATATTCTATGTATCCTATCATATTCTATGTATACAAAATATGTACTGGAATAGATAAAGACAAAGGGATATTAATAGTCCTAACATATTTTGTCCAATAGTACATACCCACGAATACGAGTAATGAACAAAAGCTTGGCTTTTGGGTTGACGTAGAACCCACCCTTAAGCCTTGCCTCACGCTTCAACTGAATCAACTCCTTTGCCTGCATCAGAAAATGAAATTGTCAATTTCCAGTAACTAACTTCCCAACCCTAAACATGAAACTCACGAAACTTTGAAAACAGGTTTGAAAAAAAAAAAAAAGGAAATACCTGCTCTTCATACACTCCTTGCTGTATTGCTTCGCTCTGCTGAAAATGAGCTTCCTGTTGTCAGAGTTCTTTTTCTTCAGGGTTTCAGTATCCAGCTTCTTGGCCAAAGCCCATTCCTCATTCCTCTTCTGTTTCTTCAACACAGACTCTGGCACTACAGGCCCTCCCTTGGCTTGCACGTCAGTCATCTTCTCTGTAAATCTATAAGCAAAAGAAATACCATCTATAACTAATTTGAACATTTGATTTGAATAACCACCCGCTAACTTAATGCATTCTTAGGTGTTTTAGATTGATACCATTTGCATTGCTCGTAAGAATGTTGTGTTTGAAGGAGGCGTAAATTTAAATTGCTTTCTCCAAACAAACCGCTTTTCAGAAAACCCAATGGAATGTATAAGGCTGGGTTCTACTCCCTCCGTCCCGCCCGAAGTGTCTCAAAATGAGATCGGCACGGGAATTAAGGAAAGTGAGGTAAGAAAGAGAAAAATGTTAAATGTTGTGAGTATGAAAAATTAAATAGGAGAAAGAATGAGTGGGATGAATAGTTAGGAGAGAGAATGTTGTGAGTGTAAAAGTAAAGTAGGAGAGAGAATGAGTGGGGTAGTAAGAGTATAAAAATAATAAAAATTTTCCATTTTGGAAGAGACACTTTAAATAAAACGTCCAAAAAGGAAAGTTGAGACACTTCGAGGAGGACGGAGGGAGTATTATGGTGTCTAGCTTGATATTTAATTGTCGTAGTGGATATAACATTGACTTTTTCAAACAAACCTATTTCTGACCAACCCATTGCAAAGTGTGACAATACCTAAAATCTCGAAGTAATGCATTTCCAAAGAGTAGCTTAATTTCGATACTAATTACTGAATAACTTAATCTACATACTTATAATTCCTCAAACACGCACACACACACGCACTACATGTAAAGCAAATTAAATTTGAAGAAGTTACAGAAATTTCTCAATGTAATTAACTGATAAAGATATGAGCCAACATACTTTAGTTTTCTGATGCTACAAAAAATTCGCTTACCGAGGATTTCCAAGCTAGATGATATATATGGTGATCCACGGTCTTGAATCTCCAATCTGAGTCTCTGTTGTCTCTGTTTCTGGAGTTTCTGGAATGAGACCCTGCCTTCATATTTAGAGTGTGGATGGATTTTTGTCCTAAAGCCCACTTGTCCATTTTCACATTTGGGCCGCCATAATCTCCATTGGACCTTGTATACCATGTTTTCCATTACTATTTTACCTCATAATATTGAATATTTTCCATATACTAGTTCTTAAGTCCATTTTGCACTTAGACATATCGTATTTTTCGTAGAATTTTATATTGTCACGTCACTTTCCTAAATGAGAAATGTATCAACATAAAAAATAATAATAATTACACAGGATCATCAGAGCACCAACAAGAACAATAAACTTGAAAAATACAAAGTAGCAAGAGCATTAAAAAACAACAATTCGGAATTTCCCGAACATAAAAAGCTAGACTGGCGAAGATTTCGTCATGAACATTATAAATAAACAAAATGATGTAAGAAAAATTCACTTTCATTATATTTTTGTGCACACATTTTTACAGTAACAAAACATTCAACGACGGTGAAATCAAGAAATATATCAGCTCTGGATCAAACTTGATACGGAATTTCAAACCTGTAAAAGCAAATCAAAACGTCAGTAGATAGAGGCAGGAAGAGGAGGCGATTTGTTTCCACAGTGGAATTAGGATTTTTATGGTTGGTACTAGACATGTCCAAATAGAATCGGGAATCGACGGAATCGGCGGGTAGAATAGACATGTCCAAATAGAACCGGGAATCGACGGAATCGGCGGGTAGAACTGGAACCGGGAACCGGCGAGAATCGGGAACCGCCGGAATCGGGAACCGAACGTAACCGGGAACCGAATTGAAACGGTTCGAATACGAATCCACCATATTGGGAACCGAGGAACCGGCGGAACCGGGAACCGGCGATTGATCAAGGTAAGTTAAATGTAATATTTATCATTTATTTAGTATTTGTACTTGTAGTGTAGTGTTGTTTTATTTAAATTAGACTAGAATTTAGATAAATGTTGTAATATAGACTATAGAGGTATAGGCTCCTTTAATTATATACTGATCAAATTTTGTCCACTTCTCATTCTTTCCAAAAACATACTCCCCAAGTGAAAAAAAAAAAAAAAAACAGATTATAGTTAGCGTCTTTACTGTCTTAAGAGGTTTGGATTAAAAAACAAGTTAGATGCTGATGGAACCGTTGGAACCGAAACTGGCAGATAGAACCGGAAACCGGATTAATATGATTCGAATACGATTTCGGCTATTTGAAAATCGAAAACCGGCGATTCCGAAATTGAGAATCGAAACCGAAATCCTTTGGACATGTCCAGTTGGTACTATGAGCAGACTCGGCCTGGGGGGCTCGGGTCGCTTTTTGCACATCTACATCTTATAGTAGTTGACGGCAAGATTGGGCTTCGGGCCTTTTTAATGGGCTAACTGGGCTTCTTTCTGAATGTCTCAATTGCTAAACGGCCGCCGGCCCCATTTACAATTCACATTTCCCTGTGTTGTGCTTCTTGTAGTCTTTGTTCTTTGCTTTTTTCTTTTTTTAAATGCATTAATATGAACTAGTTATACATTACGCCCGTAACCATAATTCTTTCCTTACGATTTAATATAGGAAGATTGTTATTTATATTCGTATTTAATTACTAATATTATATTAAATATAAATCAAAAAAAAAATTAATGAGAAGAATATATTGAACTTTGTAGTCTTCTAGTAAATAATTAATGTTTTAATTGTTATAGTATTAAATAGGTTTAATAAAGACATGTTGACGAAGGGTCATCGTAGCGCTTTAAATTTCAAGTTCTTTCAAAACATGTACTCCCTCCGTCCGCCTACAAGGTTCGCAGTTACTGTTTACACGTTAATTAAGGAGGGAGTATTATATTGAAAGTGTTGTGAGTGTGAAAATAAAATAAGAGAGAGAATGAGTGGAGGGAATAGTAAATTATAATGGTTTGTGAGTATTAAAATAATGTAGGAGAGAGAATGAGTGGAGAGAATAGTGATTTAAGGTTTCCTTTTTAGGAAAGAAACAAAGTGTGAACTTTGTAAATGGACGCCCAAAATAGAAAGTGTGAACTTTGTAAGCGGACGGAGGGAGTATACATGAGGCGTAATCATAAAATTCTTCCCTTATTTTTATATATACGGATTTATCCCCTTGGTTGCAAAATAATTGTCATTTTTAACAAAATTTTGATCTGAAATGAATGTTAAAACATTCAAATGTCACATTTACCCTTGTATTATAACTTCTTGTATTATTTATTTTATTGTGAGACACTAACATAGGAGAGACACATGACGTCAAGTTTTCAGGGTCAGAGCGATTCAAGGATATCTGGCAGGATATTTATAGTGGTTGAATGTACCTATAACACAACACAAATGAAGCACCGTTAAGGTCAAAGTTGGATGTTACTCCAACTCAGACCCTCGGGTGTGAGAGTAAGAACACTGAGAAATAAGGCTTGGAATGCCTTGAATGTGTGAGTATTTAGGGTTTGAGAGCAATATGGTTTACAGTGTATATTTGGAACTTACCTTGTCCAAGGAGACAAAAGTCTTCTATTTATAGGCAATGGGGAGCTGCTCGCTGACGTAAGCCATGAGGTCAGCCCTAAAGGGCACTTTGGTATTTGACCGCATACACATGTCTGCATCTGATTGGGTTTGTCAGGGAAGCAGGATCCTCTGTCAGAGGGGATGTCGCTGATGTGGACAGGAGCCCTGTATCCGGCGCGGCGCATTTAATGCTATTGTAGGCGCTTGACTGAGCCGTATTGAATGCGATGGGAGTGAGCCGGCAACTTGCATGTCAGAGCGGTAACTTGCTCAGTGAGGTTTGCTATTAACCGGGAGGCAGGTGAGATAATCGGGAGGCAGGTATGAGCTCGCGGTCAACATCTTGGGCGCGGTCAAAGGTATATGACGCGGACACGGATGGAGGGGTCATACTTCCTACGGTCACCAAGCCAGCGGTCAGGATCCCTCCGGTCTGGAGTAGAATGATGCGGAGAGGAGCGCGGTCTTGACCTCAAGAGTCTACCTGTCCGCGGTCTTGATTCCGGCGGTCTAGGGAGTGCCACGTCACTGGTTCCTTGGACCAGACCGAGCGTGGGCCCGGTCCAGTTGGTCCGGGCTCATCAGTGGCCCCTAGCTCCAAGTGTGATTATTTATGGTCTAAGCGAGGAGCTACTAGTTAAGCTCGGTTCGCCCAGATCGTTCCTTGAGCGGGCACCAGTGTTGGTGTTTTTTGTGGGTTGTTGCTCTGCCTCCTGTGCATATAGGCACGTTCGGGAGGCACGTGGGGAAGATTCTAGGCGCCTTGGATGCTCTGCCTCCAGGTTAACTGGTGGGCCCCGTGGCAGATTAAAAGACAGCGCGTGACAGGTACGGAGGGTACGAGTCAGTCATCCAAGAGGCGCAATAAATGCCAATCGCCCAATTTTTAAATTTTCAAACGTTTGGCGTCGGTTCAGGGTTCGAGGGGAATGGTTTGTGGGCATTTAATACGGGCCGACCCGTATAGGAGGCCTTATAAATACAAACCCTTCAACCCTTACTACCCTTTTACCGTTTTCAAGCCTTCAAATTTGCTAGAGAGAGAAATAACTGCAGCTTCCTACTTAGCGTCTTCTTCTTCTCTTTTCCAATCCGTAAGTTATTTTGTGCATTAAACTCTTTATCCCTCTCAATTTCTACCTTCTTCTGGACAACGATGTCAACCCGTGAGTTTGGTCCCGTTCGTCCGGAGGAACTAGGAGATGGGAATACCCCAGATCCGTTTGTCGTCTGCAAAAGGTCAGGGGGAATATATAGGAAGGTGGCCTTAGGGTGGTTGAGGCTATCTCTGGGCTGTTTTCGTTATTTTTGTGAGAAGTATCAATAGGGGCCATTTGTCCCACCCTGGTTGTGGGAGGCTAAGAAAAAGTTAATTGTGAATGGGGATATTTTGGTATTGGGGGATACCAAGCAATTAAGGAGTTTTGTGATGGGGGTTCTGTGCAGGTTTCCCCGTGAGAGAGACCAGGCGTTGAACGCCGCTGAACTGGTGAGGAGAGCGATTCGCAATCCTAGAGTAATAACCAATTGGGAGAGAGTGGAATTGATGGACCTTGACCAAATGGATAAATTCCAGTGCCTGGCCGCAGAGGACACGAGTGCTCCCCTAGATGTTGAGCCCCTGAACACCATTTTCCCAGAAGTCCAAACCGAGGCCCCGATGTGCCCGTGGTGGACGTGAGTAGTGATGACGGTGATGAGATGGAGATGGAGGTGGACGGAGGTGGGGAGGATGAACCGGAGGTGGAGCCCTCAAAGGGGTCATCTTCTAGTCTCTTTGGCTCTCAAAGCGCGGAGACAGTGGATGACACCCGCGAGCAGGGAGAACGCATGGCCCCGGGCACATCCCAGAAGGCCACCATGATAGTGGATGCCTTCGGGGAGGAATCTGATGAGGAGGCCCCTGCTTGCGGCAAGAGACCAGCCGTTGGTGCCAATCCTGGTCGCGGTAAAATGAGAGGCAAAGAGGTGGCCACTATTGACTGGGAGCAGGAGATCTATACCACTTATGGTGTTGACCCTAATGCCTTCCGTGTCCGCCCTCTCCAGGGAGTGGAGACAAAGAAAGGAAAACTCAGACCGGAGACGGTAGCTGATGTCCGCGAGGACAATAGAGCTTGTATTTTCTATGTGGTCCAGTTTGAGAACGGGCTGAGGCTTCCACTTGACCCATTTATCAACAAATTCCTCAACTTCACCCGCTGTCTCCCCATGAACCTGACTCCCAATGCTATTAGGGCCCTGGTTTCTTTCATAGCTATCTGCAGGCTATTTAGTTTTGAACCCACCCTTAATGGGCTTTATGCCCTTTATCAGAATCAGATAACCAATGGGAACCTTGGTCTGAAGGCAAAGAGCAATTCTCCTCGCACCTTCTCTGCTCCCACCAATAAATTTGACCAGTGGAACCAGAAGCACATCCTGGTCATAGAGTCCCGATTTGGGTGGTCCTTTGCCAGGCCTTCCAGCCCTATTCCTCTTAAGATTTCTGCTAATGCCTACCCTGACCCCGCTGAATCCGAAGAACTCCAGATCGCTCTAGCCCAATTCTTGGCCCGATTTATGACCGATAAGAAGGAGCAACCTGTCTTCGATGTGAGCGCGATAATAGGCGACGAGCCCCTGCTGATTTACACCGGGGTGGCCCCCCGAGGGAAAGTCTTCCCTATGCTCCTAGGGTAGCCATTTTGCCCCAACTCCGTGACCCTAACTGGAGGGTCCATGAATTTTTTTGGTCTCTATTCTTTTTTAGAAGTGCCCTTGATTGCTTCTAATTATTGAAAACTGCCGTCTAATCAACTCTTTTTTCTTTCAGAGTAGATCCAGCTGAATATCTTGGAGATGAGTGGTAAACCTACTCCCCAGCAATTGAAGGCTAGGAAGCTAGCCAACGAGGAGAGGGAAGCAGCGGCCAGGCAAGCCGCTCTGGGGAAGACTCTGCCTAAGGGCGCCATTCCCCCCATTGTGGACCGCCAGACCGGGGCTACTTTGGCCATGGGGAAGTGGATCCCTCAGACCAAGGATCTGCCTTTACCACCACTGCCACCTCGGGGAGGAGCTCCCTCATCTGTTCGAGGCCCCAGTCCCTCTGGTGGGCGTACAATCTCTTCCGGTCACTCCGAGCAGTCCAGGAAGAGGTCTGCTGCTGATGACATTGCGATCAAGGAGTGGCCGCAGAAAACTCACAAAGGGGCGAGAGGGACACACGTACCCCGAGCCTCCCAGCCCGGCTCAGGCTCCAGTTCCCACCGCTAATAAAGGGAGGGGCATCTGCTCGGCCTCCTATCCTGTGGCTCCCAATGAACAGCGGGAGACTACTAAGAGCCTGAAGGGGAGGATCGAGAAGGTCCCCGAGATCAAGGGGTAGATCCATTCTATCGCGGGGGGCTATAACTCCTTGATTGGGCAAAGAGCATTAAATAGGCTCTATGCCCCTGATTTTTATAAGGGTGTAGTCTCCAAGATGAACTCTGCCGCCCTGTCCGGGAACATGGACCTAATGGCCATTGAGGTAACTTTTTTGGAGACTGAATCATTTCTCTTCTGGCCGTTCGTTGCTAATTTATTTTTGTTTCTGATCGCAGATGGCCAAAAACTCCATGAGGATGAGGGAGATTTATGACGAGCAGGCCGTCCTTCTGTCTGATCACACCAAGGCCTATACTGAAGAGTCCAAGATTCTGGCCAAGGCTGAGGAGCAGGTGAATGTTCTGAAGGTCTCTCTGTCCGAGAAGGAGGGAGACTTGAAGGAGTTCATGGACCGCCTGGATAATGCGAATAAGGATGTGGAGAAGTACGTGGGGCAGCGAAATGAACTCCGCGGGCAGAAGATCGACCTCGAGAAGAGGAATGGAGAGCTTGCGTTCAAGCTGGAAGCTGCTCGGAAGTCGATGAAGACTTTGGAGGAGTCTGTGGACAGTCTGTCCGATCAACTGCTTCCCTTGAGGCAATTTCAGTTGGAGAGGGAGACCATTCTGGAGACTGCTCGCAAGGAGGCTGTGGAGTAGTACAAGAATTCCGAGGAGTGCAGGGATAGGATTATGGAGGAATCCTCCGTCCCGTATGAGCTTGGCCTATCGACGCAGCTAAGGAACTTTGCTGCGACAGGCAAGTTCTCCGCGGAGCAATTGGCCATTATTGGCTCTTTGATCTCTACGGATGACCTCTGCTTGCCCGGGCATGCCTTCGTCCCTCTGACTTCGGATGAGATAGTCAACTTAGAGCTTGCAGCGGCCTCCTCTCTGCCTCTCGTGGCCGCGATCACTGCTTCTGACCTCCGAAATCAACTGGATAAGCTGAGATTTGGTGCCCAAGGTTTGTTTTATGAAGCCGCTGTTGCTAGCCTGCTCCCAGACGGGACTGCGATTAGTGATATCTTTCCACCTCGGGCATCTCTAGCTCCAGCCTCCACTGAGCCCCTATCTGATCCCATCACTGATTTGACCGTAACAACCAGCCTTCCTTCTCCAACATCGGCTTCTGAAGCGGCCAAGGAGACAGACCCTGCAGATCCTAAGGACCCCGCTCCTTTAGCCTAGGATTTTTCTTTTTTCTCTTTGAAAATAGATTGGTAGGATTGTGCAATCATTTTAACCTATTTATGAGAAGTATTTTCTTAATTGCTCGTCTTTCTAGGCTGATTTGAGTGTTGGCAATACTTTGAGTACCTTGGTACTTGCATTCTTGCTTTTCCTTTTTCTAGCGTTTTTGACTTGGAACAATTAAATTTTATACTCTCTTCCGCGGTCAGAGGCATAGTAGGCCTTCTGCCCGCATTTTTGAGTTTTCCTAACTCTGTATTCAAAATCTCTTGGATTTTTTGTGAGAGTCAGCCCTATTTCACTATGATCGTGTTTGTTTGGCCTTGTGGCAAACTTTGAGGCCTTAACTCCATTTGTCTATTTGACTTTTTTAAACTCCTTTGATCACTCCCATCCATTAACACTTATGTTCCGAACTTGCGATCCGTGGTGTAAGTTAAAAGAGCCAAGGCAAGCTACTTTCATAGGGCATGTAGAGGGTGACCGTGAGGCGATATTCTACGCAACAGTAGGTAGGAGCATATTGGCTCATTAACCTACCGACATCTGTATCCACGATTGGTGGTTCACGCGGTTTGACCCTTTATTCAAAACTTCTTGAGTTTTTTGTGAGGGTCTCGTGGCGATCATGTAAGCGGGCTCATATGTTGGCCTTTGTCACATACAGGCATGCGAGTAACGGCCCTAAAAAGGGCATTCGCACATTTAGTGGGTCCGAACTTTAGCCTTTGTTCCCACTTGCATCTATATCCACTTTTTCTTTGTGGTATCACGCGGACATGACGGAATATATTGTCCGCGATCGAGTACGGGCGTAATGGCCTTTGTACACATATACGCGTGCAGATCGTAATGGATCTTTGCGCATCAGTAGGTAGGGGCTCATATGTTGGCCCTAGAACCTACTGGCATCCGCTTGCGGGCATCCACCTCAGCTTTTGAGACTGGTGGGGATAGTGCTACAACAATTTTGCACAAAAATTTGGTGGTAATTATATACTCATATATATAGTGCCTCTATTCACCCTCAAAAAATTACAAAGATTTCAAAAGAAGTATTTTCTAAGGTGATCGCTATTCCACGCGTGCTTGAGGTTTTTCCCTTCCTTTGTTCGCAATATGTAGGTACCCTCCTTGATTATTTGGGTAAATTCGTACGGACCTTCCCATTTCGGGGAGAGTTTGGTGAAACCAGGTTGGGTCCCTTGGACCTACACATTTCTGAGTACCCAATCTCCAACTGAAAAACTTCTCCTATTTACTCTTTTATCATGGTGCTTTTTCACCTTTTTCTTGTAGTTCACCATTTTTTCACTTGTCCGCTTTCTCTTTTCTTCGAGATCGTCCAGGTCACACCTTCTGTTTGCCTTGTTTTGAGACTCATCGAAGTATGTGATTCTGTACGAGGGTAGGGCAACTTCAACTAGAGCCATTGCCTCTGACCCATATGTGAGCGAGAAAGGAGTTTCTCCTGTTGAGTTTCTGATCGTTGTGCGGACAACCCATAATGTGGTCTGAAGCTCGTCCAACCATCGTCCTCCTCATCCTTCCAAACTTTTCTTTAAGGCAGTCAGGACTAACTTGTTCGCGGCCTCAGCTTGGCCGTTCCCCTGGGGATATGCAACTGTGGACTGGCGATGTTGTACCTTCATTCTCTCACATTCAGCTATGAATTTTGCAGAGAACTGAGTGCCATTGTCCGAAATGATTGCCCGGGGAACCCCAAATTGGCAATAGATGTGATCATGGACTAAATTGATAGTATTCTCCTCGGAGATAGTGGCTAAGCCCTTTGCTTCCGTCCACTTGGTAAAATAATCCACAGCCACAACGGCATACTTAATGCTTCCTCGAGTAGTTGGGAAAGGTCCAATCAGATCAATCCCCCATGTATCAAACAGCCACGATGGTACAACCAAAGTTTTCTCTGGTGATGGTAGTCTAGGGATGTCCGCAAATCGCTGGCACTTATCACACTTTCTTACGTACTCTTGTGCATCTCTTCTCATCGTAGGCCAATAAAATCCCTGAAATTTGATTTTGTCTGAGAGAGTGCGAGCACCGGGATGTCCGCCGCAAACTCCCTCATGAACCTCATAGAGTAAGTTGGTGGTCATGTGAGTTTTGACACATCTTAGCAAAGGCTTGGTGAATGATCGTCGAAAAAGTACTCCATCCAGGACGAGGTATTTCACGGACACCTTTCCAATAGCCCTAGCCCTTGCTGGATCCTCGGGGAGGGTTTGCCTCTTGATGTAATCCTTGATCTCATCTACCCAGTCCCTTACTTGATCCTCAATATTGTTTATCTGAATTCGATCTATAGCAGGTCTCTCCGTGAATTCTATCTGGCAATCCGTCTCCAAGTCTATGACCTCTTGATCGGTTATTCTGGAGAGGAGGTCAGCCTCCGTGCTATCCTCTCTCATGACTTGATTCAGCTCATATTAGGTGAAATTTTTGATGAGGGTTTTTACCAGATCGCAGTACTAAGTTAGCACTGGGTTGATCGTGTCATACTCCCCCCTAATTTGATTAACTATGAGCTGAGAGTCGCTATTGATCTCAATATTCTGAACTCCCAAGTCTCTTGCCAATTCCATACCTGCTATAATTGCTTCATACTCAGCCTGATTGTTCGAAGCTTCGAATTTGAATCGCAAGGCTCTTTTGAATTTCTCCCTGCAGGGTGCGATCAAGAGTATGCCCGCTCCACTTATTAACTTGCTCGCAGAGCCGTCCACGAATAAATTCCACACTTCTTCTGGACGCTCTTTGTGCTGTATAATCTCATTGTTCGAGCTATCTTGGGCTTTCTCTGATTCTGCCCGCTTTCTTTTTCCAAGATCGATGTCCGCTAGTTTAAATAACGATTCTGCCACAAAATCAGCTAAGGCCTGAGCTTTGATTGTCCTTCTCGGGGAGTAGGTGATCTGGAACTCAGTGAGCTCGATAGACCAAGCTAGCATTCTCCCCGAGGACTCTGGTTTGTGTAAAACCTTTCTAAGCGGGGCCTTAGTGAGTACAGTTATAGGATGTGCAGAAAAGTATGCTCTTAATTTTCGAGCATATACAAGCAAGGCGTAAGCTAATTTCTCTATATTTAAATAACGCCCCTCTACGGCGGACAGTGTCTTAGATACATAGTAGACTGGTTTTTGAGAGTTATTATCCTCCCTTACAAGAACATCAGCTACTGCCAGATCAGTAACTGCTAAAAACAGAAAAAGTTCTTCTCCGGGCACCGGGCTGCTGAGTAGAGGGGGCTGCCCAAGGTATCTCTTCACCTCTTCAAAAGCTTGACGACAGTCGTGACTCCATGTAAATTTGTCAGCTTTCTTTCCCCCTTTCAAAGTTTTTAAGAAGGGGAGGCATCTCTCTGCTGACCGCGAGATAAAGCGGCCAAGTGCGGTGATGCGCCCGTTTAACTTTTGGACATCCTTCACGCAGGCAGGAGGCCTCATGTCCAACAACGCTTGAATTTTTTTCGGGATTAGCTTCTATTCCCCGCTGGTTGACCATAAATCCAAGGAACTTGCCCGCCTTTACCCCAAATGCACATTTTAGGGGGTTCAGATTCATGTTATTGCGGCGCAAGTTTGAGAAAGTTTCCTCCACATCGAGCTCGTGGGAGTTTTCTCTTGTCTTTATAACCATGTCATCGATGTAGGCTTCAAGATTTCTGCCCAATTGGTTCTTGAAGACAATATTGACCATTCGCTGGTAGGTGGCTCCTGCATTTTTCAGCCCGAAGGGCATCATTGTATAACAGTATGTCTTGCCCGCAGCGATGAAAGCCACGGAGCGGACATCTTCAGGAGCCATCTGGATCTGATGGTAGCCGGAGTAGGCGTCTATGAATCTCAGTACTCTGTGATCGGCTATTGAATCCACCAATCTGTCTATGCGAGGAAGAGGAAAGCAATCCTTGGGGCATGCCTTGTTGAGATCGGTGAAATCAACACACATCCTCCATTTATCGTTGGCCTTTTTGACCATGACTACATTTGCTAGCCACTTGGGGTAGGAGATCTCCTTTATTATCCCCGCTTTGAGCAACTTCTCAACCTCTTCCTTAATTGCAATCTCCTTTTCCGGGGAGAAGTACCTTGATTTTTGGTGAATGTTCTTGAAGGATGGGTCATCATTGATTTTATGGAGGATCACGTCCTCGCTGATTCCCTGCATATCCTCCACCCTCCATGCGAACACATCACAATTTGCTCGAAGGAACTCAATAAGGATCCTTCTATCCTCTGCGTGAATTTCCAGCCCGACCTTAACAGTTTGCTCGGGGAAGTGGAAGTTGATTACCACCTCCTCGAGCTCGTCGTTAGGTCGAAGGTCGCTGATTTCACGATTATGTAGGGAGTCAATGACAATGGTTGGGGGGTTGGCCTGGGCTCCGGTCAGCGCTGCCATGGAATATATGACCTCGCGGTCAATCCTTCCTTCAATTCCCCTATCAATATAGCCTCCCTCAATAGGGGCCAACTGTTTGGACTTTCTGCTCGTCTTGAGCCCCACCTTTGTGGTATGGAAGGAAAGCATGCCAATAGAAATGGGTGTTGAAATAAGTTCATCGGTTTTCCCTTTTTTCAATTTGTCCTCGCCCTCTTTCTGCGGGCAGGATGTCTGGCCTTTCTCCACCTTTCGCTTCTCCTCTAGTGCTCGGAGGAACTTCCCGAGCTGGTTCTTTATTGTGTCAACCCCGCCCGGGGTGTTAAATTTCACCCTTTGGTGGGGAACAGAAGCGACTATTCTCAATTCGGCCTGAGCAATTACGCCGAGAATGGCATTGTATTGGGAAGGAAGATCGACCACCATGAAAGTAATTTTGGTCATCTTCTGCATGGGTTTTTCCCCAATAGTCACTTCAAACACTATCGTCCCCTTTACCCCAACGGCGTGATTGGTGAACCCCTCGAGCATGCCCGCATATGGAGTCAGGTTAGCCTCAGTCATCCTCATGCCTACTAAAGTATGGTAGTAGAGTATATCCCTGGCCGCGCCTGTATCTATCAAAAATTGGCCAATGTTCGCCCGGTTGATTTTCATTCTGATGGTGAGGGGTTGGGTAGAATGAAAGAGGGAGGGGGCAAGTTCACTCCTTTTAAACCCAACTTCTTGCTCCTCCTCGGGAGCCATTGGAGGGATCAAGAAAACCTTCTCTAAGGTTCGAATCTGGAGGGAGAGCTGTTTGTTGGATGGAGGCTCCTCTCCACTGAAATTAATCTCATAGTCACCCAACTCGTCATCGTAATTATCTCTCTCAACCCTCTCGGGGCCACGTGTGGTTCGTGCCCATCGTATGTCTCCATCTGGGGGGGGGGGCTTGCCCTTTTGAATGGGTGCCCGAGCAATCTTGTCGCTGAAGGCATCCATGGTGCGACCACACCTCTGGGATGTTTTTTGGTGGGTCTCCCACATCTCGTGCATAAATTTGACAAATTTCGGGCTCTGATTGTCAACCTTCTGCTTCTTGGCACGTGGAGTCACGGCCTTCTCCCCGGCGTGATTGGGACTTCGCACGGCGATTAGATTGTGCTTCTTCCCCAACTTCCTCGCTATCATCTACTTGCACTACACTGTGTCTGGGCACCTGACCGCGGTTTAGGGTTGGTTCATCCCGTTTTGCCCCCTAGCTTGACTAGCAAGCGAGTTAGTAGGGGCTCGTTGGGAGAACCTTTGGGACCTTTGTGGGAGTGGTATTCCACCATTTGCCTCTATCTCAAACATCTCCATCTGAGCGTCGTTGATGGCCATGGCCTCAGCGACCAGTTTGGACTTAGCGGCCAGGATCTCCTGCCTCTTCAGGATCTGTTCGGGGGAGAGGGGAGTGTTTGGGGAGGTGATAGAGGCCTTTATAGGATTGTTGGGAGTTTTTGGGCCGGTGTTTAGGAGAGCTTGGGCTTTTTCAGCTCGGGCTTCATCCGTCAGCCTGCGAATAACCTTTTGAGCGGGGGAGAGGGTGTTTTGGCCTTGAGAACGGGCTCCCATCCTGTTAAAAACAGAGGTAGTGGGCCTATCCTTATTGACATTGGAAGGGGACGCATGGTCATCCCTCTCAATGGTCAAATGACCGGCATTCTCCAAAATTCTAGTCATATTTGAAAAAGAAAATTCTAGTCATACGAGAAACAAAATGAATGTTCCCGGTAATGGAACCACTGATGACGCCAAGCTTTTCAGGGTCAGAGCGGTTCAAGGATATATGGCAGGATATTTATAGTGGTTGGATGTACCTATAACACAACACAAATGAAGCACCGTTAAGGTCAAAGTTGGATGTTACTACAACTCAGGCCCTCGGGTGTAAGAGTAAGAACACTGAGAAATAAGGCTTGGAATGCCTTGAATGTGTGTGAGTGCTTAGGGTTTGAGCAATATGGCTTACAGTGTATATTTGGAACTTACCTTGTCCAAGGGGACAAAGGTCTTCTATTTATAGGCAATGGGGAGCTGCTCGCTGACGTAAGCCATGAGGTCAGCCCTAAAGGGCACTTTGGTATTTGACCGCATACACGTGTCCGCATCTGATTGTGTCTATCAGGGAAGGTGGATCCTCTGTCAGAGGGGATGTCGCTGATGTGGACATAGCGCATTTAATGCCATTGTAGGCGCCTGACTGAGCCGCATTGAATGCAATGGGAGTGAGCCGGCAACTTGCATGTCAGAGCCAGTAGGGTAACTTGCTCAGTGAGGTTTGCTATTAACCGGGAGGCAAGTGAGATAACCGGGAGGCAGGTATGAGCCCGCGGTCAACATCTTGGGCGCGGTCAAAGGTATATGACGCTGGTATGGATGGAGCGGTCATACTTCCTGCGGTCACCAAGCCAGTGGTCAGGATTCCTCCGGCCTGGAGTAGGATGATGCGGAGAGGAGCGCGGTCTTGACCTCAAGGGTCTATCTGTCCGCAGTCTTGACTCCGACGGTCTAGGGAGTGCCACGTCACTGGTTCCTTGGACCAGACCGAGCGTGGGCCCGGTCCAGTTGGTCCGGGCTCATCACATACTTATGGGGAAATTTTGGTATTTTGTTACTTCATCCGGTATAAAAAATAGTTGTCGAGTTTAATCAAAATTTGATTCAAAGTAATTGTTGCTTTTAGCTTCTTTTTTTTTTCTTTTGAAATCATATCAAATTAACATTAGATTAAGGGCAAATACACGAAAATATAAATAGACTTTTCACAAATGTCGAAGGTTCAACTAAAATATTAGGGTTGCAATACAGTTGAGCAGCTCGAGATAGAGTCACTACATTGATATCCACATGCTCGAGATAGGGCAAATATACTCACTTGATGATGCAAAAAACGTTCGTATCAGCCCAAATCCAGAATGTTGTATCATGTATGATTGAATAGCCTGAAAAGATAAACAAACACGTAAACTAAGTCAGGGCTTCACCGGAGAAGGTCCTCCGATGTGAGAGTAATTATTTGTGTTTAGAGAGAGAAATCAATTGACAAGAGTTTAGAGTCAAAATATGTGTTACCCAAAATAATGTGAATTATTGCATGTATTTATAGGTGTAGGTGTAAGTACGCCAATCCAAATTCGCGACCTTTTCAGATGCATTTTAAGTAATAAAATGGCATTTAGGGGCGTTTTGGTAAATTCTCGGTCCATGTCGAGACTTCCGGAAACATTTCATATGTTTCTCGCGAAGGAAGTACCTTTTTGTACTTTGCTCGAGTTAAAGGACCTAGAGAGAATAAAACTGTTTTGGACTTTTTGGGTATTACCTAGGAAGGTTCCAGAATCAGTTTTGGCGCCAAAAACGGTTATTGTCACCTTGTGTCAAGCGACAACTCGAAGCATGGAAAGTGGTTACGTTACGTCGTGCGACACAAAGTGACCATAGATCACAGCCTATAAATAAGACCCTACCCTCTCGCTTTGGATCCGAATTTCACCTCCCTAAAGCTACTCTTCCCAAATTACGCCAGAAACTCCCTCGCTCTCTCTCTCTTATACCAAAAACCACCCAATTCCCCTCCAATTCCCTAATCTCTCACCTCTCTTCAACCCAATTCCCTCTCTACTCCCCTATACACTTGAAGCCCCTTGAATTCAGCTCTCAGTTCGTGCTCAGATCTCCATCTCGAAGTTGAATTGAAGGCTCCTACACCTAACTTGGTGTAAGAGTTGAGGACTACATGGGTAACACTCTCTCCACTTCTCTCTCTCATTCATTTGTTCTAATTACTCTCTCTCCTTCTCCACTTGATAATCAGGCTCCTTCTGCCTCGGATTATCAAGTGGCAACTGCAATCTCTCTGTTTAAATAGCTTATACTTGAGTCAAATTGCTTGATTATGATGTGATTTGCTTGGATTTGCAATTTGGACATCAAGGGAGTGTGGATCTTCCATATCCACACTCCTTTGATTTATTCGTGTTTAATTCGTATTGTTCTTACTGTTTCTGATATAATTGTTGTGTATTTGCTAGATTTGCATCTCAGTTTGTGAGGTACCTGCAGATGGTAAACGTATGTCACGCGACACATGTGGACATGAGGAGTCCTGTGTCACGCGACATGTCGTGACCATCTGCAGGGACCATATTTCAGTTGTAGCTTGTTTGTTCAGTTATTTTAGCATTTATGATTCATGTTTATGTTGTTCAGTTCCTATATTTTGTTTTGCTTGATTCATATGGAGATTTGGTGATCTGTTTGGTTGTGAGCCTCTGCAAGGTGACTATTGATGTCACGCGACATATCGGGACAAGGGAGTCCTATGTCACGCGACAGATGTGATCCTTTGCAGAGGACCTATTTTCTCTTGTAATCTGTTTCTTGTTGATGTAAAGGGATGTGGCCTCCCGGACAATTGGTCTACAAGTTGTAATGCTCTCTCTTATTCAATAAAATTCATGTTTATCGCATTTGTCTATTATCTTTGTTTGCACGTTTCTTTGAATTATTTGGATGTCTAGATTAGAAAGACTCGTCTACGGACGAGGCATGTTGGGTGAACTCTCGGTTCTTCCCAACACGTAACCTGACCCCCGAACCCACTCTCTTTTAAAAGGTTTTTCAAAGTGCACCTCTAAGCATGGCGTGGCGACTCCTTTTTTTCAAACTAATCCGAAATAATTTTCGGGCGAGCGCACATTCAGTGGCGACTCCGCTGGGGACTATTGAAACTTGTTTTTCAAAAAGTGGGTCAGACTTTCGTGATTGTTCAACATTTATTCCATTCACTTGTGTGTGCATTGTTTGTGACATCATATGTGTATAAATGCATCTTATTGCTTTGTTTTGTTCCCTCCCCCTTTCTTGCCTCCTGTGTGTTGTGTTGTTGCCTGGGGCTTGGGGCTCAGTTATTGCATTTGCTTGGAGGCTGGGGCTGATTTGGTTCTTGTTCAGAATTCTGGAAGGGGATCCTTCTGTCACGCGACAGAGCGTACCTTTGATGACCTGTGTAGCGCGACAGAAGGTGCCACTCTGCAGGATTTGATTTCCTTGATACAGGTTGTGATTGTGGGGCAGTCCCCCATGATCAATATTGTTGATCCTTGATTATTGTATCTCTGTGGGGCGTGTGTGTGTTGTTTTTTCCTTTTATCACCCTTTTCAAATAAAAAAAAATAAAAAAAATCATTTTCATAAATAAAGGAAGATAGTCATCCCGCACACTACACCACGTAGATCTAGAACCCTCGGGTGCGATTGACGGCATCGCAGACGGTGATAATATTTGCCTACGTTTGAGCGCCTAATGTCAAACCTATCCCCCTAGCGCGTTATAGGTGGCACCACACATTTTAACCTCACCCAAAACGGTTGGTTTTGACACGACATTTTCAAATACACTAAAATGAATTGCTTCAAAAATTTTAATAGACTTTCGTACCTCCCCCAAACCCTAGCACGTGTGGGCATGTTACCAACGCAACATGGTTTCACGAAAGGACATGTCGTTCCCACGGCATGTTCTAACAAGAGATCATGTCGCTTTGTCAACGTGCACCGACGAGAGGTCATGCCGGATTTTTCCTTGAAATTCTTCAGGAATACCCGTTATGCTGCCCAAATTTCTTCAGAAATTGGGGCTGCTTGTTCGTCCCATAAATGCTTCGGTTTTGATTTAGGTACTATTGCCTATTATTATTTTTGACTCAATACATTTGGCGTATTTTTGGATGATGTGTCCCTAGGTTCCCCCCGAGATCTAGATTGCGTGAAATAAAGGATTAGCCTTTCCCAACCGTTCATAGGACTTAAAAGACACCGATTTCTACTTGAAGATTAATAAAGTGTTGCACGAGTCCGTCTCCTTCCCGCTCTTCCCTCTCCCGTACCTCCTCAAGATTCTCTATCCTCCGCCTATACACGCTCTTACCTCTTCACCTCTGCAAGGCTACGGCAAGTTGGGTGTGTGCTCCCGTTCCCGGCGCTCATTGGTCTATATTCCCGAGGCAGAAGCAGTTCAAGTGCCCGAGCGGACGTTCATCTGATTCGGAATCCAAAATGCTCGGTGCAGAGAAGATTATGGCCCACCAATTTGGATGTTCATATCCCTTGGGTCAGCAGAGTGCAAATGGTATGTCAATTGGAAAGTTGCGGGCTACCCTTGAAGCTGCTTTTCCCTCACGAGTGGGAGGCCCGGTTACTTGCTCAGATTACGAAAGCTAAGGAGAGACGGTTTGTGAAGGACAGAAAGATGGAGAAGGGTCCTCACCTCACCGATGGCAACGATACCTTTCCTCCCGTCCGAAGTTGATGCAGTCGATCAGTCCTCGTAGGGTCTAGAATGTCCACTGTCGGACATGAGTCTGTCGAGTCCAAGTTGGACCAATTTTGCTTTGCAGTGATAAAAATCTTTGTTTCTATTCTTACTAGACTCGAGACATTACTAGCACACCTATGTTACACTCGATTGAAATGGTCTTATTCCAAATGATCACTTGTGCTGTTCACCGACTAATGCTTCGAAATGACTAATGTTTAAATTGATCAGAGTGAGAAAATCGACTGATATCCTTCCCAAAGTGGGGCTCACCAATTCCCCATCTCGTGTCCCATATGCTCACATACCTTCCTTCGTCCTCGCTATCTCGTTGTTCGATGAATTTGCACGGATCTTTCTCAGAGTAAGCTTAAGCAAGCAAGTGAAGACTCAATCTCGTTCGGATCATCCGGTAGGGGCTGCGGTTGAAACCTTTCACCCTTAGGAAAACCGTTACCTTACCCTCACTAAATCATACCCCTTCATTTCAAGATCGGCATATTTGAAACCCATTTAACCATCTCAAGAAGAAGATGGACTATCCTCGAGGCTCTCGTCATTCAAAAGAAGATCGACTGTTTCCAAGCTCAAGAATGACAGAAGACAATGATCCATCCTGGGGACTAGCTGATATTATCCTCTCAAAACAAAGTTGAAAAAAAAAAGAGAGGCAAAAATACAAAAAAAAAAGAGAGACACAAAAATATAAAAAAAAGAAAGAAGAAGAAAAGAAAGAGAGCATAGTCCCCAGCGACTCTCTCAAAAGAAAAAGTCAAGGAAGCCTGTCGTTACTCAAGAGGAGCCTCAAAGTGAATAAAGAGACAGCACAGATGTCCCCTCACCATTACCTCTAACCGATCCCAAGCCGTCCTCTCGATTTTAGAGGACATTCCCATTACCATTACCCTTACCTTTGCCTTTAGCCAAAGCCAAGATTGACCTCTCATTCTTAGAGGCATTGAAGATGCGATCATGGATTCCCTCGCCTTAGAATTCCTAAACACATATCCAAGAGCCAACCTCTCGTCTTTAGAGGTAGAACCAGCAAAAAGCCCAGCCGACCTCTCGTTTTAAGAGGTCATGATATCCTAAATCACCCGAAGATCGATCGAAACCCTGAAGCCCAGTCGCAGTTCCTACCGGATAGCAGTTTCATTCCAATATCGTCGAGATCTAAATCAGATTGTTGCTTGAAGCAGAGCCAAATCCATCCCGGCTCAAAGGATCGTCAAGCGAAGATTGTGCAAATTCCGTCCGTTCATTCGATGTTATATGTGAGCATATTTCGTTTCTCCTCCGCAAACACTCGCCATGGATGTCCCACTGGGGCTTCACATTCGTGTCTCCCAGCGACACTCCAAGAGGACATGATCTTTCAATTCTTAAAATCTTCAAAGGTCCTCAAATCCCCGAATTTCACCGTTCATTCTATTCATTCGGGATAAGCCCGAACTACGGTGACCTGAGCTCCTCCCAAGGAGGGGAACGTAGGCAACCATCACTGGTTCGGTCGAAAGCACAAACAAATCTCTGAAAATCTGGTCTCCTCAAGGGTCGTATCTATATACAGATCCTTCGTTCCGTCTTTCCAAATTCGATCTCGATATCAGTGGGTTTTCTCCTCAGGATTGATAAAAATATTTGCTCATATCGGCTTTGGTGTTTGAATAACCCGAACATCAATAAAGGGTTTTAAGCAGCTTTGTGATCATCACGAATAAGACAGGTTTTCAAGTGTCTCGACAAGTCTTCTCTTTCTACATAATAGGAAGATAGAGCTAAACACTGTTTCGGTCAGCAGGGGCTTCCATACACTATTCCACACCTTGCGATGCTTATACTCTCTCAAAAGAGTCAAACCAAAAGCGAGAGTGTCATACACAGATTCGGGATCTAATCCCACTTTCGAAAGATACGCCCCTGCACACATACACCTCCGAGTCTTGTCCAATGACTGATTGACTGCGATTTGAAATGATGAATTGCCTCTGTGGCCACAAGATGACTTTGCCTGCGATGAAGCTGCATGGAATTGCCTCAAGCTGGGGCTTTGGTTAAGGTATCCCTCCGGCTTTCCTTACCAAATTCCCCTCGGGTTTGCTTTACACTGTCAACTGGGGCTTCGCCAAGCCAGGATCGCTCTCTGGCCCCCTCTACAGCTTGCTGTCTCAGACGCGCGATGCACTTTGTCCTCACTAGCAATGGACCTGCTGCAATCTGTACTCCCGGGAGCGTCCCCGACTTGCCTAAGCTGCACCATCCATACACCGTCACTCATACACTTTTCAAATCCTCGGGAGAGGGTCCACCCCATCACAAACACTTTTCGTCCCATACACAATCCCTCATAGCATAAGGGCTACCTACATATCCGCTTGTCAAGCCGTGCAAAATCCCCACTTCCCTTCCTATTCTCCCCAGCTGAGATGGACTTGTGCAAACAAAAGATTAATAATGCATAAGCAAAGAGTCAAATAAAATGCAAAGTGCCTAGAAGTGTTATGTTCCCCCCCCCCCCGCAGGATACGATAATCAAGTGATCATATTTTGATTGTGAGGATTGCCCCTCAGATCACAATCTTGGACAAGGATTCCAAATCCCGCAGGTAGCAGACCCCGCCTTTATCAAAAGGCCCAGAACTACGAATTGGCTTGATTCCCTTTTTAAGGGATACGTAGGAATCCTTTCTCCAAAGGTCCAGCCATCCGATCATCAGCATCATTTGGAAGAGCCCCAGCTGCCTCAGTCTCCAAGCAATGCTTGTCGGAAAAGGAAAAAAGGAAGAAAGAGCCCCAGCTGCCCCCAGAATCCAAGTAATAAAGCTCACCAGACTCAGCGACTTTAAGGCATGTTCCGCACAGCGAGATGATCTTCACCAAGAGCCCGTGAGCAGATTTCCAGTCAGAGCCCGTTCCCAAGGGCAGATTTTCAGTCAGAGCCCGTCCCGTGAATGGCCACCCGGAAACCGTCAACAGCAGTTATAGCCTAAGACCCTCCGACAGCCACATCTACCCCCGCAAGTCCAATGATCAATGGAGCTGCACCGAATCTCAAAGATTGCCCCTCAAAGCAGAACCGAGACGGAAAAGTCCGCGCCTACCTGAATCTCCCAGCAGCAGTAGTAGCATCAACCCCTCCGGTAGCTACACCTATCCCCAGCAGTAGTAGCATCAACCTCCTGCAGCCTGGCTGCACCCAGATTCCAGTTCGTGACGCCTCAAAATGCTTCCTCCCACTGTGTTCGACGCCTCAAAACAAGCCTCCCATCAGGTTCGGACGCCTCAAAACAGCTTCCCCACCTGTGTTCGTGACGCCTCAAAAGCTTCACGCCAGTGTTCAGACGCCTGAAAACAGCCTTCCCACCAGTTCGGGACGCTCAAAACAAGCCTCCACGCCTGTGTTCACGCCTCAAAACAGCTTCTCCCACCAGTTCGAGACGCCTCAAAATGCTCTCCCCACTTTTCGGACGCTCAAAACAAGCTTCCCACCAGTGTTCGGACGCCTCAAAATGCTCTCCCGCTGTGTTCACGCCTAAAACAAGCCTTCTCTGATCAGTTCGACGCCTCAAAACAGCCTTCCATCGAGTTCGACGCCTCAAACAGTCTTCCACTGTGTTCGAGACGCCTCAAAACAGTCTTCCACTGTGTTCGGAACGCCTCAAAATGTGGGCTTCCACCAGGTACAGACGCCTCATAATAGTCTCTTTGGATCAGACACCCCCGAATAGTCCGAACTACGATTTGGCTTGATTCCCTCCCCGGGATACGTAGGAATTCTTTCTCAAAAGGTCCAGCCATCCTTTTCCCCACTCTCACCGTCTAGCCCTCCGCTTCATTCCCCAGCCGCTCATTGGGATTGGGTCTTATTTTATCGACAACCTCACTTTTTCCATAAGTGACGTTGCCGAGGGGCTCTGTAAGTACGCCAATCCAAATTTGTGAACTTTTCAGATGCATTTTAAGTAATAAAATGGCATTTAGGGGCGTTTTGGTAAATTCCCGGTCCATGCCGAGACTTCCGGAAACATTTCATATGTTTCTCGCGAAGGAAGTACCTTTTTGTACTTTGCTCGAGTTAAAGGACCTAGAGAGAATAAAACTGTTTTGGACTTTTTGGGTATTACCTAGGAAGGTTCCAGAATCGGTTTGGCGCCAAAACGGTTATTGTCACCTTGTGTCACGCGACAACTCGAAGCATGGAAAGTGGTTACGTTACGTCGTGCGACACAAAGTGACCATAGACTGCAGCTATAAATAAGACCCTACCCCTCTCAGTTTTGGATCCGAATTTCACCTCCCTAAAGCTACTCTTCCCAAATTACGCCAGAAACTCCCTCTCTCTCTCTCTCTTATACCAAAAACCACCCAATTCCCCTCCAATTCCCTCATCTCTCACCTCTCTTCAACCCAATTCCCTCTCTACTCCCCTATACACTTGAAGCCCCTTGAATTCAGCTCTCAGTTCGTGCTCAGATCTCCATCTCGAAGTTGAATTGAAGGCTCCTACACCTAACTTGGTGTAAGAGTTGAGGACTACAAGGGTAACACTCTCTCCTCTTCTCTCTCTCATTCATTTGTTCTAATTACTCTCTCTCCTTCTCCACTTGATAATCAGGCTCCTTCTGCCTCGGATTATCAAGTGGCAACTGCAATCTCTCTGTTTAAATAGCTTATACTTGAGTCAAATTGCTTGATTATGATGTGATTTGCTTGGATTTGCAATTAACATCAAGGGAGTGTGGATCTTCCATATCCACACTCCTTTGATTTATTCGTGTTTAATTCGTATTGTTCTTACTGTTTCTGATATAATTGTTGTGTATTTGCTAGATCTGCATCTCAGTTTGTGAGGTACCTGCAGATGGTAAACGTATGTCACGCGACACATGTGGACATGAGGAGTCCTGTGTCACGCGACATGTCGTGACCATCTGCAGGGACCATATTTCAGTTGTAGCTTGTTTGTTCAGTTATTTTAGCATTTATGATTCATGTTTATGTTGTTCAGTTCCTAGATCTGGTTTTGCTTGATTCATCTGGAGATTTGGTGATATGTTTGGTTGTGAGCCTCTGCAAGGTGACTATTGATGTCACGCGACATATCGGGACAAGGGAGTCCTATGTCACGCGACAGATGTGATCCTTTGCAGAGGACCTGTTTTCTCTTGTAATCTGTTTCTTGTTGATGTAAAGGGATGTGGCCTCCCGGACAATTGGTCTACAAGTTGTAATGATCTCTCTTATTCAATAAAATTCATGTTTATCGCATTTGTCTATTATCTTTGTTTGCACGTTTCTTTGAATTATTTGGATGTCTAGATTAGAAAGACTCGTCTACGGACGAGGCATGTTGGGTGAACTCTCGGTTCTTCCCAACACGTAACCTGACCCCCGAACCCACTCTCTTTCAAAAGGTTTTTCAAAGTGCACCTCTAAGCATGGCGTGGCGACTCCTTTTTTTCAAACTAATCCGAAATAATTTTCGGGCAAGCGCACATTCAGTAGGATTGTAAAGTTCATCTTTGATTAGGAAGTTGTGTGAGAGGAGGTTATAATTATAGTTGGATTATAACTACCCACAATCCGTGTTAGAGTATAATTAGGTAATAGCATTTCGCACGTGTGCCTAGGAGGCACGCTCCTTGGCATGTGATGCTTGGCCGAACTGAGTTGATGCCGAGGAGAGGGGAGTAAGGATATAGATGCCTATTTTCTTACTTTGTTGATGACCGAGGAGGCCTTCCTCGTCTTTTAATGAGGCCTATGTCGGCCTTGCTGGATGCCATGCTCGGCATATGAGGGGTGCCTTGTCGACATATATAAATTCTCTGCCTTAGTCATTATTCGCTCTGTTATGTCTAGATTGACATACTGGGAATGACGAGGAGGCACGACGAGCAAAGGTAGGAAAGACCCACTCCCCTTTGTCGTAATTAAGAATTGTATGAATTTATATTTTGAGCCTAATCCAGTGGGCCTTTACCGACCATTACACACGTTCGTAACTCGATTTATACCGTTCATCACTATATTCTTCCCATTGGGTTTTCTAACCTTTAATTACAATATAAGTGATAATAGTAACTAATTATGAGTACAAACAACGATATTTCTAAATATATGTATATATAAAGGTACAAGTGCAATCTATTTCTAAAATTTTCCTCCAAAACATAGATGATTCTAAAATATTGCTTTTGCTTTTAATATTATTGTCATGTTCAAATTCCTATACTACTCCCTCCATCCCTAAATGTTTGTCCCGTTTGACTTTTCAAACATTTTAATTTAGTGATTTTGAAGCTTTAATTTTGGTTATTTTTACGAACGCTTTGAAAATTATTGATAATATACACCGCCGTTATGTAATACTCCGTCCCTAAATGTTACAAGTTTTGAAAATTTAGTGATTTTGAAGCTTTAATTTTGAAAATGAGACTAACTTTTTGGGACAAAGAAAAAGGGAAAATAGGACAAACATTTAGGGACGGAGGGAGTATAATAAAACAAATAGAGATTGTAAACCACTAAATTCTAATTTTTAACACTAACTACAAAACTACTCAGTTTCTAATACTATAATTTTATAAAAAAAATATGTCTCTACTACAATACTATATGTTATCAGTCTGCTCTATATTACATAAAATGACAAATTTTCATTAAATTTTTATTTATTTTTTATCATTTTATGTTTAATATTTTATTTGAAAAAACGTATTATGAAAGTATAAAATAAAATATGAAATTTTTTTTGACAAAAATCATTTATGAACACATTATAGAACAAAAAGACCATTTACTTTAGAACAAAAAATATCATTTATTTTGAGAGAGAGGCTATAATAATAAATTACTTTTTTAACAAAGTGGATAATTCATCGACTTTTCACGTTTCCGTCTCCTATTATACAATTCTCTTTTTATTCGAGTATATATTGTATATATATGGTTTTTAAGTCATATTTCTTCTACTTAAAAAAAATCATATTTCTTCTATCGTGCTCTTTTATTTTTTATCTTATCAAAATAAATACTATCACGCTTTTATATTATAAACATTTTGATGCGATTTTATCTAGATTTTTTTTTTCAAAATTTGTAATATTAATTCATTAACATTATCGTCAATTTATGAAAAAATATTATTTTTATCTTCGTTTATAATTTTTACATATACAATTGATTAAAATTTTAACTTTCTTTGAAATAGTTTTTTGCCCGTGAGTTTAATGAATAGGTGTAAAACTAGTTAGTTCATAAGGGAAGAATTATGATTACGACAGGTGAATAAATTTCGGAAGAGATTGAAATCTAGAGAGTCACATAAAGACTATCTATATTCTTTTTCTTCTTCCTTTTCCCTTTTATTTATATTAAAAATGATATTAATAACTAAATATGAGTATAACATCCATCTTCATTAAGGGGGCGTTTGTTTTTTGATTTTCAACCTTGTTTGCCTCTTAACACTTATTCATTAAGAGGATTAGAGAAATAAGTGTGTTTGTTTTTTTTTTTTTGAAATAAGGCTTGTTAGACTTTTAAAGTCCTCTTAATTTTAAGTGGTTAAAATGTTGCTGAATTGCCTCTGAAAGCCTCTGAAAGCCACTGTTTCATATTTGATTTTGGTTAAAAAAAATTTAAACTGTTTACTGTTTCATATTTGGTTTTGACGATTTTTTTTATTATTTTTTTAATTTTATTTTTTATTTTTTTTAACTGTTTCAGAAAATGAATTCAAATAGAAAATCAAACAACTTATCCAATTCAGAATTCAGTTTTTAGTTGCTGCCTCTTAGGGGGCGTTTTTTTTTATTTTAAGCCTTGTTTGCCTCTTAACACTTATTCATTAAGAGAATTAGAGAAATAAGTGTGTTTTTTTGTTTTTGAAATAAGGCTTGTTAGGCTCTTAAAGTCCTCTTAATTTTAAGTGGTTAAAATGTTGTTGAATTGCCTCTGAAAACCTATGAAAGCCAGTGTTTCATATTTGGTTTTGATTAATTTTTTTTAAACTGTTTACTGTTTCATACCGCATTTACGTTTTTTTATTTATTTATTTTTTTTAACTGTTTCAGATAATGAATTCAGATAGAAAATCAAACAACTTATCCAATTCAGAATTCACTTTTCAGTTGCTGCCTCTTAATCATTCAGCCATTTTCAGAATTGAAATCAGATTTCAGCACTTATCACTTAAAAAAAACAAAAATCCCCTTAATCATTCAGTCATTTTCAAAACTGAAATCAGATTTCAGTACTTATCACTTAAAAAAAACAAAAACCCCCTAAGTAAATTGCATCTCGTCTTCTGAAGCACGGACGTATAACTAGTTCCAAAAAATATAAGAACAAAAAGAAAAAAAGGAAAAGAAAAGAACAAAGACAACAAGAAGCACAACACAGCTGGGAAATGAATTGTAAATGGGGACTACGGCCGTTCAGAAATTGAGACATTCAGAAGCCCAGTTGGCTCAACAAAAAGGCCCGAAGCCCAATCTCGCCGTCAACCACTACCATAAGATGTAGACGTGCAAAAGCGGCCTGAGCCCGCCGGGCCTAGGCTGCTCAAAGTATAAGACCAACCATAAAAACCCCAATGAGAGTTACTATTTAAACCCCAAAAAATTATGAGTATACCCCATTACTAATATCACCCCAAATAAATTACACACACCCCTTTACTTTCCCTTTATACCCTTCCATTCACCCACTCACCCACACCCATTTCATTTACAGCCTAGAGAGAGAGAGAGAGAGAGAGAGAGAGAGAGAGAGAGAGAAGAAGAAGAAGAAGAAGGCGATTCCCTTTAAACTGGTTTGGGTGAGGTCGCCGGCCGGAGGGAGAGGGGGTGGGTTAGTTTATTCCCTCAAAAAATCACCCAAGCATGTCATCTATGAAAAAATAGGGGTCGGCGCCAGCTACCGCCAGACTCAGACGGGAAAAGCTCGGCCACCACCTGCCGATTTTGGGCTTAAAAAGTCGGCCACACCCAGTAGATTATGGGAAAAAGTCGGCCACCACCTACGAGCTGGGAAAAAAGTCATCCACCATTGGCCGAACCCTTGTTTTTCATAAAATTCACCTAATTTTTTTGAAATTATATTTCAAAAATCATTTGTATGAGCTAAATAAGTCATATACCTAAAAGAAATTATAATTTTTATTGAAATTATACTCTAAAATTTATATACATAATTTTTTTTTAAAAATATATATATTCAAGACAAGATTAAAATGAGCAAATAATTTTTGGAGTATAATTTCAAAAAAAATTATATGACTTATTTAGCTCATGCAAATGATTTTTGTAGTATAATTTCAAAAAAATTAGGTGAATTTTATGAAAAAAACAAGGGGTCGGCGGTGGTGAATGACTTTTTATTAAAAAGTCATCAGGGTATGGTGGAAAAATTACAAAAAGTCGGTCGGGTGTGGTTGACTTTTTCCCAGAATCGCAGGTAGTGGCCGACTTTTAAGCCTAAAGTCGTCCGGGTATGGCCGACTTTTAAGCCCAAAGTCGGCAGGTGATGGCCGACTCTGGTAATTTCCGTTTTTTTATTTAAAAAAAATGTTAAAATTTTGAGAATGAGATTTTTTTTTTTTTTTTTTTATAGAGAGAGAAAGTAAGGGGCTGGAAATGGGGGTTGGGGGGGGAGAGTGGTGAATGGAGTGAATGGGAGAAGATGAACAAAGGGATAAAAAAGTAATTAACCTCAATGACATTTTTACAATTTTTTCATTTAGAGTTTACTAATAGTTTTTTGGGGTTTAAATAGTAACTCTCAACCCCAATCCCACTATGGAAACAAATCGCCTCCGCTTCCTGCCTCTATCAACTGGTATGTTTTGATTTGCATTTACAGGTTTGAAATTTCATATCAAGTTTGATCCAAAGCTGTTTATATTTCTTGATTTCGTCGTCGTTGAATGTTTTGTTACTGTAAATGTTTATTTATACTGTTCTTGATTAAATCTTCCTTAGTCTAGCCTTTTTATGTTCGGGAAATTCCGAATTGTTGTTTTTTTATGCTCGTGCTACTTTGTATTTGCAAGTTTATTGTTATTGTTGGTGCTGAGATGATCTTGTGTTATTATTATTATTTTTTCTGTTGATACATTTCTCATTTAGGAAAGCTAATGTATGTTGGCTCCTATCTTTATCTGTTGCTTACGTTGCGAAATTTCTGTAACTTGTATTGCTGACTTCAAATTTAATTTGCTTTACGTGTAGTGTGTGGAATTAGAAGTATCTAGATTAAATTAATCATTAATTAGTATCTAAGTTAAGCTACTCCTTGGAAATGCATTACTTCGAGATTTTAGTTAGGGTCCGCTCCCGAGTCTAAAAATGGAGAGGAAGGGAAGGAAAAGGGAGGAAAAGTGGGAGGATTTCCTCCCTAATGGTGCTCCTGATTTTTTTTTTGAGGAGGTAAAGGGTGCTCATTTCCTTCCATTTCAATCCTCCCATGTGTGGACAGAAATGGGAGAAAAGAAATGTTCCGCCATTTTCTCCCCCTCCCTACCCTTTCCTTCACTTTCTCTTCCTAAAAAACTCTGGAGCGGTGTCACACTTTGTAATGAGAGGTTTCTTTGTAAAGGTCAATGTTACATCCACTCCGACAATAAAAATCAAGCTAGACACCATAATAGAGCCCAACCTTTCACTTTTGAGCCATGGACTCGAGACATTGCTCGAGCTGGGTACGGAGGTTGGGAAGAGATGGCGGCGTACAGTAGGTCCAAGACGCCCATGGAAACCACTGGCCATGACGCAGATGGTGGTCCTTAATTGATTCTGCCAAGTCAACGTAGCCGGTAACGTTGGGACCTGCGTTTCAATTTTCAAGGAGTCCTGCAAATTGGGAAGAAAAATGTTATGTGGGTACTAGTGAATCCGTACAAAATTGAAAGAATTGAAATTGGGTGCTTGAGATTACGGTGGAGAATGAGGAGAAAGTTACGGTGAAGAATGAGGGTGGTTTTGCCGATGCCGCGAGGGCTGTGGAGGATGAGGGGTTGAGGGACGCGATGGGGCTGAAGTGAGTGTTGAGAATGTTTTCAAGAAGGGGCCTTGGAATGATATTCCATGGCTTGGTCACCATAGCCCGCTAGCTCTGCTGCTACTGAGAAGTGACGTTAGCCAGTGTGATTGCTTGATAGGCAGATGGCGGTAGGTCGTCGTTCTGTGGAATTGGAATGAACAGGTCTGAACTACGGCCGAGTGAATAATGATTGACGGCGCTGGCAATGGGGCTTCGCCTAATATGGTCCGATCACAGTCAGTTATACGAGACCACTAGTCCAACCAAAGCATTCAAGCCCAAATTAGTAAGACCCACTAAAAATCCCAGACTGTTAAAGCCCAAGCACCTTACTCTCCGTCACATTTGAAAAGATACAAATTTATATTTTTGGAGTCTCGTTTAAAAAACATACTCCCAAAATGATTTTTTTAGTTCTTTTTTATTCATATGACTCAATTGTTACACTCACAATAACTATATAATTACCATTCTCTACTTCACTTTCTATCTCTCACTTCACTTTTCATATTCACGACACTTATTTCACTATACATTTTATTTATTTTTTATGCAAAACCAATTTTGTGTCTTTTAAGATAAGGCAAGAGTATTCACTATGATTTTTATGGCAATGTGTCTTTCAATCTATCTAAATTCTATCTAACCCGCGGTTGATTTGTGTCTGGAAAAAAAAAAACTGAAGGTTTGGTGAGCATTTTTCATTTTCCAAATGGGTCAGGGTGGATTGGACGATTTGGCTTATTGATTGACCTGAACCGCCCAAAATTTCACAAAATCCAGGGAGAAACGCGTTTCTCCATAAGTTATGGAGAAACGGGTCCCGACATGTCGCGCGACAATGAGCTAGATAGCCAAAAACCTATGAAAGTGATATCCAGAAACCTTCAAATGAATATCCAGAAACCTTCAAAATGTTTCTGGATATACATTTGAAGGTTTCTGAATATCGAAAACCTTCAATAGCAATTTACGGATATGCCCTAACACATTTACGGATATGCACCTAACGGTTTTACGGATATGCACCTAACAGGTTTACGGATATACATTTCACATCCTTACGGCTATCAAATACAAAGCTTCGGATATCAACTGCAAAACTTCGGCTATCAAATCTGAAAGCTTACGGATATTCGAAGCTTTTGGTCTTGGCCTTGGGTTTTTTTTTACGGATATACATTTCACATCCTTACGGCTATCAAATACAAAGCTTACGGATATCAAGCTGCAAAGCTTACGGCTATCAAATTTAAAGCTTCTGGATATCCAGAAGCTTTTGGTCTTGGCCTTGGGTTTTTTTTTTCTGGTTATCAAATGTAAAGCTTCTGGCTATGAAAAACACGTTTCTCCATAGTTATGGAGAAACGCGTTTCTCAGCAGACGCACTCCCAAAATTTATATACTTGCATTCCCAATTTTTTAATTGTGAATAATATTTGATCAATAATTTTAGGTTAATTTAATTATTATAATAAAAAATATTATAATTGATGCAAAGTTATAAATGTCATCAATAATATTTTTAAAATTTTTACTAGCATAAGAAAATTAATAAAAAAATACTCCCTCTTGATTGGAATAGGATTGCTCATCTTGATTGGAATCTAAAAAATCAAAGTTTTCACAGACGGCGCCAAATTATTTTGGACAATTTTCAACAAGGTGAATTTGTATTGAAGAAACTTTGGGCACAAATGGAATATAATTCACTACCAAGATGAACACGAGAATGTAACGAGGAAAGCCCTTGAACAATTGTTCGTCGGCACAAAACCTCGGGAGGCTTTAGGAAAAGCCTACCTTAACCAAAATGTATTTTTATTGATCTTGGTGTTTTCGAGTACAAAATTGCAGAGTAATGGTGTATCATGTGTACATATGCTTTCTGAGGTGGTTTATATATTAGAGATGTAACGAAAATAACAACATAAATGGCATCCCTCTTTTTTAGTCTAGAATCATGCTTTTTGTTGATGATTGCAGGGGTTCATGTTTTTTAAACGAGTCCCCGAATATTCGTTGAGAAATAAGTTGCTGTTTGACCAGGTCTTCCATGTATATTCTTATTCCTGTAAAATAGGAACGAAATAACAAGATAATTTGTAAGGTGTTAATCCAAGACGTAAGATCAAGACGTTACCTCAAGTCGTACTCTCAAGATGTGAAACATGCTGAGTAGATTTTTCTACCCCAAGCACACATTAGTAAAATCTATATCTATACTATTATAAAAACACAAGCCTTTCTATAATTGGCAAAAGCCCGCCCATTCCAGTCCACATCAAAGCAATCAAAATTGGAAATACTCGGCGACGGCGTTTTGGATTTCAACCACAATATCCAATTTTGTCGTGTAGTGGAAAATCGGGTAAGGAAGCCCTGTTTTGAAGATAACCAGCTTCTAAATTCACGTGCCTACTTGCTTCCAAGAGAAGCTAAATTCAAAAATCGAGGTGGTGGGACAGTTTTTGGAGATCTGTGCCTTGGTCAGATTGTGGAGAATTGTGCCTTGGTTAGCTTCCATCTATAAATACCAGTTTTGTTATTTTGTGACTTCACTTGGGTTCAAAACGTTCACATCATCTCCCATTCAAAATGCCTCTTATATTCAGTCTAATCGGTGACATTGCGTCGACGAAGATTGATTGGTCTTTAAAGCTCCGTCTTGCTCTTTGTTATTCACTATTCCGGCCACCCTCCACATGCTTCTACGCCGTCCCCCACCCAACGCATGCTGCCGCTCATAGCTCCACATCCTACAAACAAACAATGAATTTTCTTAAGTAGCAACATATACCAAATACCAAAGTTTATCATGAAACAAACACGATAAATATGTTTATTTGTGGGGAATGATATAAACAACCAAGTAACAATACGAAGAATTGAGATAAATTATCAATGCAATTAGTTTGACAACTTCAAATTTGGGTTCCTCCAAGGAACAATGTGAATATAAATAAAATATTTGAGAACAAGATTCCATGAATGATTTGATGCAGTAAAGCTTGAGTAGCACCAAGAAAACTCAGATACCAACAAAAAAACAGTTCGATGGGGATTATAAGAATCAGACTAAAGAATAAAAAATACTTGCCAAATGTCTTGACAGTCAAAGTTGCATTGACTTTGTTAGTTTCGGATGAAATTGAATTTTCAATTACGTAGAACATCCATTTCACTGCTAATCTATACTAATATAACAACAAGATCGCCAAAAAACGCCCGCCCAAACCAGGGGCATTTTGGTAATTTCACAGCATGGCAATTTTGAAGATATTCGCCGAAGCTGCCACGTGTCATGCTCTGAATGGGGGAACTGGCGCGTGCGGTACACGCGCGACAAAGGCGCGTCCGCACGAGGCAATTTTTTTTTTTTTTTTTTTTTTTTTTTAAACCTGCCACGTGGTGGCCTCTGATTGGCTGGTTTTATTTCAGTTTTTTTATTTTCCACCCGTTTTTTTGACCTCAATTATTTTATAATAAATTAATTTTTTTAAAAAAAAAATTACACCAAAATTCATAAAATTTTTTTCTCTATAAATAGAGTCTATTTTCATTTGATTTGGACACAAAAAAAAAACCTCTTTTTTAAATGAAAATTTCACCCCTTTTTTTTTACCTCAATTATTTCATAATAAATAAATTATTTAAAAAAATAATATTACACAAAAATTCTTAATTTTTTTCTCTATAAATAGAGTCTATTTTCGTTTGATTTCGACACAGAAAAAAAATCCTTCTTTTTAAAATATAAATTTCTTAATTACCCTTTCTTAATTTTCCTTTTTGAATTTCTCAATATTTTTTAGTGAAAATTAATTAAGTGTGAAGTATTTTTTTAATTATAAATGATAATAATAATAATTTTACTAATCATAAAAATAAATAAGTATAAAATAAAAAAAAAGTGGTGGGTATAGAATGGTGAGTTGAAAGGGGTATTATGGTTATTAGGTTAATTTTAGTTCGATACATCAAACAATTTAGTAGCTAATCCAACATTAATTACGTTCCCTTTTTATATATAATAGAGGAAAATGTAATGTATTTTTTTTTAGCATGTCATTTTTTTTAATTGGTAATATATTTTTATTATTATTTTGTTAACTTCTTTGTCGCATTAGCATTGCCCTTTTTACTTTATTTTCTTGGGATAGTGAAAATAAATTAAGTGTAAAGTATTTTTTTTAATTATTAATGATAATAATAATAATTTTACTAATCATAAAAATAAATAATATAACATAAAAAAAAATGGTGGGTATAGAATGATGAGTTGAAAGGGATATTATGGTTATTAGGTTAATTTTAGTTCGATACATCAAACAATTTAGTAGCTAATCCAACATTAATTATGTCCCCTTTTATATATAATAGACGAACATGTAATGTATTTTTTTTTAACATGTCATTTTTTTTAATTGGTAATATATTTTTATTATTATTTTGTTAACTTTTTTGTCGCATTAGCATTGCCCTTTTTACTTTGTTTTGTTGGGATAGTGAAAATTAATTAAGTGTGAAGTATTTTTTTAATTATAAATGATAATAATAATAATTTTACTAATAATAAAAATAAATAATATAAAATAAATAAAAAAAAAGTGGTGGGCATAGAATGATGAGTTGAAAGGGGTATTATGGTTATTAGGTTTATTTTAGTTCGATACATCAAACAATTTAGTAGCTAATTCAACATTAATTATGTCCCATTTAACCCTAAATCGCATAGTATTCATCTTTTTTTATAATAAATTTTAAATGTTGATAATATTTGTATATTATTATATACTTATTTGTTTATAGTTTATTGTATTTTCTTATTTTTCTATGTCATATTATTAATCTCTACATTTATAAAGAAATAAAGGGAAAAAATAGCATTGTATAATAGAAATATTAATAATTTTTTCTTCAACTTTTGTCCTATTTTAAAAGTTAAAGAATTTGTTAGGATATTAAAGAGATGAATGGTTTTATTATAAAGTATAAAAAATTGGGTACAAAGTAATTAGTGAATAGTTGTTGTGAGTATGACTTATTATAAGACCATTGAATAAAAAAATATTATATTTTTTTCATTGTAATTTATTAAATTTAAAATGGGACACCTTTTATTAAAAAAAAAAAAAAGGAAGTTTAAAATGAGACGAAGGGAGCATTTATTTATTTGATAGTGAAATAGTTTTTCCTAATGTTAACATGGTAAAAATCTAACGGGGATTTAGAAGTTGAATACGGTTCAAGAACAAAATAACTTCTCAAAAATCAAAATTGATGATACTTGAAAATTTCATTTCATGTAATTTGTGTGTTTGGAGAATCACTAGAGTCAAGAGTTCCGAATTGCAGTTGAAGAGAAATATTTGGAGACTTATCACTAGATTCATTACGCTTTCCCAATCGTTGCCGAAACTAAGTGATATTGTGGGCAAATTACGCACATATCACGTTCAATACACAATAAATATGTTTTACATAAAAATATATGCGTTCAATTCCATAGCATTGAAAAATGGATGTCAAATGTAATTATTACTGAATAGAACGAGAATTTACTTATAAAACACGCTTCGTCCAACCTAACTATGCCTTAAATATATTTTTATTTTAGTCACCTTCAATCTGCTATTTGTACTAATAATATAGTTTTCAAAAAAGTGTTTTACAATGTACACAAACATTTCTATTTCCTGTTATATTTGTATGAATTTTCGTCAATATATGTTAATAGCTGTCCGTGCATCGCACGGGTGTACTGCTAGTTCAATAGCAAAAACAAGTAATTGTTTGCTAAAGGAAAAAAAATTAATAATCGAAAAATGAAACTCAACTGAAAAGAGACGTCAAGAGAGATAATGAGATCTAGATCTAGATGGGTGAAGACGGAGAATCTGGAAGTGGGACCATGGAAATGGTGGTGGGGTTTGGCCGATCACGGTGGAGTGGGATACGGCTGGGCGGTACTTGGGTGGTAAGGGTGTTGGCGTGGAAAGAGGTGGCGTAGGGAGGAGGGTGTGGATTATTTATAACATAAACACACTGTTGGTACTCCCTTCGTTTCAAAATGTTTGTCCAATTTGACCTTTTTTTTTTGAACTTTGACCATAAATGTACGTAAAATCTAGGGAGAAACGCGTTTCTCCATAAGTTATGGAGAAACGGGTTACGGGTATCCAGAACCTTTTGAAAGGATATCCAGAAACTTTTTGTATTGGCCTACCTTGTCCCATGGTTACTTACGGATATCAATCTCAAAGGTTCGGATATCCGTAATCCTTTGAAAGGATATCCGAAGCTTATGAAAGTGATATCCAGAAACCTTCAATGATATCCGTAAACTTTCAAAATGTTTACGGATATTCATTGGTGGTTTCGGATATACATTTGAAGGTTTTCTGGATATCCGTAAACCTTCATTAAGCAATTTTACGGTCTTGGCCTTGGATTTGGCTTCAAAATGTTTTCGGATATTCATTTGATGGTTTACGGATATACATTTGATGGTTCTGGATATCCGTAAACCTTCAATAAGCAATTTCGGTCTTGGCCTTGGATTTGGCTTCAAATCTATTTTTTCCGGATATCCGCCCAAAGGCTTCGGATATCCGTTCCAAAGCTTCTGGATATCCGTAACCCTTTGAGGCCCGATATCCAAAAATTTTCTTCTGGTTATCAAATGTATAGCTTCTGGCTATTAAAAACGCGTTTCTCCATAGTTATGGAGAAACGCGTTTCTCAGCAGACCTACTCATAAATGTATGAGAGATTAATCATGTTCATAAAATTTTAAAAGTTGTTGTTGATAATATTATTAATGGTGAATTAATAGGAATTTTTAAAATTTCATGAACATAATTAAATTGTCATATATTTGTGATCAAAATTTAAAAAAAAAATTAAATGAGACAAACATTTTGAGAAGGAGGGAGTATTAGTTTACAAATCAAGAAGTCAATTGAATAATTATGTCAAAACAGTGAGTGAAAGAATTTCTATGAAAGCATTTTTAAGTCGATTAAGAAGTAACATTTTTTCTATTAAAAAAAAGGATATGGTAACTTTTTTTTTCTTAACGAAAATGGTAAATAAAATTAGCAAATTTTCATATATAATACTGGACTGGAGTATGGAATGTAATTATAAGGAAAGTGAGCATATATTATGGTTAGTTAATTTTTTCTTTTTAGAGACTACTCCCTCCGTCTCAGTCCAGTGTACAATTATTTTTCTTTTGGTCCGTCTGCCGAGTGTACACTACCAAAAATGGAAAAGGTTTTAATATTTTATATGCTCCATACCCCACCCACTCATTAACTCCACTCATTCTCCACCATACAATTTATTCAACCAACCTACTATTTATTCCACTCATTCTCTCTCTTCATTTTCTACCACACATTTTCATTATCTTAATAATATTTCTTAATCGACGTGTCTTGATCAATGGTGCACACTTGGGTGGGACGGAGAGAGTATATGAAAAGTTATATACTCCCTCCGTCCCAATCTAAATGTCCAAACTTTCCATTTTGGGCGTCCCATTTAAAATGTCCCATTTCCAAAAAAGGAAAGTTTTTTTCACTATTCCACCCACTCATTCTCTCTCCTACTTTACTTTTACACTCACAACATTCTCTCTCCTAACTATTCCTCCCACTCATTCTCTCTCCTATTTAATTTTCCATACTCACAACATTTAAACTTTTTCTCTTTCCTACCTCACTTTTTCTCTTTCCTACCTCACTTTCCTTAATTCCCGCGCCGGACCCATTTTTGGACATTTAGATTGGGACGGAGGGAGTAGTATATTAAATCGATTAAAATAAAAATATGGTTGATGGATTGTGTTTGCACTAAATTGCATCTTTAAGAAGATTATTTTTATTTTAGATCATTTAAAATATTATTTCGAAAAAGACAAAAAAAAATATTTTTTTCTTTTAAATAATGGAGATAATTTTGTATATGTATAAATGAGAAAGTGAAGAGAGAGATATAACACTAAATATGTGGAGAAAAGATAAATTTTATCAGGACAATTTTTTTCCCGTGTTAAATTTAAAAATTATCAAGAAATGAGGGAATATATTAGTATTTATATTTTTTAAAAGAAGTATTTATAAATCTATCAATATATAATAATAAGGTTGTGGTAATTAAAGGGGTCATGAGGGGCATTTTCGTCATTTCACCGGGTGGCAAAATTGCAAAAAAGTCGCTTAAACAACACGTGTCAAGTTGTGATTTGGCTTTAAAATTTTTTTTAATTATTTTTTGGAAATTTGGACAAGTGTCGCCATTTTGCTGAAGGGCGTTTTGGTCATTTCCTTGGCGCGTGTGTGGGACACTCCGAGAATGGCGCGTGAAGCCCATGAACAATGAAGGCAGCTCAAATTTGTTTTTTTTTTTTTGGTTGGGACACTTGGCATCCTCTTATTGGTTGGTTAATTTCGATTTTTTATTTTCACCCATTTCTTTTACCTAAATTATTTTATAATAAATTAATTTTTTAAAAAAATTATTTTACACCAAAATTCATAATTTTTTTTTCTCTTTGAATAGAGACTATTTTCATTTGATTTGGACACAGAAAAAACCTTTATTTTTAAATATAAATTTCTTAATTATCCTTTGTTAATTTTTCTTTTTAATTTTTCAATACTCCCTCCGTCCCGTCCGACTTAGGACGTTTTGCCATTTTATGCGTCCCACCCGACTTAGGACGGTCCAAAATGAAAAGTTTATATTACTTTTATATTAAATGGGACCCACTTGTCATACTCACAACAATAATCTCATCACTATTTATCCCACTCATTCTCTCTCCTATTTAATTTTTCACACTCGTAACACATCCTCCACTCATTCTCTCTCCTAATATTATAATAGTATTTCTTAATCTCCGTGTCGAGAGTGAATGTCCTAAGTCGGACGGGACGGAGGGAGTATGTTTTTAGTCAAAATTATTTTTGAAGAAAAAAAACCCTCTTTTTTAAATATAAATTTCTTGATTATCCTTTGTAAGTTTTCTATTATTTTAATATATTTTTAGTGAAAATTAATTAAGTGTAAAGTATTTATTTTTAATTATAAATGATAATAATAATAATAATAATAATAATAATAATAATAATAATAATAATAATAATAATTTTTCTAATCATAAAAACAAAGAATATAAAATAAAGTTTCAGTGGTGGGGTATAGGATGATGATTTGGGATGGTGTTGAATTTTTTTAAACAAAAGTATTTATAAAGTATATAGGGTTATTTAATATATATATATATATATATATATATATATATATATATATATATATATATATATATATATATATATATATATATATATGGGACGATGTGATGAATGTAGGTTTTGGTTTCTATTTAATAAGTGGGATGGGGTAATATGGTTATTTTGTTTATTTTAGTTCGATATATCAAACAATATATTTAATTATTTTTTAAATAAATCTTTGAAGCATAGTAAATAAATTATTAATAAATTTGTCGATTTTTCTATTCTTCTAAAAAAAGTGTGTATTTATAATATAGGAATTAATTTGATTGAAAAAAGAAAAAAATAGTGAAGAAAATAAATAATATTTTTAGATAAAGAAATTATTATTTCAATTTATTTTATTTTTTGATTTTTTTTAATGTGGGTAGGAAATGGTGTATGTACTCATTTTACTAAAAGTTTTGTCTCAATTTTCTAAGTCTTCATCTATATATTTAAAATGGGTCATTTGTTCATTTTAAGATATATTGAGTTGTAACTATTGTCTCTATAGTTGCTCTTTATACTAATCAATGTTTCATCTACTTTGCAATTTAAATAATTTTATAGCTCCCTTCATCCTAGAATGAGTTATATTTTTTTATAAATAATTAGTTTTTATTTTGAAAAAATCAAAATTTTGCCATGAAAAATTATATGTCGCTACATCCAGAGTTAAAAGGTTTATTATTTTAAATATTGATATATAATGATGATAATACTTACCACTTTGATGTTTCTACTAACAATGTAGTATTCAAGAAAGTTTTCACAATATATAAAACAACTCGCTTTTCTTTTTGTTTTATTTTAACTGTCATCGTTTGAGCATACAGTTTGGGTAACTCAGAAGCATATTCTCAAAGTATTATTTGTTGTAAACATTAAAAAAAATGGGATATCGGTTCAAATAATAAAAAAAAGGGATATATGTAGAGTTTTATGGGGGAGGAGGGTCAATTTACCCCCTTGCGTTGTTGGCTCCGTTCATCTCTCTCTCTCTCTCTCTCTCTCTCTCTCTCTCTCTATATATATATATATATATATATATATATATATATATATATATATATATATATATATATACATATATAATTTATATATAATTTATTACAATGTTTATTTATAAGTTTATATTTATTTTACAAAACTAATACACAATAATAATAATCAATTTTTAATTTTATTTGTTAATTTTCGTTATCTATAAAATTTCCGGTTTTATTATGTATTACTTTAATTTGTTTATGTGTATGTATGTCTAATAATTTTTTAAAAAAATGAAGATGAATTAAAATAATTGATAGAAGAGATAATTTATGGATTGTTCATATAGGGGATGATGAATTTGGATTTGAGTTTCTATTTATTTATTGGGTGAATAACTTATTCATTATTTAATGTCTCATAATTATGCAGTAATAAATATTTTAAAGTGTACGATAATTTAATTTTTATTTCATGATATTTGTATTATTGTTTTCCTCTTATATTATGCCTATTAATAAAAGTCAAGGTAGATATTTATCCTTTGTTGGTCTTTTTTTTCAAATAGATACTATGTATTTTGACATTCTCAATTATATTGTGCATTATCGAGAGTTCACAATCCCGTTGGTCCGAAGATATTGATATGTAATGATGATCTTCCTTCCTCTTTCGATAGTTGTACCGATAAAATTGTCTTTTAAAGATGTGTTTCACAATGCATCAAGATGTTTGTCTCATTTAGTCATTTTATTTAATTTTCGTCTTTTTAAACATCAATAACTACCCGTGCATCGCACGGATGTAACACTATATTTATTTTAGTGACCTTCAATCTGATATTTTTACTCACAATATATGTTTCAAATAATATTTTTACAATGTATACAAACATTTCTATTTCCTTTTGTATTCGTTTGGATTTCGATCAGTTATTCGTTATTAACTGTCCGTGCATCGCACGGGGGTTAAACTAGTAAGTTAGAAAATTAGACATTTGCAGTTTTTGAGGAGAAGAGCTTAATTTGTTAAGAGCATGTTTAATGGTGAACGAATTTTCGTTCACCAAGAACAATTCCGTGAACGAAATTTCGTTCATGGCAATTAGTGGTGAACGAAATTTCGTTCATGGCCATGAACGAAATTTCGTTCATGGGTTTCGTTCATTTCGTGAACGAATTCGTGAACGAAAATTTTGTTCATGGCTATATGTGTATTTTGTAATTTTGACATTTTTAAAATTATATTAATGAAATAAAAATATTAAAAATGTTTATAATTTCTTTTTCTCTATAAATAGAGTCTAATTTTATAATATTTGACATAATTTTAATATTTTACTATTTAAAAATGATAAAAAAAATTATTGTATATATTTGATAATAATTTAATTTTTTATATATTTAAATTTTCTCTTGCGTCAAACGACGCCGTTTAGATCAAAATTTCAAAAACGTTTATTTTTCCCTATAAATAGAGCTCAAGATTGCTAGATTATATACATCTCTTCTTCCATACTTCCTTTCTCTATACTAAGCAAAAAAAATTCAAGATTTTCCCTATCATTTTATTTATGAGCGCGTTACTTTCTGTTCGTTCGTTTGTGTTGTATTTTAATTTTTAATTTTCATGAGTGTAATGTTTTAAATTATCGTAATTTAACGTTTATTTATGAGTGTTTAATTTTTTAAAATTGTGCAATTAAGTAAAATAATAAAAAAAATTATATTTATTGTTAATGATGTTAATAAAAAATAATATTTGTTAATGTATATTATTAATTTTATAATATCAAATTTCTATTAAAAAATATTTCCGTGAACGAAAAATTCGTTCACCACTACAGAATGTAAGCTGGCGTGAGCGAAATTTCGTTCACAGACCAGTTTCGTTCACGTGGTTGTAAGTGCTCCAATTTGAGCTTGTTAGAATTTTCGTTAGAAAATTAACGAAAGTTATAACATTTCTAACAATTCCTAACAATCCTAACATTTCTAACAAAATGAGGGTAAAATGGGCATTGTTATTTAAGGTTAAACCTCAAAAAGAATCTTAAAAAGCAAAACAAAGGAAGAAAACCAAAAATAGAAGTGGCTGGAACATAAACTGGCTGTTAATTTGAATTTTCAAAAGAAATATTCCTCTTGTCAAAGCACAGGAAGACAATTAATGAGCAGTTGCACGCGATTGGATCCATCCGCGCGGACATGTTTGCATTTTCGGGAGGGCTATAAATTGAGCCCTCCGAGTCACAAAAATAAGGAGCAACAACATCGAATTGCACCAGAGACCTCTCGGCGAAATATAGAGAAAACGGTGAGAATTCTTCAAGAATTGTCACCATTTTCTCTCCAATCTTTCCCAACTCACACTCATCCACTCACTCTCATATTTAAGCCTTAAACACTCATACACTCAAGCCAAAAACTCAAGAACACAAGGAAGATTGGTAAACCCTCCTTCTCCTTACCCTAAACTCCAACCATGCATGCATTTGCAAACTACAAAATGTAGTTCTTTCATCTTCTTGCTTTAGATCTAAGAAGATCATCATGGAAGACCATCTCCATGGATGATCTTCTACAAAGATCAAAATTATTTTCAAGTTCTCTTACTTTCTTGCAAAGAAAACTCATTTTCAAAACCCTAAAAACCATTTTCAAGCATCAAATCTCATTTTCAAAGGATAAAAATCCCCTTCCCAAGCAAATGAAATGCTTAGTCCTAATGTACCCCAAGGATGGTTTGGTATAGTTGATTCACCACTAAAATGTCAAGTGATCACTAACCAAAACCTAGGGAAATGGGGACAAGCATGGATGCAAAACCCCCTTTTAAATCACATTTTCTCTCTTGAGAAGTTGCTGTCCAGTAGCAATTTTCTCAGACCTCAGTCCATGGTATAATTTTTTGGACACAGATAAATGTGGAATTTGGTGTTGACTACAAAACACTTTTTGTAGCCAACATCCAGATATTTCCATAAATATTTTTACTTTATTTTTTGGGTGAGTAAAACTTCTCTTTTCAAATTTTCTTTCAGAGGCTAGTTCATCAGCTTCTGGGAACCCAGATCTCATATCTGAGGTTTCCAGAAGGTTTTGACCCTTCAAATCTTCTCCAAAATGGAAAATTCCTTCGCACAAATCTTATTTAAGGTGTCTGGAACAACTTTCATTCTCTGAGTTTATCCAGATTATGAAGTTTTAAGACCCTTGAATCCATTTCAAAATCAAAGGTCCACTGCCTTTTTCATTCTGGCAGAAGTGGCTCTCAACTTCAAAAGGTCTTTTGAGTACCAAATCTCAATCCAAAAATCTTCCAAAAAATCATGGGATCAGTTTAAAGTCTTAAAAAGATATCCCAATTTTTACTTTTCTGAGTTTCAAATTATTTTGGCCAAAACACACACACACACACACACACAAATGATTTTCAGCTTGGAAGACTCGTTTACGAGGCATTCCAGTGCACACTAACGTCCTTCCCGGCGTGTAACATGACCTCCGAACCCAAATTTCTGATCTCGGGCTTTTTTCAAAGTTTTGGCCCTTAAAACAAAAATGGCGTGGCGACTCCGTTCTTTTTCCCGGGTTTTATTTGGTTTTTTTTCAAAAGAAACGCGAAAAAATTGAATTTCTTCCCGCAAAAATGGCGACACATCATCACAGTGGTGAACGAATTTTTCGTTCACCATTAAACATGGTCTAAGGATGTGTAATTATGGTGTGGTGTGGACGTGAGGTAGGGGTGGTGGAGATATTGAAAAGTTTTAGAGCAAGTTTTGGGAGAAACTAGTTTCTTCATAAATTATAAAAAGTCTACTTTTTTTCTACTTGCAAGTAGTTAGTGAATATTTAGGAACAAGTTATAAAACAGGACTTTCTATAATTTAAGGAGAAACTAGTTTCCCCCAAAATCTTGTGAAAGTTTTATAGTGGGATGTGAAATGACTTGATCCCATTTGAAGTTTCACCTATTGTCAACAAAATAGGTGTTTCTTAAAAGCTTTATTTTTTTTAAAATGATAAAAATGTAAAAATATTGAACAGTACGTTTATTTTGAAACTATTTTTTCATTTGCAATTTGAACATTCACTTAGGGACGGATGAGTTGCAAAAAAAAAAAAAAAATAGTAAAAATTTTGAACAGTATATTCATTTTGAGCTTTTTTTTTTTTTCAAATTTAAACATTTAGGGACGGAGGCGTAAAAACAAAGTAATTTTGAACAGTTGTTGTATGGGTTGATAGAAAATTTTAGCTTATCGGGTTCAAATTACTTTGTTTTTTGCTATGCACCTCCGTTCCTAAATGTTCAAATTTGAAGAAAAAAAATAGTTCCAAAATGAATATACTTTTCAAAATTTTTACTTTGTTTTTTTTTTTCTACTCATCCGTCCCTAAGTAAATGTTCAAATTTGCAAATGAAAAAATAGTTTCAAAATGAACGTACTATTCAACATTTTTACTTTTTTTTTTTTTACTCTCACGTCCCTAAATAAATGTTCAAATTTACAAAAAAAAAAAAGTAAAAATGTTGAACAATACGTTCATTTTGAAACTATTTTTCATTTGCAAATTTGAACATTTACTTAGGGACGAATGAGTAGAAAAAAAAATAAAGTAAAAATTTTGAACAGTATATTCATTTTGAAACTTTTTTTTTTTTCAAATTTGAACATTTAGGAACGGAGGCGCGTAGCAAAAAACAAAGTAATTTGAACCCAATAAGCTAAAATTTTCTGTCAACCCATTCAACAACTGTTTAAAATTACTTTGTTTTTACGCCTCCGTCTTTAAATGTTCAAATTTGAAAAAAAAAATAGTTTCAAATGAATATACTGTTCATTTTTTACAATTTTTTTTTTTTTGCAATTCATCCGTCCCTAAGTGAATGTTCAAATTTGCAAATGAAAAAACAATTTCAAAATGAACGTATTGTTCAATATTTTTACATTTTTTTTACTCCTTCGTCCCTAAATGAGTGTTCAAATTTGTAAAAAATAAAATAAAAAAATAGTTCCACAACGGAGTTAAGTACCTAAAAGTTCACTGGCATATAAAACTCTTTACGAAAAGGTCCCAATTAACGGTTGATGGACGGAAGTTTTAATGGAAGGACTAAAAGGTCCCAATTAAAATAGTTCAAGGATGAAAAAGGCTTAGAAAATACTCCCTCCGTCCCCAAACTTAATTCACAAACACTGTTTGCACGAATTTTAAGGAGGGAGTATTATATTAAAAATGTTGTGAGTGTGAAAATAAAATAGGAGAGAGAATGAGTGGAGGGAATAGTAAATTATAATGATGTTGTGAGTATTAAAATAATGTAGGAGAGAGAATGAGTGGAGGGAATAGTAAAGATTCCTTTCCATTTTAGGTAAGTTTTAAATGTGTGAAGTAAGTTTTGGGACGCCCAAAAGGGAAAGTATGAAGATTGTTCTGGGACGGAGGGAGTAGTTCAAAGACTAAAATGTCCCAATTAAAATAGTTTAAGGATCAAAAAGGTACTTTTCTCCTCACAATACCAATCAACTTTACTATTTTCTCCGCTCATTCTCTCTCTTATTTTACTTTTATACTCACAACACTTTCTCCACTAACCTTTTATCTTAATTTGCGTGTCACCTTCAAAATGGTGAAGTTATAAATGGGACGGAGGTAGTAATTGTTTTCAAAAAAAAAATTAGAACATCAATATTAGTATTTTATTTCGTTCTCATTATTGAAAATTAGATATGAATGATTAAAATTGTATATTGTTTTGGTCAAAAGTTTATGAATGTATTTATATTTAAATAATTAGTATGTAATTTTATCATAATTTTTAGCATTCTTTATATAATTTCTCAAAATAAAACACTACTATGTACTATATAATAAATAGATGAACCCGAGAATAATAAATGCTATGAAAAAAAATAGTATGGAGTACTGTAATGTATAAATATGAAAATTGTTAAACTTTTCAATTTTCTTTTATGAATTCTTTTTTTTTTCCTGGATACTCTTTTTTTAAATGTTTTATTCCTTTCTTTGATTTTTTTTGTGTAAACTAAGCTTTTTTTGCCCTTTCTTTCTTTCGTTTTTATTTGTTTATTATATCATTAATCATTTATTTTTTTGATGTATACATTTTCATATCTATATATAAAATCAACAAAATTTCTATAAATTTGTTTTTTTTTTAACAAAAAACGTGGACAAAAATGTTATTTCGCATATTGATCATTTTCTGAAAATCTGCAATAATTACATCATTAGAAGTTAATATAAAAATTTCATTCTAAAGCCAACACGATAATTATATATTGAAAAAAGTGGAGATAGTTGTTTGGGGAGTATGGGCAAAAATTGTGGGGGAATAAAAAAAAGGACGTAAAGAGACTTTTTTAGCAAAGATATTGTTTCATTTAAAAAAAAATTGTTTTTAAAAATTGAATGTAACAGTACATGTGTGGGATAATTAAATTGAGCAATTTAACATAAAATTCATTAATTACGGTGTCAAGTTACTTTTACCATAATCAAGTTGTTTGTGGTTTCTTGATTAGTTAGATTATTAAGGAGGGATATGATTTCATTTACAGTGGTATATAAGGGATACAAGGGAAGAGAAATTACCATAAATTGAAAGGTTATAGGGCAACTTTTAAGAATTCCATCTTCAATGTTCAATTTTAAAAAAATCTAATTTATAAAAAAATTAATTAGGTTGACAATCATTTTTAGTTTTTAACTAGAAAATTTATATCTTACCGTGCATCGCACGCACGGGTGATACACTTAGTTGAAAAAAACAAGAAGAGAAAATTAGTGCAACTTGGAGAAAGTAAATAAGTGAAGCTGCAACATTAAAATTGTTAAACATATCAAGTAAGGTAATAACATAAGAAGATTTCATGTTTTTAAACACAACGAAAAAAAAAAAAAAAGAGATGAAAAACACAACTTGAAACCTCCATTCTCACAGGTATGGTATGGCACAATTGTCCATTGGGCTTGAGTGTGTTAATGAAAGTTGAAACGGAGTGGTTGACCAACTTGGATTTGTTAATGTGTCATCAGTAGATAGAAAATTGTGACAGCACCCAAAATCAAAGTCACAACCTGCCAACTATTTTGCACCTTTTCAACTTAATATTCATCTCTAAATAAAAGTATTAATATTTGTCAGGATCAAACAAATGATTTGCAGCCGTCAGTTTGGTCATAGGATGGATATAAACTAATTGAACTAAAATAAAATGAGTACATTTATCAAAAATTACTTTTTAAATATGCACATTACAAAAAAAAAAAAAAAAACCACACAAGTTTAATATTACAAAAAACTCCTTTTATTTTTAAATGATATTTATCAGTTGTTTATAGTTGATAAATGACATTTTTCTGTTAAACAACTGAAAATCATTTATCAGTTTTTTTTTTTTTAAAAAATTATGCTTGATATTTTAATTAAAGAATCAATAAATGCAATTATAACTAATAAATGCATTTATCAGTTGATAAAGGAAAAAAAAAATAGCTTTTTTATAAAATCTTAACTTACGGGTTTTTTTTTTTTTATATATAAAAAAAATAATATCTTTCTATATGTTGAATAGAATTGACCCCATGCTTTGATGCGTGATAGACGGGGCTGCCAACGTCCATTATATCACATCAATAATTTAATGAAACCAAAGAATCAGGCAAAGATGTACACCGTTCGTTACATACATACAAAAATATAAAAATATACAGATTTTCATTTTGGGTATTACATTTAAAAATGCATACTCCCTCCGTTCCAATAAAAGCTTTACTAATTATCCTAAAAGGGCGTCCCGTTAAACACAAAATTTTGGAGGAAACTAGTTTCTCCTTTAAGTTATAGAAAGTCCTGTTTTATAAACTGTTCCTAAATATTCACTAACTACTTGCAAGTAGAAAAAAAGTGGACTTTTTATAATTTATGAAGAAACTAGTTTCTCCCAAAACTTGCTCCCCGTTAAAAGCTTCACCTTTCCTTTTTTGGCAAAGAATTTTTACTATTTCCTCCACTCATTCTCTCTCCTACATTATTTTAATACTCACAACACCATTATAATTTACTATTCACTCCACTAATTCTCTCTCCTATTTTCAAATTACACTCACAACATTTTTTTTTCCCTCCCATTTTCATAATTTGCGTGCCCACCCAAAAGGGTGAAGCACTTATTGGGACGGAGAGAGTATTTTCAAAATAAAAACTTTTTAATAAAAAATCTGAATTCAGTAAAACAATAACAATAATCAGGTATACGGAATATGTGGTGAGAAAATTGATGTTCGAATAACCTTAAAAGATGTTCTAAAGAAAGGAGCTAAAAAAATGGTAAAAATGTCGACTCAAGTTGTTGGGTAAAAGTAAAACCATGAATTTGTGTTGAATTGCTTAGGGCGAACTAGGTGGATCTAATTTTGCATATTTTTCAACATAATAACACGAAATGATTTCCTATTTGAAAGAGAATTTACCTTATGGTCTATATGAGAAATTTGGTCAGTTTACGACATTTATGTTAGTCACATTTTATGAACTTTTCTTTGCATAGATTATAAAAATCAACACTTAGGCTCTGTTTGTTCGGAGGAAAACGTTTTTTGAAAAATGGTTTCTTAAAAACATTTTCTGAAAAATAAAAATGTTTTTCAGAAAATGACATTCGATTGTTTGATAAATATAAGGAAAATATTTTTCAGAAAACATTTTCATATGTGGATAACTTAGTTAACAAACATACCGATTTTTCAAACGAGTATGCAAAGTGGAAATCGGTGTATTCTTGGGAGGGTAAACAAGCCATTTTTTAGGGTGGTGGGGGTGGGAGGTGTGGGTGGGTGGGGGGGTAGTGGGGTTTGGGGGAGTGATGGTGTTAAAAATCATTTTCTGAAAAATGGTTTGAGAATGTAAAATTCGAAAGTCATTTTCTTTAGGAAACGAGCCTATTTTCTATTGAACGGATAATTTTTTCCGTTGACTTTATTTTTTGATTATTATCAAAGACCGAAAAATGAAAAAATCCATTTTTCGAACAAATGGAGCCTTAAGTCTTAATCTCACGTGAAGTAAAAAATGTGGACTGCATGTTTATAATGTTGTATATCTACTGAGGGGAATAATTGGGAAAGACTGGGGCGGCGACTGGACAAGGAGATAAAAGGGAAAGGGCAAGGTTGATTAATAAACAGATTTTGGGTATTCAACTAGGATGTTTTATTTTCATTTTAGCCCTTCTATTTATGAAATAGGATTTTGATAGTTTAGTGTTTTAACATTTAACAATTTAGCCCTAATATTTTCATGGAGATGTGGATGCCACAAATAAGGCGAAAAGACATTTGTGTCCTCTAAAAATCACAATCACGTGAGTTGCATGCAAAATGAGTTCCGTCCCCTTTAATTAACGGCCATCCAAAATTGTCTCAGATTGCCACAAAGTGTGAACATAGTCTACAAAATTGCAAAAAATGAAACTTTAGGTCATTCATTTCAACTTGGTGTGAACTAATTAGTGACAGTAAAATGCAATTTCCCCAATTTTTTCTATAGAAGTAGTTATGAAACTCGAAATATGAGATATTGGCATTTCAATCCCTAAATTAACGAAATTGAAATGTTGGAACCCTTTTGGAAAGGACCCCTAAATTTACACCCTATTTTTTTTTTTTTTTTAAATGAGTAAATACATTTGAGCAATTCCAAAAAAGAAAAGTGGGATAGGGAAAGTAATTTTCTAAAATAACAATTGAAAGCAATAAAAGCATATGATAAGAAAAATGTCACACTCGGCCACCTCAATACATCTCAATCTTCCATAACTCATTTTATCAATAATGCAATTTCTCTAATAAATAAAACAAATTTAATGTCAACATGAAATAATAGACATACACAAATGAAAGCCAAAAACTTTAATGGTCTTTAAATCCACCAATTTAGACTGGAAATGAATATACTGCTATGACTTATATGGTGCAATAAAATGTGTTACACACACAAGTTCTTAAAAAAACAAACCAGTTTAGAGAAGAAAAACAATTTTTTTCTGTCTTCCCATAATTAAAGCACGTGACGAAAAGAAAAGAATAGGATCATCCTTATGAACATTGTGGAAGTCTCTTTAGTCCTTACAAAGAGGCAAACATTCTCTTCATGCCAACGATCATTTTCCGTAACGATAGAGAATACACTACTCCGTAGAACTTAAACTCTTAATGCTAAAATTTCTTCACGACTTGGTCAGATGCCCCTTGGCTCTCAATATGGCATAAACATGGGTATGTGTCTAAAAACAACAAAGCATAACAAGATATGGTTTCCTTTCCCCATATAATTTCTACACTGGACTTAACCCTTAGATATCCAATCTAACACATTATAAAAGGTAACTCCAACATATTGCATCATTGCAATAATACAAAATGAGCTAGCCGCATGCATAGCCATAAGATAGTGAAAACACTTGAAATTGTCTACCACTAAAACATAATGGGGAACCATACATGTGATAGTCAATAATGTGGACCCTTTTAAAGCATCATTCTAAATTTATACACTGACTGGACATGTTATTGATGATCGAATAACGACAACTTTTCAAGTGCAACCACATGTCAATAAGGTGACCATGTGATCACACTGGCCAGTTTAAATTTGCAACAGTTAATAGACAAATCAAAAGGAATTAAACCACATTAAGAATGCGTACCCTACTGTTTCACAAGTTGGCCTATCAGAGTAAAAGACACAACTACATTCAAACATGTCACTTTCTGTATTATATGATATGAAGAAAATTATCTTGTGCCTTGGAGTTGTGGTTGAATTTTTCCAACAGGAATCACTATCAGAAATAGGTGTTTTAGCGACGGAAAAAACAGAGGCGGAAGCATTCCGTCGCTATTTAACGACGAAAATTAAGATTTAGCGGCGGAATTATTTTGGCGTCAAATTTAGCGACGGAATTTAATTCCAACGCTAGTTTTCGACGCTAAAACGAATATTCCTCGAATATTCGTTTAATTACCGCCACTATTTTGGCGCTTGATTTACCGGCGGAGTATTCCGCCGCTACAGCTTTATCAGCGACGGAATTATTCCGCCGGTGAAAACATATTATTTTTTATTTATTTTTTTTAATGATCAGCGGCGGAAATTTTCTGACGGTGAAAATAAAATATTTTTTATTTTTTTTTGAAATATTACACCGACGGAAAATTTTCGCCGCTGATAAATTAAAAATATTAATTAATCAGCGGCGAAAATTTTCCGTCGGTGAAAATAAAATATGTTTTTATTTTTTTTTTAAATTTTACAACGACGGAATATTCCGTCGCTGATTAATTAATTTTTTTTAATTAATTAGCGGCGGAAATATACCGTCGGTGAAAATAAAATGTTTTTTATTTTTTTTTGAAATATAACAACGACGGAATATTTCCGCCGCTGATTAACTAATATTTTTTAATTTATCAGCGACGGAAATTTCCGCCGCTATAATTAATAAATATCATTAATAAAAATCATTATTTATATTATATATAACATGAATATTATTTTAAATCACTATCAAAAAAATAAATATGAGTCAATAAATATTATTTTTGAAAAAATAAATAAATCATAAATATTTATTAATTTTAATTTAATAAATATCATTCTTTATAATTATATAAAACATGAAAATTATTTTAAATTATTATTAAAAAAATAAATATGAGTCAATAAATATTTTTTTTGAATAAATAATTTTTATTAAATTAATTTTTATTACAGCAACGAAAATTTTCGCCGCTGAAATTAATTTAATTAAATTAATTTTTATTACAGCGACGAAAATTTTCGCTGCTGAAATGAAAATTTAATTAAATTAAATTGATTTAACGACGGAATTTTCCGTCGCTGAAATCATTAAATCACCGGCGGAATTAAATTCCGTCGGTAAAATCAAAAAATACTGGCGGAAATTGACCTTTCGGAGCACTGCGACGGGCTGGTAGCGGCGGACCACCAACGGAATTTTTCCGCCGGTGTTTATTTTTAGCGACAGAAATTGAATTTTAGCGACGGAAATTTTCGTCACTAAACCACCTTTTTCTTTTTCTGGTAGTGAAATGCACACCCTATATCTTCTCCAGATACAAGAGTATGATCTCCAAACATAAATCCTACTCCCTCCCTCCCTCCCTAAATGAATATCCAAATTTCATTTAGGGGACATTCCGGAAATCTTTACTTTTTGTACAACTAAATGGCAAAGATTAACAAATATTCTTTTTATTCACTTTTCAAACATTTAGTTTTGCAAGTATAAAGTGACTTAGGGAAAATGTTTTGGTAAAAAAACATTTAGGAACCATATTTTTTCCAAAAATGACATTCATTTAGGTACAAAGGGAGTAATTAAGAATATTGAAGTTGAGTTATATCCTCAATCGTTTCTCAGGCAGGGGTGTCGATTTAAATCTTAATCGACTCCTGAAGTATCTGTAACTCATGTATGAAAAGAAAGGGTCAGTGTTAATAGAGCGATATTCCTAACATATTGCATGAAAACTGTTAGGGGTATTATTTTGTATAAGCCAATAATAACTATGAAGGGAGTGATGCCTAATAACTTGAAATCTTATTATAATGTTAAATAATATTGCAAAAGTTAAGGCTTTCAGAGACCATCTATTCCATGAAGGGTTGGTGCCTAGTCAGGGGCCATGTTGATTTTAAAGTAAAAATTTCAACAAGCTATGATACAGAGTGACGACCAAGGAAGAAATAGAACCTAATAAAATTCCTTTGTTTAATGGTCATATTCAATGTTGAGAAAAGATTACATTTGACTATCCATACCACAAAGAGTTTGGTCACTAATCATCAAGAGGCACAATTTCAACAATTATTAGTTAACAAGTAAACTCCTACCAACTCGGTCCTACTATTGAATCACACTCCAAAACACAAGGAGAGAGAGAGAGAGAGAGAGAGAGAGAGAGAGAGAGAGAGAGAGAGAGAGAGAGAGAGGAAAGACACCTGTTGAAGGGTTTCAAGGGACTCTAGTCCGATTATCCCAAACCAACCACAATCCCAGCTAGTTCAATTCCTTTTCAAAGATCATCCAGTCAACCAGAGTAACAAAAGTATTGTTGATGCGGTCGGCCGCGCGGTCAACCATAGATGCGATCGACCGCATGGAGGGTGGGCCGGGCCAGTGATCGACCGCATGGAGGATGGGCCGGGCCAGTCGACCTCATGCTGGTAACGGGCCTCAATCTGCCCAGATTTCTGTCTTTCCTATTTTAAGAAGGATTGTGTTTCCGTCTATCTTATTTTAAGTAGGATTGTGTTTCCTATTTTAAGTAGGATTGTGTTTCCAACTTGATTTGGTTTTCTAATTCCTTTTGTTTCCTATTTGCTTTGAGTTTCCTTTTGGGCTAAAACCTCTTTGTATTCTCCTATATATATTTCCTCCTTGTGAGAAGAATAAAAAAGAAAGGATTATTGTTCCAATTCAAATTTCTATATGGTATCAGAGCCTCCATACACAAGCTCTTGATCTTAACAATGGCGGAACAACCTTCGGCCGGTGGAGGTGGTGATGAGCGGCCTCCTCCAGTTTTGAAGATTGAATATAACTCTCCCTTCTACCTAGGTCCCCAAGATCGACCTGGTGATTTCATAACTCCTACTCGCTTCCGTGGTGACAACTATGATGATTGGGCTGGTGATATACAGACCGCTCTCGAAGCTAGACGAAAATTCGGTTTCTTGGATGGATCTATTCCTTCCGTCGTTCCTCCTTGCACCGAGTCGGATTGGAATACCATTCATGCTATGTTGGTATCATGGCTCATGAATACTATTGAGCCCGAGGTTAAAAGCACTCTCTCCAAGTATAGAGATGCTCGCCGTTTATGGGAGTCTCTCAAATCTCGATATGCGTTGGTAGACGGACCTCGCCTTCAACAACGGAAGATGTCGATAGCACGAGGTGAGCAGACCAAGACCATGCCTCGGGCCGCGTATTTTGGTAAGTTGACCGGATTGTGGGAATCACCGCACAATTACGAGCCGCTTATAGATTGTTCTTCGCGACAACCGCACAAATGGGACAGAACACGCGACACGAAGGGCGACTGGCAAGCTTCATGAATTTCTTATGGGTTTAAATTCTGAATACTATGCCTCTCTTCGTACTAACCTCTTGTCTCAGGATCCCTTGCCCACCCTTGATTTTGCTTATCAATTGGTAGCCCAGGCTGAACGAGTACGTCTTGCTAAACCAATTCTTGATGAGCCTCCAGATGCAGTTGGCTTTTCCCTCAAAACTGGCGGTTCTCGTGGTCGTGAAAAACTCGACAAGTCCCACCTTACATGTTCTCACTGTCAGAAAAAGGGTCATGATGTCTCCTCCTGTTTTGAGCTTGTCGGCTATCCCGAATGGTGGGGAGACAGTAGCAAAACGGGTGCTCGTGGTGGAGGTCGTCCTCAACAAGGTCGAGGCAGAGGAGTTGCGCGGACCAACTCAGTCACCCATGTTGGTGCCGCCCAAGTCGGGTCTTCCACTTGATCTCTTCCCTCTACTTCTTCACCTTTGTTTACTGCAGAACAGTGGAATGCTTTAGCCGGCCTAGTTGGTAACACTCGTATTCCGGATAATCGCCTTCACGGTACGTTTGATACATCTTCTTGGATCATTGATACGGGAGCGTCTAATCATGTTACCGGAAATGCTGCTTGTCTCTTTGATTCATACTCTATACAAGCTTGCCCCGTCAAGCTCCCTAACGGCGCTTCAGTCTTTGCTCATATAAAGGGTTCTGTTCGCCAATGACACCCTTGTTCTTCATCATGTTCTCTATATACCAAACTTAAACTGCAGTCTTCTTTCTGTTTCTCAATTATCTGATGATGTTCATTGCACTGTCCATTTTAATGCTTCTCTGTGTGCTATACAGGACCAATCGAGGAACCTGATTGGAACGGGTGTTAGGCGGGATGGACTCTACTACTTCGGGGGCGCACCTTCTGCTTGTCATGTCTCTATCAACAATGCATCTGCTTTGCTCGAGTTGTGGCATAATCGTATGGGGAATCCATCTGAAAAAGTAGTGAAACTTCTTCCTCCAGTCTCTCATCTGTCTGGTAGTCTTCATCAACCTTGCGACGTTTGTTTTCGTGCTAAACATTCTAGAGATAGCTTTCCTATTAGTGAGTATAAGTCTACTAGAGTTTTTGAGAAAATTCACTACGACTTGTGGGGTCCTTACACCCATGTTTCCTCTTGTGGTGCTCGTTATTTCTTGACTTTGGTAGATTATTATTCACGTGCTGTTTGGATTTATTTATTAGTTGATAAAACGGAAGTTTTTCGCATGTTTATGGCCTTTGTTGCAATGGTGGATCGACAGTTTTCTCAAAAAATCTAAATTGTTCAGTCTGACAATGGCACTGAGTTTAACTCCCTGTTTGATTATTTTCTTTCCACCGGCATCCTTTTTCAAACATCATGTGTCGGCACTCCCCAACAAAATGGGCGTGTCGAACGTAAACATCGTCATATTTTGAACATAGCTAGAGCCTTGAGGTTTCAGGCTCACCTCCCCATTTACTTCTGGGGAGAAGCGGTCCTTACCGCTGCTCATTTGATCAATCGAACCCCTTCCCCTTTGTTAGATAATAAAACTCCCTACGATATCTTGTTTGGCAAAGCCCCCTTTTTTGATTCCCTTCGAGTTTTTGGTTCGATGTGTTATGCTCATAATCAGCAGGCTAGGGGTGACAAATTTGCTAGTCGCAGCCGTAAATGCATCTTCGTGGGGTATCCTCTTGGCAAAAAGGGGTGGAAGCTGTTTGATCTCGAGACCAAGAAATTCTTCGTCTCTCGTGATGTGAAGTTCTTTGAGACTGTGTTCCCATACAGCGATTCTACTACTGTTCCTCATGTCCCTGATTCTGTTGATGTCCTTGCTGAGGAAGAAGCTTTCGGTCACATTGATCTTCCTGTTGTAGAAGACTCCGTTGCTCCTTCTGTTGAACCTACTGCAGCCGAGCCCGTTACTTTATCCGATGTGCAGGAAGAAGTTGCTCCTGCTGTTCCTTCGGCTGCCACTGAGTCTACTGCTCCTTCTGCATCAACGTCGGTCTCTTCTGATGGTTCTGGACCCGACACTTTAGGGAGGGGTATGAGACAGAAAATGCCTTCAGTTCGTCTTCGCGACTTTGTGGCTCTTACTACTTCTTCTAGTCCATCCCCCGCATCTCCGTCTTCAATCGGTTCCTCAGGTACCCCTATCCTATAGCTCACTATATAAACTGTGATCGGTTTTCTGCAAAATATCGTACTTTTCTTGCAGCTCTTACAGTGGCTAAATAGCCGACCTCCTTTCGCGAGGCCATGGCTCATGATGACTGGAAACTCAATGCAAGAGAAAATTCGTGCCTTGGAGGATAATGGCACATGGCCTATGGTTTCACCGCCTCCGGCAAACGGGCCACCGGATGTCAATGGGTCTATAAGATCAAATATAATTCTCGACGGAGCGGTTGAACGGCTCAAGTCTCGGCTAGTTGTCCTTGGCAATCATCGAAAGAAGGCATCGATCGCACGTAAAACTTTTGCTCCTGTGGCTAAAATGGTCACTGTTCGGGCTTTCCTTGCTATTGCTGCTTTCAAGAATTGGGAGTTACATCAGATGGACGTTCACAATGCCTTCTTGCATGGCGACTTAGCAGAAGAGGTTTATATGAAACTCCCTCCGGGTTTTGAGGCACCAAACACCAACACGGTTTGCCGTCTTCATAAGTCCCTCTATGGTCTGAAGCAAGCCCCTCGTTGTTGGTTCGCCAAGTTATTGACTTCCTTGAAGACTTATGGCTTCCTCCGGCCCCTACTCTGACTACTCTCTGTTTACATTCACAAAAGGTGCGACCCAGATTAATGTGCTTGTGTATGTTGACGATCTCATCATAGCCGGGAACGATTCCGCTGCCTTGCTGTCCTTCAAGAAGTACCTGTGTGAGTGCTTCAAAATGAAGGATCTCGGATCTCTGAAATACTTTCTTGGCATTGAGGTTGCTCGCAATCCTGATGGCTTGTTTCTGTGCCAAAGAAAGTATACATTGGATATTATTTCTGAGGCCGGTCTTCTAGGTGCAAAGCCCTCTAGCTTCCCCATTGAACCTAACCATAAGCTTGGTGTTGCTACCGGTGCCCCCTTGGAAGATCCGGAACGCTATCGCCGCCTAGTTGGGAACCTCATTTACTTGGCTGTAACTCGGCCGGATCTTGCATATTCAGTCCACATTCTTTTTCAGTTCATGAATGAACCTCGTTCCGAGCATTGGGAAGCCGCTCTACGGGTTGTTCGGTATCTCAAAGGCACTCCGGGACAAGGCATTCTTTTGCGCACTGACTGCGATCTCACACTTCAAGGATGGTGTGACTCGGACTGGGCTGCTTGCCCCATCTCTCGTCGTTCTCTTACCGGGTGGCTCGTTTTTCTCGGGCATTCCCCCATATCTTGGAAAACTAAGAAACAACCTACTGTTTCTCGATCTTCTGCTGAGGCTGAATACCGCGCCATGGCAGCTCTTACATGCGAGCTTAAATGGCTGAAGGGCTTGTTATTGAGCATGGGTGTCCATCATCCCAAGGCTATTCCCATCTTCTGTGACAGTGAATCGGCTCTTCACATTGCCAAGAATCCTGTTTATCATGAGCGGACCAAGCATATTGAGGTGGATTGTCATTTCGTCCGTGACGCTATCTCCACTGGCCTTATTGCCCCTTCTTATGTTCCCACGAAGACTCAGTTGGCTGACATATTTACTAAAGCTCTCGGCAAGCAACAGTTTGATGTTTTACTTGGCAAGTTGGGCCTTCTTAACCCTCACGCTCCAACTTGAGTGAGGGTGTTGATGCGGTCAGCCGCGCGGTCAACCATAGATGCGGTCGACCGCATGGAGGGTGGCCGGACGTGATCGACCGCATGGAGGATGGGCCGGGCCAGTCGACCTCATGCTGGTAACGGGCCTCAATCTGCCCAGATTTCCGTCTTTCCTATTTTAAGAAGGATTGTGTTTTCGTCTATCTTATTTTAAGTAGGATTGTGTTTCCTATTTTAAGTAGAATTGTGTTTCCAACTTGATTTAGTTTCCTAATTCCTTTTTGTTTCCTATTTGCTTTGAGTTTTCTTTTGGGCTAAAACCTCTTTGTATTCTCCTATATATATTTCCTCCTTGTGAGAAGAATAAACAAGAAAGGATTATTGTTCCAATTCAAATTTCTACAAGTATCTACAAACCTGTAAGAAAGCCAATAATATTTTCGAAACAACAATGTGATTTAGAATTGTAAATATATACTCCCTCCGTCCCAGACCAAGGGTTCATCTTTTCCTTTTGGGACGTCCCAGATCAAGAGTTCATTTCCAAAAAAGGCAAGTTTTTGAATATATTAATACCCTTATCATCTTCATATATTTACAAAAAAATCATTCATTATATCCTTATACATTCTCTCTCCTATTTCCTATCACACATTTAACTACTATTCCTCCCACTCATTCTCTCTCCTATTAAATATTTTTAACTTTTACATTCTCTCTCCTATTCCCTACCACACATTTAACTTTTACATTATTTCTCATATTTCCTACCACATATTTAATTACTATTCCCTATCTCACATTTAACTTTTATTCATTTTTTAAAAAACTTCTTAAGAAGCGTGAAATCCCCCCATATACCCTTGATCTGGGACGGAGGGAGTATATATATATATAAAAAAAAAAGAGAAGACTAAGATTTTCAACTGTAAATTGTAGTCAAGGATTGTCTACAGTTGTTAAAGGAAAGCGATGAGAAAGCAATTCCTGACATCACTCTTAAAGCGACTTAGGGCAAGAAGAAAGTGAATAAAGCATAGAAATAAAGGGTCACATAATTCAGAAGCAAAAGTTTTTGGGGGAAACTAGTTTCTCCAAATATTATAAAAAGTCTTGTTTTTTATTTTTAAAAAAAATTGTGTGTGCCTTTGTTTCGGTTATTAAAACAAGACTTTTTATAATGTTAGGGAGAAACTAATTTCCCCCAAAACCTACTCATTCAGAAGTTAGCAGCCCCTATCTGTTGTCAATTTGTCATGTAAACAAGTATAGCCGAACAAACCTAACAGGAATAATGAATTTTACTCCTTCTATCCCACCAAAAAATAGATTTCATAATTTGATTTTCGTTGATTGAACCTTGACGAAAATTTTCATGAAATTTAACAATCTTCATGAAATTGTAAGAGTTTTCATCGATAGCATTCATATAATTCTTTAAAATTTCATGAAGATCATTAAAATTTTATATTAAAAAATTGGTCAAAGTTCAATCAAGTTGACCAAAAAATGAAAGTATGACATTTAGTTTGTGATAGAGGTAATACATAAGATAATTATGATGATTATCCTAAATTAATATTTTCTTTACTTAAAATCCTAAAGTAAGAAGATTAGGAGAAAAATTAAAGTGAATAAATAAATAAAACTATAAGCTTTGATAAATATTGAAGGAGATATCTTGAGTTTTATATATTGGTATTGTAAAGTTTCTATTTATACATAACAAGATGAAGTAAATAAGGTAATAACAAATGTTTCGACGTAAAACATTTTTCGGAAAACGTTTTCCGGAAAACGTTTTCCTGTAAAATGTTTTCCTGTAAAAGAAGATATTTTCCGAAAAATGTTTTACTTAGGAAGGGCGTAAAATATTTTCGGCTGTTTGGTAAGGAAAATGTTTTATATATATATATATATATATATATACATACATATACATATATATATACATATATATATACATATATATATATATATACATATACATATACATATATATATATATACATATATATATATATATATACATACACATATATATATATACATATATATATACATACATTTATATATATACATACATACATATATACATACATATATACATACATACATACATATATACATACATATATATATACATACATATATATATATATATATATATATACTCCCTCCGTCTCAGTAGAAGCTTTCCATTTTGCCATTTTGGGTGTCCCGTTAAAAGCTTTCACTTTCCTTTTTTGACAAAGAATTTTTACTATTCCCTCCACTCATTCTCCCTCCTACATTATTTTAATACTCACAACACCATTATTGAACAGTATAAACCGAGATACGAACATGGGTTTGCCCGAGTTGGACCCAAATGGATTGGGCCGTAAACATAATCCAATAACACAAGTATCAATGCTCAATTAACAGGGCCGAGGTACCTTCCTCGTATGCCGAGGGACATCTCCTCGGCCTTACCTTGACCGAGCTATTCATACTTGGCTCACCAGGCTCCGAGATGTCACAAGTGACGAGGAGAGAAAAGTTCTTACCTCGGCATATTATCGCATGACGAGGTAAGAGAATCATTCACCCCGGCATATCCACATGTCGGCCAAGCATCAAATGACGAGGAAGGAGAATCACGGATCTCGGCTTACTTTCCAATGTCGAGATAAGAAATTCATTCTCCTCGACTTTCCGGCTAACAGATCGCACAATCCTATTCAAACAAGGATTCAACGGTTATGATCCAATTATGATTGTAACCACCTATACCAATTCAAGTCAAACAATGACTCCTTAACATATATAATTCTCTTAAGATTATATCCTATCTCTTTACAAGTTCAATTCTATATGGATTCTATCAATCTATCCCTATAAATATAAGTCATATGGCCTATTATTTGGTACATTACTTTTTACAATACAGAAACTCTGTCCATTTAGTTTCTCATACACAAATCGTGAACTTACTCTCATGCCGGAGGGCCTTTAGCCGGACTCGCCCCGGCTTAGTTTACGTGTTTTTTCTTATTTTCAGGCCTTACAATCTCCGGAGCATCCGAACGCTTGGATTTGGGCTGATTTGACGATTTTGACATCATCAACTATAATTTACTATTTCCTCCACTCATTCTCTCTCCTATTTTCAAATTACACTCACAACATTTTTTTCTTCCCACCCATTTCCTTAATTTGCGTGCAATACCAAAAGTGGGCACCTTCGGCTGGGACGGAGGGAGTATATATATACTCCCTCCGTCCCAATAGTAGCTTCCCATTTTGCCATTTTGGGTGTCCCGTTAATAGCTTTCACTTTCCTTTTTTGGCAAAGGAATCTTCACTATTTCCTCCACTCATTCTCTCTCCTCCATTATTTTAATACTCACAACAACATTATAATTTACTATTCTCTCCACTCATTCTCTCTCCTATTTTCAAATTACACTCACATCATTTTTATTTCCCCCCCCCAATTCCTTAATTTGCGTGCTGCCCAAAAAATGGGCAGCTCTTATTGGGACGGAGGGAGTATATATTATTATTATTATTTTTATTTTTATTATATATATATATTATTATTTATTATTTATTATTTTTATTTTTATTATTATTATTTTTTAATTATTGTTATTATTATATTATTATTATTTATTAATATTATTATTATTATTATTATTTTATTATTATTATTATTATTATTATTATTATTATTTTTATTATTATTATTATTATTATTATTATTATTATTATTATTATATATTATTATTATTATTATTTTATTATTATTTTATTATTATTATTATTATTTTTTATTATTATTATTATTATTATTATTATTTTTAATTATTATTATTATATTATTATTATTATTTTATTATTATTATTATTATTATTATTTTTATTATTATTATTTTATTATTATTTATTATTATTTATTATTTTATTATTATTATTATTATTATTATTATTATTATTATTTTATTATTATTATTTTATTATTATTATTTTATTATTATAATAATAAATTTTTTATTATTATTTTTTAAAATTATTATAATAATAATAATAATAATAATAATAATAATAATAATAATAATAATAATAATAATAATAATAATAATAATAATAATAATAATAATAATAATAATAATTATTATTATTATTATTATTATTATTATTATTATTATTATTATTATTATTATTATTATTATTATTATTATTAGAATGAAGAAGTAGAATGTTGTACCTTGTGAAATATGAGTTATACATGAAGGGCACTATTTTCCTGAAAACGCTTTTACTTATGCAGGGTCAAGAGTCGTTTTACTTAGGAAGGGCGTAAAATGTTTTTCGGAAAACGTTTTCTCCATTTTCCGAAAAACAACCAAATACCGGAAAACGAGTTATTTTACGGAAAACATTTTTCGAAAAATAACCAAACAACGAAAAATGTTTTACGGTGTTTCCGGAAAACAACCAAACAACGGAAAACGAGTTATTTTACGCAAAACATTTTCCGAAAAATGTTTTGCTGTGAAACAAACCGGGCCTAATATAGTAAATATAATTCTAATTGGAGAATACTTCTAACTAAGTAACTTTCCTAAGTTGGCTCAATACTAACTTAGGTAACTGAATATTTGGTGCATCTCCTTCTTTATCTCTAATAAAAATAACAAAAACTAGGGAAAAGACTACAGAGCCGCCGAACTGGTCCTACTCCAATTGGCATGGTAAAAGAGATGGTTCCAGAGATTATCTTGGAACACACATGCACTGTAGGACCCAGAAAAATCTAAGGTTACTTTTGAAAATATTTTAACCACCCTCCACGAACCTGCCACTACATCCATTTGTTGTTATATGCTATTTAATCCCTATAAATAGCAACCCAAACTCCCAACATTCTACTACAACATAAGATCACATAGTAATTTACTACTTACATCCACAAACACACATTACATTACACAGACAGACAAGCAGAAATGGAGAGCTTCCCAGTGATCAACATGGAAAAGCTAAATGGCGAGGAGAGAGGAGCTACAATGGAGACAATTAAAGATGCTTGTGAGAACTGGGGATTCTTTGAGGTATTTTAAATGTTTAAACCTGGAATTGGCCTGCTTCAATTTAACAAGTATTGATTTAACAGTGTGTTTTATTATATATGTAGTTGGTGAACCATGGGATTTCGCATGAGCTACTGGACACTGTGGAAAGAATGACCAAAGAACACTACAAGATATGCATGGAGCAGAGGTTCAAGGAAATGGTTGCAAGCAAAGCTTTAGAGGGCGTTCAAGCAGAAGTTACCGATTTGGACTGGGAGAGCACCTTCTTCTTGCGCCATCTCCCCGTTTCAAACATCTCAGAAGTCCCTGATCTCAAAGACGAGTACAGGTAAACAAAAATAATCATTCATACAAGATCATTTCAGTGTAATATTTCTCCCTATTAGCATATGATTTTTGTGGATCATGCAGGAAGATAATGAAGGAATTTGCTGGTAAACTAGAGAAACTAGCAGAGGAGCTTCTAGATTTGCTATGTGAGAATCTTGGACTAGAGAAAGGTTACCTAAAGAAGGCCTTTTATGGATCAAAAGGTCCAAATTTTGGCACCAAAGTTAGCAACTACCCACCATGCCCCAACCCAGATTTGATCAAGGGACTCAGAGCTCATACTGATGCCGGAGGCGTTATCTTGCTCTTCCAAGATGACAAAGTTAGCGGTCTCCAACTCCTCAAGGATGGTGAGTGGGTTGATGTTCCACCGATGCGCCACTCCATTGTAATCAATCTTGGTGATCAGCTTGAGGTATGCTTCCCAGAAAACAAAATACTTTCCACATTTTTTACTCGAAATTGAAAAAACTAAGGAATTATGGAATGAAACAGGTAATTACCAATGGAAAATACAAGAGCGTGCTGCACAGAGTGATTGCTCAAACAGACGGTAACAGGATGTCACTTGCTTCATTCTACAATCCTGGCAATGATGCAGTGATTTATCCAGCACCAGCATTGGTGGAGAAAGAAGCAGCAGAAAAAGAACAAGTGTACCCAAAATTTGTGTTCGATGACTACATGAAGCTATATGCTGGCCTTAAGTTCCAGGCCAAGGAGCCAAGGTTTGAAGCCATGAAGGCTGTGGAGGCTAATGTCATTCTGGGTCCAATTGCTACAGCTTAATTAATATGTAATAAAAAAAAAAAAAAAGTGATAGGTGTCATGGAAAGATGATGTAACAAGTGACCAATAATATTTCATAATAATATTGCTTGATTTGTGCTATAGGCTAACTGCTCCTTGTCTCCTTGTTTTTGTTTCCTAAAGTGAAAGCACTACTTGTGAATTTATAATAAAGCCATAATGAAAAGGTAAAACATTCGTAGGACTCATCAGAATGTTATGAAGCAAAACCCGCTGAATACCAAATCTTGGCCCTCTAAGCTTCAAGAAGGGATACCACCAAATAACAATAGGAAAATAATATAAAATGAAATATCTGTGTCGAGTAAACATGGAACATTTGCTCAATGTATATCTCTGTTGAGCAGAAAAATTAAACAGGGAACATATGTTCAATGGACTGCAAGAGATGTATATCTCACTTTCTTGTTATTATCAAATGCAACCCTCATGCTTGAAATTGTTTTTTGTTGGATGAGATTGGCTTTTAGTTGGGTACGACTTAAATAATTTATGAATCTTGAATATTACTGATACTCCCTCCGTCCCATAATAAGTGATGCAGTACCAACCAATAGCATTTCCTTACTCAGATGTCAATGTTACCAGATGAACGATTTGAAATCGTCATGTTCTCACTTGTACACAAACCCGGTGACATTTATCGTTGGAAGGGACTAGTAACACTCAAGTATTAGTAACAGGTTATCCTTACTCTACTTCTCAATTTCACTGATCTTACTGACATTCCCCAAGTGTACCTTCACATGAAACTAGAGCCGTTTTACCCATCGGACCTCAGGCTACGTTTTCCTTTAAGTCATTTACATCTTACACCTTTGCTCTATATCTAAGCATTTGTGTGAAACCTAATTCATAAACACGTTTTGTGGAGAATATTCCTCTCAACTGCAACTACATTCAATTCTGAGACAGAAGTCTGAAACGGGGTATGTTTCTCCGTTTGCACTTTTTGGCCAACTAGATTGAACTTTGACTAGAAAATGGAAATTTAATTATCCTCATAAAATTCTAAATATTGATATTGATACAAACAAGCCTAAACTTCAATAATTAAACAGATTTAAGTTACCACAGATTGACATCAACAACATATTCACATTTCGAATAGTATAATTTCATAGATACCAGATGTCTACTTGAACTATAGAATGAAATCAAATCATGCATCATAAAATAAAAGCATACGATAATTGTCATATTCGCTAAAACTGCTAATGAGCACACATTCCACTTTGGTGAAGCAATGTATGATCAGCTAACTTACAAAAAACGAGGGTAAAAGTATTAACAACGAAAATATACCTTTGTTCCATCAATACCGACCCAACTGAAGCAAGTGAATCCAATTCAACATCAAAAATTTTCAGTTCAAATGCGGATATGGTTCCGGGAACAGTTACCTAAAATATGCAGGAACCCCCAAAGTGATTATTTTTTTATAACTCTTCAATTTAGCAGCATGTGCTGATGAAAGCGTACATGATGTAAACGCAGCGGAATAGTAACGGTAATTAGCCTAAACTAATTAACCTGCAAGGATTAAGGAATCCCAAGATAACAATTCAATGAATTCTACAAAGAAGACAAAGAACTTTGATGAACTTGCAATTGCAATTCAAGAGAAAATAATAGTAATCAACGTCTCTAAAACTAAAACTAGGGAGGAGTATTTATAGATCATACTCTCCTAAATTCTTAAGGAAACATAAAAAGAAAATATAGAAACTCTCCTAAATCCCTAAGGAAACATAAAAAGAAAATATAGAAACTCTCCTAAATTCCTAAGGAAACATAAAAACAAATAAAGAAAATCCTAACAGAAAAAGGAAAACAAAATAAAGAAAATCCTAAACCTTCTAAAATTAATCCTAACCTATATAGTAATCAAATAGAAGTCAAAAACTAATAAAACTTACCTAAATCTACTCTTAAACCTCTTCTAATCATCCTACTAATATCAATTCCGAAAATACAATTGAAATAATAAAAGATACAAAAACAATAAACGTCCCAATTTACATCATACACCACCACTTCAAAAGAACTCGTCCCCGAGTTCTCATCCAACGTTTGGAAAAGTTTGCCATCCCATTTAAAAAGATATTTCGAATAAATCTTTTTTAAGCATACATTGACGTAAGATGATCTCTTCGTATATAAAATTATTCCATCAATCCCATCCTCCTTGTGTTGATTTTCCTCCCCTTCCTTCCCTTGATCAACAATGATCAATAAATCTTCAAAAATAATTTCTTTCTTGTTGTGAAAAACACCCAAATTTTCATAAAAAATTGGGGTTTTTGAACAATCAATACCAACCTCTTCTTTCTCCTTGAATTCAACTAGGACATTATCAGGGACTATAATATTTGAAGTAATAATATCACCACAAACCTGAACAATGCTCAAATCTTCTTTGAACTCACAAATAATCTCCTCATCAAAAGCTTCTTCTTGAGTAGGAAATTCTTCAATAGACAACTCACCATTAAAGACCGGAATATCCGCCCTAATCTTGGGTCGTTGATCTTGAGGAGGCACTGCCCTGGCCTCCCCTTCAACATTATCCGAAGTATCCCCGCCTATCGGATCACCACGGTGGAGATTTTCCCCGTGAGGACCAGCCCGATTTCGTGGGTTGACACCATCTCCACCTACACGCAATCCGACCAAAGCTGCCATGAGTTCCGTATGCTGTCGATCTTGGGCTGCTCTGTGCTCTCTAGCCTCTTGATCCAAACGGTCCATACGTTCCCTAGTTGCTTGATCCTGACGCTCCATACGCTCCAAGATTGCGGTAAGAATGGTTAGGTTGTCTCCGTTGTCTCCACCGGAATTGGCCATCGTCCAAGGATCTCGCTTTTTCTGATACCAACTGATGTAATGCAACGGAATAGTAACCAAGGTCTGATCGAAATCAAAACCTTCTGCAAGGAATCGCAATTCCCAAGATAACAAGAATTTCCTAAGAAATCCTTCTGCAAGCCAATAAAATTGACCAAGAGTTTTGCAAGAGCAAAATATGAATTTAATTGATAAAAAGACTAATTTTCGGAATTACAATGAAGGCCTATAATATAGTGCCCAAAAAACTTGAAAAAGAATCCCAAGATAACAATTCAATGAATTCTACAAAGAAGACAAAGAACTTTGATGAACTTGCAATTGCAATTCAAGAGAAAATAATAGTAATCAACGTCTCTAAAACTAAAACTAGGGAGGAGTATTTATAGATCATACTCTCCTAAATTCTTAAGGAAACATAAAAAGAAAATATAGAAACTCTCCTAAATCCCTAAGGAAACATAAAAAGAAAATATAGAAACTCTCCTAAATCCCTAAGGAAACATAAAAACAAATAAAGAAAATCCTAACAGAAAAAGGAAAACAAAATAAAGAAAATCCTAAACCTTCTAAAATTAATCCTAACCTATATAGTAATCAAATAGAAGTCAAAAACTAATAAAACTTACCTAAATCTACTCTTAAACCTCTTCTAATCATCCTACTAATATCAATTCCGAAAATACAATTGAAATAATAAAAGATACAAAAACAATAAACGTCCCAATTTACATCAGTACAATATGTGTAAAATATATAGATAGGTTCCTGTATACATGCAGAATAAAACGTAGGCCTAGGGTTAGCATTTAGTAAGAACTAAGAAGTGGAGGCTGGCACTATGCAGAAAGCCATACCTGAAGACGCCATTATCGATTACAGTGTATAGAGCTCCTGGCCAAAATGATCGAATTCACTGCCAATCAGCGTGGGCTTTGTGGTGATGCTAGCGGTAGTTTGACGACTGCAACGGCCATCTTGTATATGTTGACCAACTTTGTTTTTAATAATTCCATAGTTCAAGACATATTAAACTGAAAAAATACAAATTATTCTCCTAAATAAGCAATATACTCACTGATTGAACCTTAAATTTACATGCAAAATGTTCTATGTTACAAAAAGCTGGCTGGTTAATCCTCCAAATCATCTTATACCCACTTGTTGAGAGTGAAGTCATAAAACAACATGGAGACTGGGAAGAGGGGGTCTAAATCATTAAAGAGTTTGGGTTGGGATCGAGTTGCAAAGCAATGAGGAAAAGGAAAAGGAAAAGAAAAACGAAATTGGCCAGGAGGAGTGACACGACCGTGCTAAGTATTAGACGAGTAATTAGGCCATCTGCATATTATGTATATATTTGTGTATATTACAGCTGTTATTGATAGACTAGGTATATTGGGATAAATATTGTATATTAGGTAGCCCAATCAATCATAGTATAGGACCTTAATCCCTTCCTAACTAATTGCTGTAAACCGTGTATTTAGTCTTTGTATTCTCATGGAATGTGAACAGTATAAACCGAGATACGAACATGGGCTTGTTCGGGTCGGGCCCAAGTGGATTGGGTTGCAAACATAATCCATCTATGAGTTATGAGGGACAACCATGGTCTTTCTTGGTCTCGTCATCGTCATCAACAAGGCTAATCTAGGCCTAACAAGCAAGCAGAATGTGCCCCAACTATGAATGCCGAGGAGACCTCCCTCGTATGCCGAGACCATCTCCATAGAGGACGAGGTGCCTTCCTCGGCCTTAACGTTATTAACGGGCTCCTTATATTCTTATTTCCTCCTCGGCTCATCATGGATCGAGAGGTCATGAATGACGAGGAGAGAAAAGTTCTCACCTCGGCATATCCCCATATGACGAGGAGAGAAAATCATTCACCTCGGCATTTCTCTATGCCGACAGATCTCTACATGACGAGGAGAATCATTTGTTCATCTCGGCCTAACATGCAAATGAAGAGACAGGAAATCAGTCTCCTCGGCTTACCGGCAAGCAGTTGTAACAATCCTATTCAAACAAGGATTCAGCTGTTACAATCTTATCAGAATTGTAACCACCTCCTACAATACCAATCATAAGGATTCCTTAACAAATATAATCTTCCTAAGATTATATCTTATCTCTTTACAGTTTAAGTTCAACATGGATTCTGTCAATCCATCCCTATAAATACAAGCCATATATCACGTTATTTGGTACGTTACTTTTTACATACAGAAACTCTGTCAATTTAGTTTCTCATATCAAAACTGTGAACTTATTCTCACGCCGGAGGGCCTTTGCCGGTTAAGCCCCGGCTTAGTTTACGTGTTTTCTCTTATTTTCAGGCCTAGCAATCGCCGGAGCAAACGATCGCTTGGATTTGGGCTGATTTGACGATTTTGGCATCATCAATTGGTTCCATTGTCGGGAAATCGACTCAAACACCCTTTGTTTGGCCTGGAAAAAGCTCGCTTGAAGCCAGATTTCTTGCCGGATAAATTCGATTTTTAAATGGAAAAGTCTGTTCCGTTTTTGCTTTGTTTTCAATTCCGCCGAATTCTGCACATTCGGCCGGAATCTGCTATTCATTGTCTGACGCAAACGTTTTTGGCCGGAGAATTTTGGCGTTGTTAATATCACAAATTACAATTTCATGTTTGTGCCGAATTCTGCTCCAAATTTTGGCTTGAAATCTTGATTATTGAGAAATCCATCAGTTTGGTAATTTGCTGTTTACAATTGTTGATTTTCAATGGAAGACGGTCAATTTGCAAGCGTTACCAACGAGGAGCAAAACCAAGTGAACGGGATCCCTCCAAATGCCGAGGTGCTTCCTCCTCCTCCTCCACCTCAGCCCGAAGGACCACCTCCCCTCGTCATGACTCTCCGTTCCATGGGGCATCCAACTGCCGAGGGAGCAGGTGCCAACATTCCTCGTGCCACCCGTCCTCGTGGGAAGAGAGTTGGGAGGAAGATGACGAAGAACGCCGACGTCGGCCGAGCTGAAAGCTCCCAACCCGTCGACCAACGTATTCTGTTGCACAGACAAATGGAGACGTTGCAAAGGATTTACGAGATACAAGCTGCTCTCTTACAATTGGATCCGGATAATTCCATGGCTGAATTCATGCTGCCTTCGACCGTCAACTCTCGTGGAAGGGAACATGGTGAGCGATGAGGTCCTCCCCTCGATCCTACTGTACAACCTAAGCAGGCCCTCCGAGATGCTCCTCGTCCTCGGCACCACAATCAGAGAAACGAGAAGGTGATAGACCTGAGGAGCAAGTTAAAAAATTCCAAGGAACAAGAGGTAGACTCAAGAGACCTGAGGACGAGGCTCAGTCTGACCAAACGTTTATCACCACCTCATCTCGTCATGGCACCTCGTCGTCCTCATTCACCTCGACCACGTCGACCTCGTCAAGATTCTCCTCGACCTCGACGAGACTCTCCTCGTCCTCGTCTCCGTGAATTTGTAAGGCCAAGAACTCTCGAGCCGTACAGAATGGTACTTGGTGGCCACGAGTTAGAACCAAGGCAAGACAAAGCACCATCTAGAAGACGGGGCAGCCATCAAAACGATGTGGAGCACAGTAGGGTGAATGGCCACCCTAAAGATAAGTCAAACCGTAGCTCCCAACGTAGCACTCACTCTAGCAATGATAAGGGAGTGGAAGCCAGACAGTGGGAACTATTGAAACAACGCCTCGATGACATGGAAATGGGAAAGAAGGTTGATAATGACGACTATGACTGGTCCACTCGTCCGTTCTCCCAGAGGATAACTGATGGACCACCAAATCCCCACTTTAAGGTCCCGAGTTTTGAAAAGTACAACGGAACCACTGACGCGAAGGACCACGTGCAAAGTTTTCAACAAACTATGAACCTCCTCACCAAAGCTGATGACATGCTCTGTAAAGCTTTCGCGAGCACCTTCTCCGGAACAGCCTTGACCTGGTTTCGTGAGCTGAAAAAAGGTTGCATCGATAGCTGGAAAGGCATGAGGAGAATGTTCTTGGACCACTTTGCCACAGCTGGAAGGAGGAAGATGAGATTGACCGACCTTGCCAATATCGAGCAAGGGAAGGGAGAAACCACCCTCAGTTATTACAACCGATTCTGTAAAATGGCGGAACAAGTGGAAGAAAGCCTCACTGACAAGGAGGTTATTGTTTGTTTCAATTCCGGATTGAGATCCGATCCCCTCATCTATGAACTCTTCACCCGAGAACCTAAGTCCAAATCCGATTTGTACAACGTGGCTTATGCCATTGCCATGGCAGAGGATAAGAGCAAGAAAAGGGGATCTGACAAGGCGGAACCAGAAGCGACTGGCACTTGCCACACTTCCAATGACAATGAGAATGGCAAGGGATCTAAGAGGAAGAATAGAACAAGAAGTACCGAGAAGCCAGAAGTATTTACCCCTCTTACCAAACCCATCACGGAGATCATGCAGCTGGTGAATCTCCCCCCACCCCGTCCGTTGAGCAACAAACCAAAGTTCCCTCGCGACACTTCCAAATTCTGTGATTTCCACAAGGACCATGGTCATAATACTGAAGGTTGTTACGCCCTCAAGAAAATGATCCAAATGTGGGTTGACGAGGGAAAGCTAGATCGCTATGTCATGAAGAAAGACGACAAGCGAAAACGGAAGGAAGAGGAAAGTGAAGATGATGATAAGAGCGAAGACGGGGAACAAAGGCCTCCTAGGGCCAAGCTGCATGTGATCCAAGAAGAGACAGTCTCTACCAGACAGCTAAGAAACCAAATCCATAAACTAAGCAAGGTATACCATGTCCCTTCTTGGGTTTATAAAGCGGAAGAGGTCATTAGCTTTTCTCTTAACGAATTGGCAGGGAGCTGTGCTGCCCGTGAACAACCCTTGGTGATAAAGGGTCGAATTGATAATGTGGAATCTGAAAGATTGCTTGTTGACACGGGGGCCTCCCGTGACATTCTGTACTACTTTGCCTTCCAACAGATGGGCTTAAAAGATTCCATGCTGGAACCTTATCACGGAAGGTTGGAAGGTTTCACCAATCATAAAGTTGGTGCCAAGGGAACTGTTGAGCTGGAACTTAAAATTGGCGAACATCCCTTCCGATCCAAGGCTACTGTCACTTTCGTAGTCATGGATTTAACAAGTGATTACCATGCTATCCTGGGCATTTCGAGTCAAGCAAAACTTGGGTTGGCCTCCTCCCTTCCTCACCAACGGGTCAAATTTCCTACTCGTTCTGGGATTGGATGTGTGAGGGCGACCGCCAAGGACTTCCTGGAACATGTCGTGCAGAGCCGAAAAAAATCTAAAAGCGTGGAGATAGATACCCCTGAGGACAATATCAAGATCTCCAAATCTCTGAAAACTACCCATACCAGCTATAGGGTGAGCTACATCCGTGAGGTACTTGATGAAGAGCCTATGGTCCTAGAAATTGCAGCTGACCAGGGATAGTTCTATCCGTCTTTGAGGAAGATTCCATTCTCGTCAACGGCCAGAACTCGGGGGCCAACCATGACTTGAGGATGGTCGATCTGCCCGACGTTGATGAACTAATGGAGGAAGAAGGCCTCAACGTGAACGACAGTAAAGGAAGGAGAATTAGAGAAATCATTATCGAGTCTTTGGAATTCCGAGATGGTCCTGAAATGGAGCCTGTGGACGAACTGGAAGAGGTAGTCATCAATCCTGACTATTCGAAACAAAAAATTAAACTCGGGGGCCAGCTATCTCCGGAAGAGAAGGAAAAAATCATCTCTCTTTTAAAAAGCAGTCTCGACGTCTTTGCTTGGAGATTCGAAGACATGAGGGGGATCAATGAGGAAGTAGCCCTCCACCGCTTGGAAGTTGATCCATTGGCAAAAACTATCTCACAGACAAGGAGAAATTTCGCAAGAGACAAGGAGGAAGCTATCAAGGAAGAGGTGCAAAAATTACTTAGCGCCGGAATCATTCGTGAAGTAAAGTACCCCGTGTGGTTGGCCAATGTGGTGATTTAAAGAAGAAAAATGGTAAGTGGCGAATGTGCATCGATTTCACCGATCTTAACAAGGCCTGCCCTAAAGACAGTTATCCTCTCCCCAGAATCGACAAGTTGGTTAACTCCATCGCTGGACACCAAACACTCAGTTTCCTAGATGCCTATTCAGGCTATCATCAGATCAAAATGGTGGAAGAGGACATCGAGAAGACGGCCTTCCAAACACCTGGGGGAAATTATTGCTATGTTATGATGCCTTTTGGGCTCAAGAATGCGGGTACCACGTACCAACGTATGGTGAATGAGGTATTTGGCGCACAAATAGGCCGAAACATGGAGGCCTACATCGATGATATGGTCATTAAGACCAAGGAAGGTAGTCACACCCCTGACTTGGAAGAGACGATAAACAACCTTCGAGCCAACAACATGAAGCTAAACCCAAGTAAGTGTGTATTTGGGGTGACAGCTGGAAAGTTCTTAGGCTTCATGGTATCACAAAGGGGAATTGAGGCGAAACCCGAAAAAAACAAGGCATTAATTGACATGAAGGAACCTACCAACATCAAGGAGGTTCAAAGATTGAATGGAAGAATAGCGGCCTTGGGAAGATTCATAGCCAAATCCACCGAAAAATCGTTGCCATTATTCAAGGTACTGAAGGGTACCAAGAGCTTCTCCTGGACTCCCGAATGCTCCGAAGCATTCCTTCGGTTGAAGGAGTACTTGGGTTCCCCTCCCTTGCTCAGCAGTCCGATTACCGGTGAGATGCTGTATGTATTCCTAGCCGCCACTGATCATGCAGTCGCAGCTGTTCTAGTTCGAAACAAAGAAGGAATGCAGAAACCCGTCTACTATGTCTCTAAGGCATTGTCAGACGTAGAGAGCAGATATTTCAACGTGGAAAAGATAGCGTACGCACTATTCATTGCCTCAAGGAAACTACATGCCTACTTTTCTGCGTACCCTATCACTGTGTACACCAATGAACCCTTGAAGAAGATCCTGCACAAGTTGGACGGCTCCGGACGTCTCCTGAATTGGTCTATTGCTCTTACCGAGTTCGATATCACTTACCAACCAAGGAATACCATCCTGGCACAGCCTTTGGTTGACTTCATGGTTGAGACCGCCTTTATGGGTGAGCACCTCCCCACTTCCCGTAGGCAAAACGCTGCGGAAGAGGAAGAGTCTCCCATCGAACTCCCCTCCAACTGTTGGATCTTGTACACAGACGGATCGGCAACAAAGGAAAGAAGCGGAGCCAAAGTTGTACTAGCAAGTCCAGAAGTAGAGTACACTATGCAAGACATCATCCGGTTCAAGTTCCCTGCCTCCAACAATCAAGCTGAATATGAAGCTCTAATATTTGGTATTGAGTTGGCTTCCTTCTACGGAGCAACTAAGGTGGCGGCATTATGTGACTCCCAACTCGTTGTCAAACAAGTAAAGGGAGAGTATAACACCCAAGATCCCACCCTTACTAAATATAGAGACCTTATCCTAGACATGACGAAAAAGATGGAATTCTTCGAACTCAAACAAATAGGCAGGGAAGACAACCAGATCGCAGACGTTCTGTCTAAACTAGCAACCATGGATGTGTCTAAATCTAAGACCAATCCATACGTAGTTTATGCTGAGGAACCTGCGTATGAAAGATTACAAATCATGCTCCTAGATGAGAGGAGAGATGCTGGATCGATGACTACATTGACTACATCGAGAAGGGCCAACTCCCGGAAGATGAAGCACAAGCTAAACTTATCAAAAAGAGGTCCCCAAGGTTCGTTGTGATGAGCGGAGTCCTCTACCGAAGATCTTTTACTAAGCCCCTGCTAAGGTGTGTCTATCCTAAGGAAATTGAGAACCTCTTGGCAGAAGTACATGAAGGTGTTTGCGGCGGACACCCGGGGCCAGAACCTTAGCTGACAAGATCATCTCGCTAGGTTACTATTGGCAAAACCTGAGGGAGGACGCGTACACCTATGTTAGAAAATGTGACAAGTGCCAGAGATTCTCTGACATCCCTAGACTACCGGCAGTTGAGCAGACACTTGTAATACCTACGTGGCCATTTGATATGTGGGGGATCGACATTATCGGTCCCTTCCCTCTCGCCCGAGGTAATTGCAAGTATGTGATAATAGCTGTTGATTATTTCTCCAAGTGGATAGAAGCAAATTCATTAGCCAAGACAACGGAAGAGAACGCAATCAACTTTGTCCACGACTACATCTGGTCTCGATTTGACCTCCCCCACACAATTGTTTCCGATCACGGACTCCAATTTTCTACGACATTTACAACAGAATTGGGAAGAGTCAAAGTCGCCATGCAAAGTCATCAGTTAGCAGACCCCAAGGCAACGGTCAAGCAGAGGCTGCCAATAAACTGGTCCTAACAGCCCTTACTAAGAACCTTGAAGGACGCGAGGGTAGATGGTTGGACGAACTTCCCCTAGCCTTATGGGGGTACATTCGCACAACCACCCGGGGGCCAATCGGGGAAACCCCATTCAAATTAACCTTCGGTTCTGAGGCTATGGCACCAGCTGAAATGGCCATCCCTACTGTGAGAAATTCCCATTATGAGGAGCAAGTCAACAAGGTTAATAGGATCCTAGACCTAGACCTGATAGATGAGAAATGACTAGCTGCGCAGCTGAGGATGGTGAATTACAAGCAAAGGACCAAGGCATACCATGACAAGAGAGTCATCAGAAGAGTATTCCAAGTAGGCGATTGGGTACTTAGAAAAATTGAAGCAACTGGTCGGAAGGCAGAACAAAACAAGCTCTCCCCAAATTGGGAAGGTCCCTATATCGTCACTCAAGTCATTCGAGAGGGGACCTACAGATTGAAGAATAAGGAGGGGAAGGAGCTCAAGCATCCATGGCATTCCGACAATCTTCGAAAATATTATCATTAGTCTATTTTATTTTGTAATAGATTAGTTTCCAGTTTTCATTCTTTTACTTCTTAGTATGATAGGATTGCAGTTCGATGTAATCAAGTTCCAGTTTATGAAAGTCACTTCTTCCAACATGCAAGGCAACTATCAACTACTGACACAAACACTGGAAGACGAGGATCTTATCCCCGACTCTTCAAAATACATGCCTTACGTCTTGACGAGGGTCCGCCTCGACTCAATGACTATAGGATCCTGACAGCCAAGATTGAGAATCCTTCCTCGACCTACTAGGCTTACCTTACGTCTTGACGAGGGTCCGCCTCGACTCAAGGACTATAAGGTTCAAACAGTCAAAACCGAGGACTTCTCCTCGGGCTATTGACTTGCCTCACGTCAAGACAAGGAAACACCTTGTCACTACGACTAACAGGCACCTCACGTCTGCAACCTGTACACGAGTCATCTTCCTCGGCATAAGGAGACGAAAAAGAAGAAACCACCCCAACATTCAAAACCGAGGAGCCTTCCTCGGCCTAATGACTTGAGGTATAGCCGAGATCGAGGAACCCTCCTCGACCCAACAACTTGAGGCACAGTCAAGTCTAAGGAACCTCACCTCGGCCTAATGACTTCCCTCCCTCAAAGAAGTCTTGCATTCGTACATAGCCTACAAACAAGCATCTAAACAATTCATTAAAGCAACACAACATGAATTGAAACAAAAGGACTTTTTCATTGATGTTCAAAGGAAATTACAAGTCCTAACGCTACTACAACAAAAAGAAAAAGAAAAAAAATCCTAAGTCTGTTGTGCATCATCAAAAGGTTTCTCCAAAAACTCCTCCGTAGCGGCATCAGTGGCAGGAGGGGTGGTCTGCTCAGCTTGGACATTAGTATGAGCTTCTTCGGCAGCTCCACCCTCGGCCTCAGCATCCATCTCCTCATCCTCGATCATCTTAATCAAAGCCTTGAGATTGCCAGGATCAACGGATGGGGGAACCCACGCTTCACGGCTGGTTTGAGAATCCTCCTTAGCCATGATTCCCAAGTTATATTCGGAGTAGGGGACGAGATGGTGAAGGGCCCTGGCCTCCTCGTCAAACTGGCCTTTGCAGATCAGCCGAGCAATGGTATTTACATCCAAGCCAAGGGAGCGGCCAGAAGACGGCGAGCCAGATGCAAGTAGCCGTCCTCGAACATCGTGGTCGTCTTCTCGTCCATGGCATCTTGAAAGGCTCGACTGGCCTTGAAGCGGATCAAGACCTCCTCTTCCCTGGAAGGAAGGGTGGCTTCGAGGCCCCGGCACTTGGCCTCAGCTTCCTCAGCCCTCACTTGGACCTCGGCTTTGAGCCTCCTCTCCTCAACAAGCTCAGCATCCTTCAGCCGAAGATGGTCCTCGGCTTTCACCCTTTCCTCCTCGGCCCTCGCTACCTCGGCCTCCACCTTGGCCTGGGCAGCTTCAAGCGCAGCTTCCTTGGCCTTCAATAGTTCGGCCAAAGCTGCCCTATCAATCTCACCCTTCTTCTAGGCAGCCTTGACCTCGTACAGCTGCTTATCCGCAGCCTTGGCCAGGACATTCTCGTAATCCGAGATAGTTGCAAACTACAATATGGGAAAAAGTCAGAAATAACACAAGTACCAAAAACGAGGTTGAAATTACAAGATTCGAGATACGAGACAAGTTTCCTCGAAAACCAGAAGTCCCTTGCGACAGAGCAGTTTCTCCTTGCTTGGCTTGTCTTGGACAAGCTTCTCATAGGCCTCCTGATCATAGGCCCTTTGAATGGGAGCTCGGCCCAGTCTCACAAGGGCACCCTCCCTGGTCTACAGAGGAATGCCCCTCAGAGGTGGAACATTTGCCACCATTCGCCAGGCAAGTTCCTCGGCATCATCATAACTTTTGATAGTTTGGATGGTGAGGTCTGGAGGAACTTGAGGGTCCGAGGACTCCACAGCAGCCCGCTTAGCTACAGGCTCCTCGGCAGAAGCACCTTGGGGACTCTTCGAGCCTTAACGGCGTTGGACAAGATCAGTGTCCTCGGCCGACGGGATGTCCGTCTCCACAGCAACATCAACATGGGGGCTATTCCCCTCGACAGTCAATGTATTATCTCGACCTTTGGAGGCCCCGTCCTCGGCATCAACATCCCCATGTAACTTGACGGGGAGAGGTTGAACTCCCTTGGCACTCAGAATAAGGTTGCGACGGTTGGCCTCTTCCTTCCAGTCTGTTAAGGCCGAGAGCTTGGCCTGACGTCTCTTCCTCTTAATTAGCTCAACGGTACTCAGCTGTTCCATTTCAAAGACGAGGAAGATATGGTTACATTACAGGATTAGAGCAAAACAGCAAAAAACACAAGTGTTGAAGGCAAGGAAAAAACAATTACATCCTACGATGTCAGCCTCTTTAAGGTACTGATCTACGGGAGGGAGATTGTATCTCGCACAGTCATCATGGAAGACTAAGCCCGGATGAGTCCTCCAGTCATTAAAACGTCTCCCCCTCTTAACGTCGACGAAGGGAACCTCCCCGTCCTTCGGCCCCGGCATCAATTCGGCCTGGACGTAGTATCGTTCGTCGGCTTCTAAGGCTGACCAATCAAGGAATCCAACTTCAGAGAATTCCTTAAGGCACTTGATCAAGTCCTTCGTCCACCCATATTTCTGCACCGGACCTGACGAAGTCGGCACGTCATAAGGAGAGGGGAACTCCCAGCCTTGTCGGCTCTCTACCCTTATCACATGGTTCTCCCAGCCTCCTACCTTGCTAGACATTGGAAGAACAATTTTTGGCTTGGTAGAGTCACTCCTTAGGACTAGGAGCCTCGAACTCTTGATCTAGCTAATATGGAAGAAGTGACGGAAGGCAGCTTGGGTAGGCTCATAACCTAAGCTACGGCATAGAACTATAAAACTGACGAGGACCCTAGTCCCGTTAGCTCCCAGCATGGCCGCTACAGCCCTCACGTCACCCAGAAATTCGTTTATAAAGGGATCTAAAGGGAGACGAAGTCCCTGTTGGAATTGCTTGAAGTAGAAGTGAACGTGGTTGTCATTATAGTAAAAGCTCCTCTCCTCGGCATCAGTTGCGAAGGTGGGTTTGCCGACATAAGTTAGCTGGAATTCGTTCTTATCTACCCCATATCTCGTGTATAGCTGCTCCAGCATGGGGTCCTCGGCCTTTGGTGGTCTTTCTCGGCCCCGTCCTCCTCTCCCTCAGCTTCCTCCCCCTCGGCCTCCCTTCCCATCGACCTGCTCTCCCTTAACGAAGGCATCAACAATTTTGGTAGACGAGGAGGCTTCACCCCCTCTTCCCATCATATCACCCCTCCTCGTCATTACAGGTAGGCCGAGGAGGGAGCCTTACCAATTAGGCGCTCACGAGCTATATGATCCGAAGACGGGTAGAACAAATTAATGTGCTCCATTATCTCGGCCCTATCCTCAAGCAAGACTATGCTACGAGATGAGGAATCAACTCGATCTATCCTCGTACAGTCTGGGTATTGGATAAACATTCATGTGTGGCCATATTTTCTCAACATCTCTCCTATGTCAGCCAAGTTCAGCATCAACCAGGGTCCTCTCTCTCTCCGATAAACTCTCAGATTGCCCTTGTGGTACCCGTAAATGAATCGGGGGGAATGGTCCCAAGAACGAGCCATTTCTAAGGGGGAATCAAGGATCAATAGGGGAATTCATACAAATATCCAAGAAAATTGAAGATTCAAGAAGAAAAGCTTCAAGGGTCAACAATGGCGGTTGGGAAATCCCAAAACCTACCAAAACCCTAGGAACTACAAAAATTAATCACGAAAAGCATAAAAAGAGAAAAAATGTATACCTGTCTGCTGAAAAGTGATCAGAATCAAAGGGAGAAATCAAATACGCCGGAGAAACAAAGCTTCGCCGGAAAACTGGGTTCGAACAGCTCAAGAAATTCACAGGAGGGTTTTAACGCTTAAACCTTGCAAATACTCTCTCAAATATCCTAAATGCTGAAAGGTTAAAATGAAAGGGAGATTTGGTTTATACTCGCCCAAAATGGGTCAAACCCGAAAGCAAGATGGGCTAACGGGTATGGCGCCCCAAACATTAAATGCACGTAAAAACTTCCAAGACATGTCAGGCATGGGGGCCCACATCTCATCAGCATGGCAATAACCGGCGGATAATGAAACGGCACCCAAATTGAAGCAACTCCGACGCGTGGCAAACATGTTCGTATTCCCATAGCCGAGGACGAGATGACTTTCTCCTCGTCCTAGTCCTCCTCCTCCTCGCTGGATGGGCCCAGCCCAACATAGCAGGATAGGCCGCTATGGCCTCAGCATCTCGATCCCACGGGAAGCACCAGAAGATCTCGTAGAACCACACCTGCGACAAAAGCAGAAAAGGCTCAGTGCAAAAGGAAAACGGAGAAATGACAGATTGCTAAATCAAAAACAGAAATAAACTCATACCTCCAGAGAAAAATCAAAGCAGCCCAAAGAACTGGCCACGCCTCGGCTAAATCGGTCCAAAGAGAAATAAAGCTCGGCCAGGCCCGCCTCGCCCCAAGCTATATCGCAGACCCTCTCCAAATCAGTCAAACTCTCCAGCAGAGCAAAGGGAGCCGTAGTCGTGTGATTCAAGAACAGAGTCTCGGAAAGGGCAAACCACAGGAAGGAGCGCGCCAGTTGCTCGTCACCAGCCGGACTCACGGCAATAGGCCCCACATGCGGCCGTAATCCGCATCTCCACATCGCCGTACAAAGATGCCTGTGCCTCTGCGAGGAAGAGGCGCAAAGCCCAACAGTTCAGCCAGCACCTCCTCGGATATCCTGTCCCTCCACCGCACTGGCCCTCCTTTGAAGGAAAGCCCGGTGATAGCAGCAAAATCGGTGGGAGTCACCGTCACCTCGCCCCAGCTCAGATGGAAGGTGTGGGTGGTATCCCACCAATACTCAGATAAGCCCAGGAAGATACTTTTGTTCTTCCTTGTATCAGAGATCCCGGCTAAGTTCTCCACAAACGCGCCCAAGCCGGATGCATACACTAATCTCTTAGGGCTCGGCCTGCCCTCCATAGAGATATCCGGCAACTGCTGCCACAGCTCCACTACGGCCTCGAGCGACCCTCAGGACTTCATATTTTTGGCTTTCCCAGACAAAAGCCCCTCATCCTGCAGGTAAACACAGCAAAGGTACGTCAGTCACAATACTTAATGCAAATTACCAAAAGGAAACCAAAGCATAAAAAAAAAAAAAGTCCGTCACAAAACACGGCACACATTGCACATGTAACCCGTCACAAAACACGGCATTCATTACACATAATTTTCCCCATGTAGTTCATCGCAAAACACTGTACACACTGTACAAATTTTCTCAACAGAGGGATTAAGCCCTACACGACACATTTTCAAAAGACCCGTCACAAAACACGGCACATATTGCACATAAATTCCCCACAGAGTCCGTCACCAAAAACACGACACACAATACATTATACATTTTTCAAAAGAAAAGTCCGTCCCTACACGGCACATACTTTCAGACAAAACCCGTCACAAAACACGGCACATGTCACATTTTTCACAAAATTTGTCCCTACATGGCAATTTTCTCACAAAGTACATACAGAAATAGCATAAGGTACAAAACATCAAAGCATGCATTTCAAAGAGAGGCACTTTATTTTTACAAATAAGAGCTAATCTACACATTTTTGCACAAAAATCACATACCCACAATTTTTACATGCTCAATTTCAACAATTCATCACGAATTTCACAAAAAGCATGGCAAATAACAAAAGCCCCAAATATGCGAAAAACTAAAACCTAGTTCTAGCATTCAAAAATTCAAGCAAGGAATCAAGACGAAATTGATTTCTTACCTCCCCGGCGTTCCTAACTCGCCTATTATGCACCTCCGGATTCGGGTACAACACATCCGGGTTCTTCGAAGAAGGCACGAAGGAGATGATATTCCTTTGAAGCTCCGTCCTTTGCTCGATCGCCTCTTGGCTCCGTTGACGACGACCTCTCCATGCTCTTTCCGCCATTACAAGCAATTCAAGCTAAATTATGGAGGATTTTCTAAGGATTTTGGTACAAAAATGGAGTTTTCTCTCCCTCTCTCTCTCTCTCGCTGGTTCACGAATTGGAAGAAGAAGAGGAAGGGTTGCCTCGGTTATGTAACTGGTCAAAATCTGGGAACAGTAAAAATCAGCATTGGTCCGTACGGACCTCTTTGCAGAGAGAGAAATCCGTACGGACCTCTTTGCAACATAAGGCCAAGTTACTTCTATGCCCTTATAATCTTTGCCCCTGGCTGTCCAAAGGTCTATTTCAGCAGATTCAATGCAGTTTGGTCCTTAACCCATCAAAACCAACACCGGCCGTCATCATAAGCCCGGATTTCGCCCACTAAACGGCAACTCAAGCACCGGCCGTCATCGTAAGTCCGGATTCCACCCACTAAACGGCAACTCAAGCACCGGCCATCATCGTAAGCCCGGATTCCTCCCACTAAACGGCAACTCAAGCACCGGCCGTCATCGTAAGCCCGGATTCCGCTCACTAAACGGAAACTCAAACCCCGGCCGTCATAGTAAGCCCGGATTCCGCCCACTAAATGGCAACTCAAGCACCGACCGTCATCGTAAGCCCGGATTTTGCCCACAAAACGGCAACTCAAGCACCGGCCGTCATCGTAAGCCCGGATTTCGCCTTCTAAACGGCAACTCAAGCACCGGCCGTCATCGTAAGCCCGGATTTCGCCCACTAAACGGCAACGCAACACCGGCCGTCATCGTAAGCCCGGATTTTGCCCACTAAACGGCAACACCAATCCCGGCCGTCATCGTAAGCCCGGACCTCGCCCACTAAACGGTGAAACAAGCGCGAAAAGGAGCCAGCACCTCCAAGCACAAATCCCAAGGCACAAAATGCCTCCAAAACGCCAGACGGTGAATCAACCACCGGCCATCAAAGTAAGCCCGAAGTCACCTTCTCAGCGGACAAAGCCCCTACGAGGCCACATATCCCCAGCAAAGGAACACCGGCAGTCATCGTAAGTCCAACCTTTCCCCCAGCGGATAAAACACGAGACATTCACGCCTCTCACAGTCAAAGCACAAGGCAGCCACGCCTCCGCAAACCGCAGTCACAAGACGAATCAAGTCCTCACTACTATCTCCAGCCCGGAAGGCTTTAAATCACTCGGTCCGGAAGACCGTATAAACCTCCCAAAAACATCATCTCAGGACACCACCATGTCCTCGCAATCGACCTCGGCGGTCACCACATCCTAAGGGCACCACCATGCCCTCACATAATCTTAGGACGGGACACGTCCTCTTATACCACAAACCCATCTTCTCATAAGATTACCCATCTTCTAGTAAGATTGCACACCCAGGACGCCACCACGTCCTTACCATCGACCTATACGGTCACCCAGGACGCCTCCACGTCCTTACCATCGACTTATACGGTCACCCAGGATGCCTCAACGTCCTAACCATCGACCTATATGGTCACCCAAAATGCCACCACGTCCTTACCACCGACCTATACGGTCACCCAGGACGCCTCCACATCCTTACCATCGACCTATATGGTCACCCAGGACGCCACCACGTCCTTACCATCGACCTATACGGTCACCCAGGATGCCTCCACGTCCTTACCAACGACCTATACGGTCACCCAGGACGCCACCACGTCCTTACCACCGACCTATACGGTCACCCAGGATGCCTCCACGTCCTTACCATCGACCTATACGGTCACCCAGGATGCCTCCACGTCCTTACCACCGACCTATACGGTCACCCAGGACGCCTCCACGTCCTTACCATCGACCTATACGGTCACCCAGGATGCCTCCACGTCCTTACCATCGACATATATGGTCACCCAGGAAGCCACCACGTCCTTACCACCGACCTATACGGTCACCCAGGACGCCTCCACGTCCTTACCATCGACCTATATGGTCACCCAAGACGCCACCACGTCCTTACCATCGACCTATACGGTCACCCAGATGCCTCCACGTCGCTTACCATCGACCTATACGGTCACCCAGATGCCACCATGTCCTTACCACCGACCTATACGGCCACCCAGACGCCTCTCACGTCCTTACCATCGACCTATACGGTCACTCAGGACGCCTCCACGTCCTTACCACTGACCTATACGGTCACCCAGGATGCCTCCACGTCCTTACCATCGACCTATACGGTCATCCAGGATGCCTCCACGTCCTTACCACCGACATATACGGTCACCCAGGACGCCTCCACGTCCTTACCATCGACCTATACGGTCACCCAGATGCCTCCACGTCCTTACCATCGACCTATACGGTCACCCAGACGCCACCACGTCCTTTCTATCGACCTATACGGCCACCCAATGCCTCCACGTCCTTACCATCGACCTATACGGTCACCCAGACGCCACCACGCCCTTACCATCGACCTATACGGCCACCAGGACCCTCCACGTTCTTACCACCGACCTATACGTTCACCCAGGACGCCTCCACGTCCTTACCATCGACCTATACGGCCACTCAGATGCCTCCACGTCCTTACCATCGACCTATACGGCCACCCAGACGCTCCACGTCCTTACCATCGACCTATACACGGTCACCCAGGACGCCTCCACGTCCTTACCACCGACCTATACGGTTACCCAGGATGCCTCCACGTCCTTACCATCGACCTATACGGTCACCCAGGATGCCTCCACGTCCTTACCATCGACCTATACGGTCACCCAGGACGCCACCACGTCCTTACCACCGACCTATACGGTCATTCAGGACGCCTCTACGTCCTTTCCATCGACCTATACGGTCACCCAGGACGCCACCACGTCCTTACCATCGACCTATACGGTCACCCAGGACGCCACCACGTCCTTACCATCGACCTATACGGTCACCCAGGATGCCACCACGTCCTTACCATCGACCTATACGGTCACCCAGGATGCCTCCACGTCCTTACCATCGACCTATACGGTCACCCAGGATGCCACCACGTCCTTTCCATTGACCTATACGGTCACCCTGGACGCCTCCACGTCCTTACCACCGAACTACGATCAGGCTTGATTCCCGCTAGGGATACGTAGGAATCCAATCACAGGGTCTAACCAACTGACCTAAACGGTCACACAACAGGACACCGCCATGTCCTCACATACCGACCTACACGGTCACTTCCTCTCCCAGCACGCGATCCAGATCAGGACCCTTATCTTATCGACGACCCCACTTCCTCCGTAAGTGACATCGTCGAGGGGCTTCTGTAAGTACCCCAATCTGGATCACCCTCTTCCGAGCACACGGGAAACACCGCAAACTCACAAACGCAGTCTCAAAGACCCGTGACACTCAAAACCCTCAAAAACCCCAACCAAACCAAGGGAGGGACCTTTCTGGGACAAAGAAGCACAAAAGGACTTTTTAGGAATTTTTCAGAAATTGGAAAAGCAAATGTGGTCCGTATGGACCTCTTTGTTTTAATGATTACTGAATCCTCTTAAAGTCCAAGTTATTCTCTTAAATCCCGGGAATAATAATTACTCAACTACATGGTTGGTCCGTACGGACCTTTATGCATGCAAGGTTGGTCCGTACGGACCTCTTTGCTACCAGACACCATCATTGCTGAATCTTCTTAAAGTCCACATATTCCCTCAAATGGAGGAAAACCAAAAACTTGGATTACCTGTAAGGTCCGTACGGACCTTATTGCATAAATCTGAGTACTATAAATAGAGGGCTCCCCCTCCCTCATTTCACACATCTCCCTCTTCTCTCCTCTCCCCCAGCCTTCTGGCACCCCTCTAAGTCCTCTCGAAGCACTCTCGGCCCCTTTCGGATCATTCCGAGGCCTTCCGAGCCCCCTCGTGGTGCTCCGAAGCCTCTCCGAGCGCTCCCGAGACGCTCCCGCGCTGCCCCGAGGCACTCTCGAGGTACTCTGAGGCCCCTCGTGGTACTCCGAGGTCTTGCCTGGTCTTTCCCGAGGCATCCCGGCTCTTTTCGAGTCAAACTAGCAACTTGAACGCACGCCGAAACTCTGCCCGAGTGACTCTTGCCATCCCAACGCACGCCGAACCTCTGCCCGAGTGATCCCTGCGATCCCAACGCACGCCGAACCTCTGCCCGAACGCAACCTACAATCCCAACGCACGCCGAAACTCTGTCCGCAGACAACCGGCTCATCCCGAAGCAATCCCGATCCGTACCGAAACACTATTACATCCTCAAACACTATTCCCCAGTGGAAGACAAACACGAACCAACATTGGTAAGGCTTCCTTCCATTACTATTTCAATACATTTCAATAAAGCAGTGTACAATGTAGACATCCGACACAACATGCATTTTTAAAAGCACATACACACACACACAACAGTTAAAGAATATTAGGGGTACCGAAAGACTCGTTTTTATGAGGCAACTCGGGTGAGCTCTAATATTCTATTATTCTCTTCCCGAGGAGTCATCTGACCTCCGAACTAAAAAATCTCATCACACAAAAACAGTTTATTTTTAAACTGATTCCCTTTTTCAATGTTTTGGGCTTAATAAAAACGGCGTGGCGACTCTACAAGCAAAAACACAGCGAGACACCTCCAACCGCAAAACGGAACGAGCCAGATGCCGGGGCGCGATCGCGCTGCCTCTCGGATCCGGGCGACTTCCCGAACGCGACGCATCCACCAAAATGCGAGATGGCCGGGGCTCCGCGCGCGAGCCGGATCCGGGTAATTTCACCCGTGTCAATAAGTCCCTTCTCAACTCGAGCACGAGTCCGTACTTCCTCCCTATGAGTCTCAGTCAAGGGAGCGACTTCCAAAAACCTCTCATATCGAGCCTCCATATCCTTGATAAGGTCACCTGATTGGTTATGGCGACTAGCCTGGGCCTCAGCCTCCCTCAGAGTCCTGCTCGAGTCACAGTCAGACCCCAATAAAGCCTGACGTCTCTCTCTCAAAATGACCTGAGTCGCTCCCATCTCCCTCTCGTACCAGTCCAAGTAGGCCATGGTTAAGATGGTACTTTTCCTGCTCTTGAGAATGGCCCTGGGTGGAAAAGCAGTGTATGTCCATGCCCTCGAGAAAAATGAGAAGTTGGTTGGATCCCTCATGTCCAAAGGCACCACCTCCATGGTACGGATGTCCTCCCAATCATCTAATAGCTCCTGCAATGTCCCGAACTGCCTGGATACTAAGCAGGGTATGTAGAAGGATGACCAAGAAAGCCCTGGAACACTCACTATATAGGACTCCTGAAACGTCCTCTTGGTTTGCAACCTCCAATGAGGTACCCACCAATGAATGTCCGAGGTGGAAAACCTAGCCATCATCAGTTCCCAGCTACCTTGGTCCTGTTGTTTAGGTGCACCCCTCTGAGAAATCACCCAAGGGCACTGAGTAGGTGAAGCCCCTGGCAAAGCTCCAAGCCTCTCCTGCAACCATAGAGTCAGCACAGCCGGGCTTCCAAACCTCATGAAATGGTCTCCCCTAACCATCCTATCAATGCCATGCAGAGTCTCACCCAAAACCAGTGGGATAATATCCTTCCCAGCCCTACAATCCCTGACCATGTCCAAAAGGCCACCATGACAGACCCCTACGGACTCAGCAGTGAACAGAGATGAAAACACGCAGAGGATAAAGGCATCCATGGCCACCGGGGTCGTATCCATATCCGAAAATCCAAACCTGCTTGGGATATCAGAAAGGTCAATCCTATCAGGGGCTACCATCATCCCCTCGGCCTCTTCCAGAGAGATTTGCAGAAAAGATGCCAGCTTTACCGTCACCGGTACGTCTCCGGTCAGAGGAATCGATACGGCTTCAATTTCTGAACCCCCAGTCAATGCCCGAAATTCTTCAAAGGTTGGGATGAGCTCATTGTAAGAAAAGCAGTAAACATGTCTCCGAACGTCCCAAAACCTCGCCGCGTCTCTCAAAAGTCCCAATCGGGTGGGAGATCCTTCAAATGCCATAAAGATTTGATCTTGAAGGTGGTATCGAACAGTACCTTGTTAGATTGGAAGTTGTGTCTCATCCAAGGTTGAAGATCGGACAGAAAATGGTCTCTTTTCCCCTTTTGCAATCTGATTGGTTTCTCCATGGCAAGTGATCAAAGTTGATGATTTTTGGTCAAAAATATGCCCTGGGATCAGTTGGGACAAGTCTAGGGTGAAAATGAAATGAAAAGGCAAAGCCTTGGTTTTATTTGAAAAAAACCAGTTCAGACAAGACTTCTGGCCGCACGGCTTCATTTGCCTCGAGACCAGGTCGGACGGCGTCTTTGGCTTGCTGCAGAAAAAAATCTGCAGCAGCTCTTGCTGCTGCCCAAGTGGAGTTCTCACCCCACTTTCTCAATGAAACCTGTATAAAAACATATCCAAACACCATCGATGCAGTTATATATCATCACAAACCATTTTGGCCCAGTTTCAGCCCCATTTCCAAGCAAAAAGCAGCCCCGAGGCTCAAGTAATATGCAAATTCATAAAGCATAAATTAGAAAAGCAAATAAAAGACCAATACATTGTTTTCGTCCCATCGGCGTCCAAATAAAATGAAAAACAAATAAACTGTGCATAAAAAGTGTTCATTGTTTGTTTCTCCCTCCTAGATCAGTCTAAGGAATCCTAAGCCTCCGACTCCTCGTCGTCGCTGCTCAGCTCGTAGAAGCTAGGATCATTCATCAAGTCCTCAACGTCACTCACATCAGAAAGGTTCACATTCATATGCCCGTACTCCGCCAGCTGCTCCAAGATGCTAGTGTTGGGTCCCTATCCCCGAGGCATGGCACTGGTAGAGGAGGTCGGATATCCTGAGGCTGATGAGGAAGAGGCTGTGCTCTCGACGTGCCTTCTTTTGCGCACGGGCTCCTGCACGTTCGTCCCAGCCCTCGAAGCGCATGCAAACTTCCTCAGAAGGGACCGGCACACATCCTTCCAACCCTTGTTCTGCCATACCAAGCCGTCATAGGAACGAGCAGGAACCTGAGAGAAAAGAGAAGAAAAACTCAGAATATCTCAAGAAAGGTTCAAAATTGCAGAGAGCAAAGAAATCCAAAAAAGGAAGAGACCCTAGAGATACTTACAGTGCTGTCAGGCGGTAGAGTATACCGGGGCTCCCTCGTGTCAGGAACAGGTATCATAAACCTCCTCGGTACCCCGCTGACCACGTAGGAGAGATGAGCAGGAGGCATAGGTGGGTCAGTCGGCTCAGTTTCCCCGTATCCCTGAGTAACATCCAGCTTCACTAGCTTCTGTGGCATCCTCAACCGCTGCTCCACGAAGGTGGCATACGGGGTAACCAAGTCAAAATACTCCTCGGCCGCCACGCCAGCCTGATACCTCGCTATATCATCCGTCGACCATTCCCTAGGCTGCAGCATACGCGGTGGAGGATCGTGTGGTGTGATGGCGTCCAAGGGAGGGACATGGCCATGCTACCTAGAAAAGCGATCCCCCAAGTAAATGACATCACATGTCAGGCCCGTCAACCACCTCCTCTTCCTAGTCGCCTCCACGACATCCCCTAGGAAAACCTCTGGGTACCTCCCCCAAGGATAGAAATCAACTCCATCATGTCCATCCCCGTTGATGACCGGTCTAACCATCTTGTAATCAAAAGTGATCCGGGTCTTCCCGATAAACTTGTCTCTAGCCTCTCCCCTCCAACGAATCATGGCCGGGAAGATCTCCGGATCACTCTGTTGGTTTCAAGGAAAGAACCCAATCACCTCACCAAACCAGACCTGCATGTTCAAAATAAAAAGGTCATTTCTCTCATAAAAGTCTCAAGACAGGAAAGTAAAAGAGAGAAAAGAAAGAGAGGCTACCTCAAGAGCAAAAGAGAAGCAGTCCATAGAAGCAGCCTTGTTACGGCTGTACATATCCAAAGAGAAGTAAAGCTCCGCCAATCTGGCCTCACCCCAAGAGACCACTCCAACCTCATCCAAATTCTCTAAAGAGTCAAGTAGGCAAACCATAGCCAGTGTCCCAGAGTTAGCAAAGATGGTGACTGACAGCATCAACCACAAGAAAGCTCTCGCGAGCTGGTGGGCAGTCACCTCGTTGGCAGCAAACCCCTGTATGCACTCCAGGACCGCCACCTCCACATTCCTCATCTCCATCCCGAGCCCCTTAGGACGGAGGTCAAACCCAACCAGAGCTCTAAACTCCTCCACAGTAATGTGATCTTTCCAAGTCACAGGCCTCCTAGTGAAGCAAGCCTGTAATAGCAGTAAAGTCGGCTGGCGTCACCGTTATCTCCCCTCAGTTGAGATGAAAGCTGTGGGTGGTGTCCCACCAGAACTCTGAGAGGGCCTGGACTAGCCCCTTGCTCTTAGAGGTCACGTGGATACCTCTGCGGATAGCATCAATAAACAAATCAAGGCCAGTGGCCATAACAAACTGCTTGGGGTTCACCCCATCTTTCTCAAAGTTGGGCATTCTGTCCCATAACTTCACAGCTACCTTAGAAGGTCCCTTCGATTTGTTCTCCTGTAGGAAAACACAACAAAAAATGTGTCAGTCCTTCATCTCATCTCAAAAGCATGCATATATTCAAAATGTGCACATATTTTCAAAGAAAAGCATTCATAAGAGATTTCTAGCATCTTTTGCCTAGAAAATGTGTCCTTCATCATTTGAAACACGTCATGTCAAGCACATTGCTCTCCTAAGCACAAAAGTCCAATTGTCACAAAAATTCTTTGCACATAAGCATTAATTTTTCAAAATGGCATGCATGAATCCTTTTCATCGTCCAAAATCTTGCTTTCCCATCCATGATCAGAAATTGACCTAGTTCTAGCACATGCAAGGAATCCGTCACATTTTAGACATCATTTTTCTTACTTTATTTTCAAAAAAATGAGTCATTCTCATTTTTTTTCAAATAAACTGCACATGCATGTTCATTTATCCCCTTAGACTCATAGGTTAATCATTAAACTCCTAAAGTCATCAATAAAAATCATAGGAAAATTCGAAAAAATTCCTAAAAATCGGTTCAAGCCCTAAATCAATCAAAATTCCAACCAAAATTGACAAAATCAAGCAAATCAAGAATGCTTACCCCAATAGATTGAGGTTTTGTCGATTTGTGCTCTCCCCTACCGGGATAAAGCTCAAACGGAGGCGTGTTGAAGTCATACTTCCGCTCCGTTCGAACAAGCTCCCTCCTCCTCCTCCTATCGGCTTCGGATATGTTTCTTCGTGCTTGCCTAGGCACTAGGTTCCCTTCCGGATCCATCTTGAGTGAAAGAAACAAAGGAATTGAAGGATTTTGAAAATTCTCTCTCTCTCCTCTCTCTCTCTCTCTCTCTCTTCCTCGGCAGCAAGCGGGCGGCAATGGCGCCCAATGCCCGTTCCAATTCAGTTTAAATAATCTGGTGAAAATAAATTTCTAGCCGGACGGCCTCTTTTTCCCTCATCTCATGCCGGGCGGCCTCATTTGCTCTGAGCTGAAATTACACTTATGCCCCTTGACTTTCCACTTAGGCATATAACTCTAGTTATTTCTTAACTAGAATAACGCTATTTTTCAAGGATATTCGTTATCTCCAAAGCAAATAAGATCTTCTCCCGAGTCGCCTCCGTTACTTCCGTTATAACGGAATAAACGCTAGGTGACATCCTCCGAATTGTCAAACCCCTAAACTTAAGCTGCCTCTATCTCATAGATAGTGAAGTACGCTTCAGTTTCTCTAAGCTTTAGCTACCTCTATCTCACAGATAGTGAAGTACACTCAAGTTCTCCAAACTTTAGCTACCTCTATCTCATAGATAGTGAAGTAGGCTCAAGTTCTTCAAACTTTAGCTACCTCTATCTCACAGATAGTGAAGTACGCTCAAGTTCTCCAAACTTTAGCTACCTCTATCTCATAGATAGTGAAGTACGCTCAAGTTCTTCAAATTTTAGCTACCTCTATTTTACAGATAGTGAAGTACGCTCAAGTTCTCCAAACTTTAGCTACCTCTATCTCACAGATAGTGAAGTACGCTCAAGTTTTCCCAACTTTATCTGCCTCAATCTCATAGATGGTGAAGTACGCTTAAGTTTTTTCCAAACTTTAGCTACCTCTATCTCCTCGATAGTGAAGTACGCTTTAGTTTTCTCAACTTTAGCTACCTCTATCTCCTCGATAGCGATGTAAGCTTTAGTTTAACCACCTCCATTAATTGTCAACCAGGTGACAACCTCCATTAATTGTCAATCAGGTGACAACCTCCATTAATTGTCAATCAGGTGACAACCTCCATTAATTGTCAAATCAGGTGACTCCTCCATGAATCGTCAAAATTTCAAGGATCATAGACATGTTCCTAACTATCTAGTGAGACTTGAACTACGACCAAGGCTTGATTCCTCCGGGATACATAGGTAGCCTTTCAGAAAGGTCCAGCCATCCGATCGCAGTGGTCACCCTCTTCCTTCATCACTCCTCAGTGGTGAGGCAGCCTTTCCTAAAGGGTCCTGCCATCCGACCGTAGTGGTCACCCTTTTCCTTCATCATTCCTCAGTGGTGAAGTAGCCCCTCATAAAGTCCGGATATCTGACCACATTGGTCACTTCCTTCATCTAGCATATCCCCAGTAGAATCAGCTACTTGACCTCCTAGGTCACTTTCCTTCCATTTCCCTAGCAAGAGACCAGTTTCTCTTCGCCATTTCCCAGTGGATCCCGAACTACGACCTGGCTTGATTCCTCTGGGATACGTAGGTAGCCTACTTTAGGTTCAGCCAATTCTTCACATATGACACCCCTTTCCCCAGCGAATCTTTTCCGAACTACGATTATGGCTTGATTCCCACCCGGGATACGTAGGTAGCCTTCCAAAAGGTTCAGCCACTCGACCACCTTGGTCACCCAATCCGTCTCGACAGTTCGCCAGATTAGATCCTTTTTTATCGACAACCCCACTCGCCCTGCAAGTGACGTTGCCGAGGGGCTTTTGTAAGTACCCAAATCTGGCTCATGCCTTTCGGTTAAGTTTCCCGGCGCTTCTCCGAACTTTCCTAAAGTTCAGGGGCAATTGGGGAACTTTTCCAAACCTTCCGAGGGGTGAAGGATTTGCTAGGAATTAAGATTCAACATAGTCCCTTGATGGAAAACACCTTCTAGAATGCTACCTTGCATGGTTCTAGAAATAAGCTGAGTCACTAAGGGATAAGACCGCACGACTTCATTAGCTTTGGGGTTACAGCCGCACGGCTTCATTAGCCATCACCAGAGTGCCTATAAATAGAGGCCTCCTCTACCCATTTTGATATACAGTTTTTAGCATTGTTACTCTGCCAAAATACCACCACGAAATTTCAGAGAGCTGAGAGCAACCAAAACCACCTCCCCCTCTTCAAAACCCTTCAAAAGTTGGTCCTTCCCTAGGCAAACTTCAAGGAGATAGAGGAACACCACCATTGGTAACCTCTCCTCCCCTTTTCCCTAAAATATCATTACTTGATATATTGCTCCTTGCTTTATATATATTGCTATCTACTTGCTTGGTATTTGATATATTGCCATTAAAGATCACATCTTTAGTCATGTAGATCATATTACTCCCATTCCCTTTATCACATGGGATCCATGGAAAATCCAACCCAAGGATGAATAATAAGACCTCAAAAGGCTTGTTCTAGGGTGGATCTCTCACATGGTGATGTGAAAATAGAATCCTTTGCATGCAAAAATGTCATCTTTGCATATAAAAATGTCATCTTTTCCATAAAAATGCCATCTTTATGTATGAATGATATTCCCCTTTCCCATAGACCTTGCTTCCAAGGATTGTCCACCTAAAATGTTCATAAAGGACATAGGAAAGCCATAAAGGTCCTTCCTTTTCATTCCTAATCTTAGCTTGCATCATGTTCATTAAATATGTTAGCATAAAAATGTCATCTTTAGCTTAAAATGCATTCCCCATGTCCCTCATGGTTGGATCTCTCTCCAAGGATTGCCTAGTGACCTTCATAAGGCACAAAAAGGCATAGAATGAGTATAAAGATCCAATCTTTATACCCCTCCCTTAGTCCCCTTTGGTACTTGAAGCATCTCTTGGGGCATAACGGTGTAAAGGTCCTATCTTTACATCATTTTCTCCACTTAAAGATGCCATAGACGGATTCTCCTTTAGAAAAGGATGAACTTGAGCCCCACATCTCCGATCATCACTTGAGATGAGCATAAATGTCCCGACAAAGCTCAAATCGTCTCAAGATGTAGGATTGACGGGCAAAGGTCCTTCCTTTCTAAAGAGTCTCATCCTTGGACTATAAAAAAGGTGTCCCTATCTTGATCTCATGTGACCCAAGGTCTCATCATGATGATCATAAGTCCAAGATGAGAATGGGACCAAAGTCCCAGACATATCAAAAATCCAAGAAATCCCGAGCGATAACCAACTCATGGTTTATACGTCCGAAAGATACCTTGGCACATTCCCTCCTTTCCAAAAACATATCCCACACACGAAACACTAAGGCAAGCATGAAAATCGGATCTTGGAAGACTTGCTTCTACAAGGCTCCTTGGGTGAAGGACGATCCGTTCTTCCCAAGGGGTAACTTAACCTCCGGACCCAAATCCTTTTTTTCAAAGTTTTGAGGAAATCAAAATGGCATGGCGACTCCGTTTTTCAATTTAAACTGGATGTTTCCAAACCGATGTGAGGCGGTGATCCCCTTACACGAGAAAGCGGTTCCAAATAAATAAAAAATATATGAAAGCCGCGATCTTGGGCACCACATTCACAGTGGGTCACCCTCTCCCCCAGATACATCACGTCACAGTGAAGTCCCACTAGTAGCTTCCGCCGACGTGTGACCTCTCTAGCAACCTGGACCGCACCGACATGAATCCGGCTACACCAAGTCAGCTGGATCCGCTCGGAGAACTCTCGGCTCAGGGCCTGAGACACCTCCTCATATGTCAGCCGAGTACCCTCTCTTGATGACACCGCCTTCTTCGCCTCCTTATGCCAAGACAACATGGCAGGGAACAAGGACGCGTACGCCTCCTTGATCTCCCATCGCTGCGGGCTGAACACCTCAAAGCACCAGACCTATCAAGCAAATGGAAAGTTATGTTAGCTACAAAGCAGATACATATGAGTACAGAAATGAGACAAGGAAGAGAAAAAGACGGGAACATACATCCAAAGCAAATGAGAAACAACACAAGGTGTTCTCCTCTCCCCACGAGAACCTGTCCAAGGCGTGGTAGAGCTCGGCCAGTCCAGCCTCCCCCCATGTGAACCCCCTCACGGCGTCCAGATCAGTCAGCGAGCCGAGCAAAGGGAAGTGACATGATGTGTCAGAAGTAGGAAACAGAGTCGCTGACAGCGCAAACCATAGGAACCCTCGAGCCAGATACTCTGCGGTCATCCTCGGGGACCCCTCCCCATAAGAAATAATGCCCCTCCTCAGATGATTCTCCATCGGTCTGTACCGAATACCTAAGCCCCTGGCATTGGTGATATCAAAACCCAGCAGATCCGACAACTGCCCCAGGGTATAGCCGTCCACCCACACCAGCGTGTTGCCCCAGGATGGCAACCCAGTGATACCTGCAAAGTCAGTGGGAGTCAGAGTTGCCTCCCCCCACCTGAAGTGAAAAGTGTGGGTCGTGTCCCACCAGTACTCGCTCAGAGCTACGTACATGGACCTTGCCCTCTGCGTCACAGCCACCGCGGCTACCGCGCTGATGAATCCAGCCAAACCAGAGTCAACCACAAGCTGCCATGGACTCCTATTTCCATCCCGAGCCTCATCTGGGAATATCTCCCATAGTGCTCGAACTGCCTAGAAGGCTCCCCGACTCTTCAGGTTGTGAACGTCAATTGTCCCTCGCCCCTGTAGGTGAACACGGCAAGAATACGTTAAGTATAGAAGCGACATCAACGGAATGCACGAACGCATGTCAAAATGATGCAACGCAGATACAGTTCTCATTTTTTCCTAAAATATTTCCATCCCGGTTGGAGTATTAACGGTCCAAAATTTCAAAACATTTCGAAAAACTCCGTCGAATCCGGAACCTTCAAAACATTTCGAAAACTCCGTCGAATCCGGAACTTTCAAAACATTTCGAAAAACTCCGTCGAATCCGGAACTTTCAAAACTTTTCGAAAACTCCATCTAATCCGGAACTTTCAAAACATTTCGAAAACTCCGCCGAATCCGGAACTTTCAAAACATTTCAAAAACTCCGTCGAATCCGGAACTTTCAAAACATTTCGAAAAACTCCGTCGAATCCGGAACTTTCAAAACATTTCGAAAAACTCCGTCGAATCCGGAACTTTCAAAACCATTCAAAAAACTCCGTCGAATCCGAAACTTTCAAAACATTTCGAAAAACTCCGTCGAATCCGGAACTTTCAAAACATTTCGAAAACTCCGTCGAATTCGGAACTTTCAAATCATTTCAAACATTTCGAAAATTTACTCCGTCCCGATTTAAACTTACTTTAAATTCGGAAAACACATCTAGGCATGGAATTTTGCAACCAAAATTTTTATCTCATCTACCCATAGTGTCAATTGAACTACACTCTAGTCAATTTTGAAAAAGGCACATAGCAAAGTCAAAAGCCCCAATTCGGGCACCAAGAACTCTAACTCATTTCTAGTCAAATTCCTAACATTTAAAGAATGCATATTCTTAAAATTAATGGAATTTAAAGGAAGATTACCTGTCTTTCGATCCCTCCTTTGGATTTGTGATTGTCCCGAGCCGGATAGAACTCCGCCGGATTCAAAGGAAGAACGGTGGTCCGAATGGTCCGCACCAACCTCGTTCTCTCGTTATCGGTCCTTCCATGACAAGCCATTGGTTCCAAATCGGCCTCCATGATGATTTTCCCTTGCAAATTTGAGCAAAACTCACAATTTGGGGTGATTTCTCTTCTCTCTTTTCTCTCTTCCTCGTCGGAATTAATGGAGAAAATGACCAATTCTGCCTCGGCCTCGGCGCTGAAATGAACCTGGTCAACTTCAGGTTAAGTCCGTGGGACTCTTTACTGCAGCGAAAGATTCCTTGCCACTTTGGCCCCTCAACTTCTTGCAGTTTCAATTTTACCCCTTTTGGCCCCCAAAAGTGTAAAATTTCCCCCAAGTTAGACATTTCTAACACCCCCTCCCCCGAGGTCCAGCTCAGTTAGTTTTCACTAACGCTCGTCTCCAGACGTTAAATTCCCAGTTAGTTTTCACTAACGCTCGTCTCCAGACGTTAAATTCCCAGTTAGTTTTCACTAACGTTCGTCCCCAGACGTTAAATCCCAAGTTGAGGTTTGACATTCAAACGCTCACTTCCGTCTCAAGTTGACGTTTGACATTCAAACGCTCACTTCCGTCTCAAGTTGATGTTTGACATTCAAACGCTCACTTCCATCTCAAGTTGACGTTTGACATTCAAAAGCTCACTTCCATCTCAAATTGAAGTTTGACATTCAAACGCTCATTTCCGCCCCAAACCGACGTTTGACATTCAAACGCTCAATCCCGTCTTCGGACGTTAAATCACAATTCCGTCTCCTGACGTCAAAATTCCCATTGGTTTTCACCAACATTCACTTCCCCGACCGCCATTCGTAAGCCCAATCGTTCCACTACAGCGGCCATCAAGGTAAGCCCGCACAACAATCCCTCTTCGGCCATCGCCGTAAGCCCGAACATTCCTCCCCAGCAGGATCCTAAGACCATCCGTCTAAGAATAAATGACAATCAACCCCCTCAGTTCCTAACTGACCCCGTCAGAACTCTGGATGCTTTTCCCCAGCAATGTGTCAGTCTCTCCCGAGACCACATCCCGTTCCTAACCCCGTCGTTAGAACGTCAATTCTTTCGTGTTGTTAATAACGCCTGTTTAACACAACCATTCCCATCATTGCCACCCTATCCCCAGCAGGATAAACCTGGCAGTCATCATGAGTCCCGTACTCAAGGCACAAATGCCTTCATCTCAGGATAAACGCATCCTCGCAAATCCCGGTCTGAGGCGCCACACGCCCTTGAAGGTTCCAGCAACTCTGGTCTGAGGCACCACACGCCCTCGTATGTTCCGCAAATCCCAGTCTGAGGCGCCACACGCCCTTGAAGGTTCCAACAACTCTGGTCTGAGGCGCCACATGCCCTCGTATGTTCCGCAAATCTCGGTCAGAGGCGCCACACGCCCTCAAAGGTTCCAACAACTCCGGTCTGAGGTGCCACACGCCCTCGTATGTTCAGCAACTCCGGCCTGAGGCACCACACGCCCTTGTATGTTCCGCAAATCCCGGTCTGAGGCGCCACATGCCCTCGAAGGTTTCAGAAATTCCAGGTTCAGACGCCTCACAATAGTCTCCATTCAGGTTCAGGTACCTCGCAGTGGTCTCATTCAGGTTTAGACGCCTCCCAACAGTCTCGTTCAGGTCAAGGTCCCCACGCACGTCTCCTTGCACCTACGAACTACGATCGGCTTGATTCTCGCTCGGGATACGTAGGAATCATTTCGCTAAGGGTCCAGCCAGCTGACCGCCCAGGTCTCTTTCAAAGTAAGGCATCCCCAGATTTGGATCCTTATCTTTTTTCAACGACCCCACTTCCTTCGAAAGTGACGTCGCTGAGGGGCTAACTGTAAGTACCCAAATCCGGATCATCAAAATCTGTTAGAAGTTAACCGGAATCCGTTAACTGGCCCGCTCCAGGTAAATCGGAACCCGTTAAGCTCCCCATTCTCAAGCCAATGAGACGTCTCGAGACTGCCCCGTGCATCCCAATGTCAAAGCATACTCAACACACGTCGTCGCACGTAAAAGTACGGCTTTCCCTGAAAAACGCACTTTCCGAAACTTTCCGGGGGCGTTTCAGACATTTTTCGGACAGTTATTTTAAAAACGGACAAAACCGGGGATAATGGCACGAAATCCCGTAACCTGGTGAGTCACAGGGACACTTGGCGTGCATGCCACAGCTCCCTCGTCAACATCAATCAAAAATCAATGTGAAAAGACTAAAATACCCCTGGTATGCAGTCTAAGTCCGGCCGAACTCTTTTGCAGACAATCCAGAATTGCCAGCAAGTCCCTCCAATTTCCAAAGTTTCACAAAACCCCCTAGTTTTCAACCTCAGTCCGTCCGGACTCATTCTGAAATTTCACCTATAAATACAGAGGCTATCAAAACATTTTGAAAAACACAAGAATTACTCCCTTTCCTCCCAAAGCCACGGCATAAACTGGTTTTCACCTTTCCCGAGCCCCCGTTTCACCTCGATTCGCTTGAAAACTCCGTATTTCGATCAAATACAACCCCCGCCACCTCGAAACACCATTCCAAACATATTTTCGTATCCCGTATATGCCCACCGAGCCAAAGGAGCTGACCCTAGCCATAGGTAGCTCCCTCTCTCTTTAAACTCTCATCCCGTCTCGGTTTACCCGCCAGTTGCTACAACCGTTTCGGACGACGTTGTTGAAATGTAGACGTCACCGTCTAACGGGGTCCGATCGTTTTAGTCCCTGATCCTCTTCTCTTCCCGTAAGAGAAGTAATCTCGGGTTAAAACGGCATTCCGGCCCCGTTCCGTTACTTTTATGTCATTTACAAATTCCGGATCGTTTGATCCGTCGATCGTCATTTACTTTCATGTCATTTACCAATTCCAGATCGTTTGATCCGTCTATCGTCATTTACTTTTACGCAACTTTACAATTCCGAGCTGTTTGGCTCGTCGATCGTACTTTACAAATTCCGGGTCGTTTGATTCCGTCGATACCGCACTTTAAATACTGTCATTTACAAGTCCGAGCCGTTTGGATCGTGATAGTATTTACTTATCAAAGTCCGAGTCGCAACCCGATTCGTTGATCGCATATCATTTAATGCCTTTTTCCCGTAAAAATGCTAACAATGTAATGCCCGGTTCAAAACCGGAGTTCGACATTCGAACTCTCTTTCAAAACGCGCGAAATGACGTTTGGCATCCAAACGCTCATCTTCAAACTTAAAAGCCGCCATTTGACACTCAAATCATTTAATGCCTTTTTCCCGTAAAAATGCTAACAATGATATGCCCGGTTCAAAATCGGAGTTCGACATTCGAACTCTCTTTCAAAAATGAGCGAAATGACATTTGGCATCCAAACGCTCATCTTCAAACTCAAAAAACCGACGTTTGACATTCAAACGCTCTTTTCTTAAAAGTCAACATTTGACACTTAAGATAAACGGTTAAAATCAACATTCGCGCCACTTTTCCTAAAACTTCCAAAACCGACGTTTGTCATTCAAACGCTCGCCTTTTCAAACAAAATCCCGTAATCAACGTATGACATTCAAACCAATATTAAGCTTGTTATTCAAGCCCCCATTTCAAAATGCAAACACACACACACACGCACACGATTTCGAGAAAGGTAGAAAGACTCGTCATACGAGGCATTTCGGGTGATCTCAATATACTCTTTCCGAAACGTAACGTGACCTCCGAACCTAACAATCTCTTGTACTAAAAAGCTTTTTACTCATTTTTGCTACCAATAAAAATGACACCCCATTTTCAAAGCCTTTTCCTAAGCTTTTGCTACCAATAAAAATGAACCCATTTTCAACCAAAAGCCGTTTCTCAACGTTTGAGCTCAAAATACAAAAACCGCGTGGCGACTCCTCTCCTTCCCAAAAAGCGAAGTCTCAGACACCAACCCTCCGCGAAAGACAACGGCTTTTGCCTCGCGCGAAAATCTGGGTAATTTCAGTGTCTTAAGGTGAAGTGGACGTGTCGGTGTCCATGAGGTGAAGTGGTGAGTGGACGTGTTGGTGTCCTAAGATGAAATGGTGAGTGGACGTGTCGGTGTCCTGAGATGAAATGGTGAGTGGACGTGTCGGTGTCCTAAGGTGAAGTGGAAGTGTCGGTATCCATGAGGTGAAGTGGTGAATGGACGTGTCGGTGTCCTAAGATGAAATGGTGAGTGGACATGTCAGTGTCCTGAGATGAAATGGTGAGTGGACGTGTCGGTGTCCTAAGGTGAAGTGGACGTGTTGGTGTCCATGAGGTGAAGTGGTGGGTGGACGTGTTGGTGTCCTGAGATGAAATGGTGAGTGGACGTGTCAGTGTCCATCAAGGAATGAAGTCACGTTATGCGGAGACGGTGTCTCACGGGACGTGTTCCATCAAGGAATGAAGTCACGTTATGCGGAGACGGTATCTCACGGGACGTGATTTATACTGTCTAAGGATAATATTTTGGAAATTTTACGGTCTTCCGGATCGGGTAATTTAAAGCCTTTCGGGCTACGGATAATGATTTGGGAAATTTATAAGGTCTTCCGGACAAGGTAATTTAAAGCCTTTCCTGGCTACGGATAATGATTTGGGAAATGTATACGGTCTTTCCGGACCGGGTAATTTAAAGCCTTCCGGGCTATGGATAATGATTTGAGAAATTTATACGGTCTTTCGGACCGGGTAATTTAAAGCCTTTCGGGCTACGGATAATGATTTGGGAAATTTATACGGTCTTCCGGACCGGGTAATTTAAAGCCTTTCGGGTTATGGATAATGATTTGGGAAATTTATACGGTCTTCCGGATCGGGTAATTTAAAGCCTTCCGGGCTACGGATTATGACTTATGCTGGTGATGAAGACGTTCGTGCCTTATCATAAGACAGATCCTTCAATCAGGGACGTAGAGATGTGCGTACCTCTAAATGCGTGATTTCAGGATAATGATTAGTGCTGGTGATGGTGAAATTGTGAGTAGACGTGTCGGTGTCCAAGAGGTGAAGTGGATGTGTCGGTGTCCGAAGGCGAAATGGGCGTGTCGGTGTCCTCTGATGGGGATGAAAGTATTTGGGCCTTGAGAGGAAGGCGCTTGTGCTTTAAGTGTTTTGATTTCGGGGAGGCGTGTTTGCCTTGTGTTTTGATTTTGGGAGGCGTGTTTGCCTTGTATTTTGAAGGCGTTTGGGCTTTGAGATTTGCATTTGAAGGCGTTTGCGCCTTGGGATTTGTTTTTGAGGGCATTTGTGCCTTGTGGTCCGGACTTACGATGACGGCCGGGGTTTGTTTTGCCGTTTAGAGGGCGCGATCCGGACTTACGATGACGGCCGGGGTTATCTTTGTTGGTTTAGGGTCCAAACTGCATTCAATTCGCTGGAAATGGCCTTTGGACGACCAAGGGCAAAGATTATAAGGGCAAAAGAGGAATTTCTCCTGGGATGCAAAGTGGTCCGCGCGGATTCACTTTTCTTGCAAAGTGGTCCGCGCGGCTTCATCTTGGAATCTGATTTCCCCAAGTCAAAATCAGATTTCCAAAGTTGCCATTTCATCTTCTTCCCCAATTGTTGTCGAGGAGAAATTTAGAGAGAGAGAAAGAAAACTTGATTTTAATCAAAATATTCTTGATTGAATCTTTCCGTGCTGATTAGATTGCTATCATGGCGGAAAGAATCAGGCGAGGTCGTCGTCAATGGGGCCGAGAGGCCATAGAGAGGAGGTTGGACCTTCAAAGTAATTTTGCTTCCTTCTCACCTTCAACAATAAATCCGGATGTGTTGTATCCGGATTGGGAGGTGCACACCTTGCGGGGGAAAACTGTAAAGAAGGTAGGAAATCAAATTTTGTTTTGATTCTTGCTCGGAATGATGTATGCTAGAACTAGGTTTTTAGTTTTTGCGTATTTGGGGATTTTGTTGTTGCCATGCTTATTTTGTGAAATTTATGTTGAATTGTTGAAATTTGGCGTATATGGATTGCGGGTATGTGATTTTTGTTCAAAAAAGTGGAGTTTAGCTCTTATTTGTGAAAATAAAGTGCCTCTCCTTGAAATGCATGCTTTAGTGACTTGTACCTTGATGCTATTTTTGTATGTACATTGTTTTTTGTGGGAAAAAATTGCCGTGTAAGGACGGACTTTGTGTGGGAAATTTATGTGCAATGTGTGCCGTGTTTTTGTGACGGACTTTTGTTTGAAAATGTGTCGTGCAGGGACGGATCCCTTTTTTGAAGATGTGTAATTGTAAGTACCCAAATCCGGATCGCTCCCTTCCGAGTGCACGGGAAACACCGCGGACTCACACAAATGAGATCCCGAACACCCGTAACCTTCAAAAACCCCAAAAACCACCAACCAAACCAAGGTGGAACATTTCTGGGATAAAACAAGGCAAAAGGACTTTTTAGGAATTTTGCAAAATATTTGGCCTGCATAATGGTCCGCACGGACCATTTTGCACCCCAGACAACATAATTGCAAAATCTCCTTAAAGTCCACGAGATTCCCTTAAATCCAAGAAATACAAAATTTTGGTTTTGTAGAATGGTCCATGCGAACCATTTTGCAGTTTTTCCAACCCTAGAAATAGAGGGCTCCCCCTCTCATTTTCTTTACACCTCCATTCTCTCCTCTCTCCCCCAGCCTTAAAACTCCCCTCTAAGTCCTTTCGAGGCACTCCCAGTTCCTTCCGGGGCCTTTCGAGCCCCCTCGAGGTGTTCCGAAGCCCTGCCGAGCGCTCCCGAGCTGCCTCGAGGCACTCTCGAGGCATCCCGAAGCCTTGCCGATCCATCCCGAGGCATTCCAGTCCATCCCGAGGCGTCCCGGTCCATCCAGAAGCCCTGCCGGACAATCCCGAGGCACGCCGAACCTTTGCCCGAGCACAACCGACGATCCCGAGGTAGGCCGAACCTCTGCCGGAGTACAATCAACGATCTCGAGGCATCCCGAGGCACGCCGAACCTCTGCTCGAGCACAACCGACGATCCCGAGGCACGCCGAACCTCTGGCCGAGCACAGCCGACGATCCCGAGGCACGCCAAACCTCTGGCCGAGCACAACCTATGATCTCGACGCACGTCGAACCTCTACCCGAGGACACACCTGACACTCTCGAGGCATGCCGACGCTCTGTGTGCAAACACCGGTACATCCCCGAAGCAATCCCGGTCCGTCCCACACTATTCCCCAGCGGAAGACAGACACGAACCAACATTGGTAAGGCTTCCTTCCCAAACTATTTCAATTCATTTTAATACATAGCATACAATGTAGACATCATATTCAACATGCATTTTTAAAAGCATATACACACACACACAAAACTTTTAAAGAAAGAGGGGTATCGAAAGACTCGTTTATACGAGGCGACTCGGGTGAGCTCTGCTGTTCTCTTCCCGAGGCGTAACCTGACCTTCGAACTCAAAATTTCATCACACAATAACAGTTTTTTAAACAAGTTCTTTTTCAATGTTTTGGGCTAAATCAAAATGGCGTGGCGACTCCTCCAAACAAAAGCAGCTACACCTCCCAACTCGAATGAAAACCGCAAGATGCCGGGGCCCGCGCAACTGGATCTGGGTAATTTCAGTTGGGGAATCCGTTGGGGACTTTTTGTTTTAAAAATTCTTAAAAAAAAAAGAGATTTTAAAACATTGATGAGGGTCAAACATTCATTTTACCCCTTTCTTTAACTGTTGTGTGTGTTTGCATGTGCTTACTTTTTATTTTACAAAAAAAAAATATAAAAAATACCAAAAAAAAATGCATCATAATACAGCTGTGTACTTACATTTAAAAATTCTGCAAAACTTTCTGTTTTCTCAGAAAAAGAATTTTAGTGAACGCACACTACGCGCACTCTTATCATGTACACTGCACACTACAACCCTCAACCCGTGGTGGTCTTAGTTGCAGCTTGATTGGTGTTCCTATGCCTTTTGAGCGCGCACGGGATCATCCCAAACATCCCATCCTAGCCAGTGTCAACCCTGCACGCTTGCGTCACACTTTTTCCAGATTCGGTTGGTTTTTTACCCAGTCCGTATCATAAAGCCTGGATACATATCCCATGCCGACAATTTTCTGAGTCGAATCTCGAAACTCAAGATCCCTTGCGCAAGCAAGACGATGAAAGGTCATGCTAAAATCTTGACCTGATCTTGATTTCCAAATCTACACCCAGACAATGCTCCATCCCGGATATACATCCATGCCCACATGACACCATGTCATCAAGCCTTTAATACGTTGGCCATGACAATATGACCTAGCCAATGCCTAACATCACAGATCCCTTGCGCAAGCAAGGTAAAGAGAGGTCATGCCTAACTCTCGACTCAATCTTAACTCAGGTGTCGGCTCGGTTCACTATTCACATGGCCGACGCATTAAAACGAACATGACATGCTCGGTCCTTAGGTTCAAATTTTCTTTTAGGCCGGTGGAGACCGCTTGCCCTATAGGACCATCGCCCGGGGCTGTATACCGGGATGTCAAAATACAGGTGCAAAACGAGGGGCTTATAGCCGCACTGATGGTCTCCACTGACCCAGGATCTACCATAGTTGCGAAAAAGAAGAGCAATCTTTTCCAACCTACCTAGGATACTGAGAAAACGCTATTTTAAGTAAATTAAAACAACAATAAAAAACATAAATAATAATAAAAAAAAAGGAAATTGCATGTCGCATGAGCTTTCCCCCTTTATCCAAAAAAGGCCTTCCCATGTCTAAACCTTACCCGTCAGCCCCTCCAGAGAACCGAGAGTGGTTGAGAGTACCCGGGAGCCGCCTTTTCAGTATCGAAGTTACAAGGTCCGACAGCCCTTCCGGTTTAGCGGTACGAACAGTCCGCTACTCTCCCATGGTGGGATCAACAGATAACAGTGAGGGAAACGGAACCCCGCCACTGAGAAACCTCCAGATAATGGAGGAGGTGCTGCAAGCCTTCGAAACTCTCAAGAAGCGCCAAGAAGAACAACAAGCCTAGATCGTAGACACCATGCGCCGTAGCGGAACCGTTGCTGTTCCCCAAACTGATGGGACCTTCGTTCTCATTGAAGACGAAGAAATACCTGCTCCCCTGGTTTCTCAAAGTTATCAACAGGTCCCACCTCCACCAAGCTACGAAAACCAAGCAACGCAAAGCAGTTCCTGCTCAAAGCTTCACTCGGGCATCAGTCAAGCAGCTCCGACCTGCCCGCCTAAGCACTATCAATTTCCCGGCCCTGGGCCACAAGCTCAATATCACCAGCACACATACGGGCCTGCTCCTCCAAATCCCAATGTATCTCGGTATCCCTCGAGATTCAATCATTTGCCTCTATATGAGCCTCGCAGCCATAACCTGAAATCCCAATGTTTACCAGGGACAGACAGCCCAAGCGGATATCCCGACATCTCAAACCTACCAGCCGCTGGTCTACCACATTGGGCTAATGAAACATTTTCTCAATTCCCAAACACAACCCTTAGCGGTCAGGGCAATCACGCCCTCAATTGCAACAATCCTGGATACGGGATGGTATGCACTCAACTACCTCCCCAAGACTCCCGAATGGCAATCCCACCAGCCAATCCACCTCGATCTTCAATTTCCATCTTCGAAAATGGCAACCTGCCTCAGCCTACTGACCCTCACATGGCTTGATTGATCGAATAGATGAAGGATATGCAAGGCAAACTGGCCAACTCTCGAAAAGACTCCCTCATGCCTACAGATCCGAGCAAGGTAGTTCCTCTACCTCCAAAATTCAGAATGTCGGAAATGGAAAAGCTCGACGGGACAGAATGCCCAAAGACCCACATCGACACCTACGTCTTGGGTATGAGAGCCAAAGGGGAAACCCCACAACAAATGGCAGATCACTTCCAGTATTCCATCAAATCCACGGCATTAAGGTGGTTCCTCAACATAAAGGCAGAAAACCGTTCCACATGGGATTAAATCAACGAAATCTTCCTGGATGACGAACTAGTAGGCGAGTTCTACAAAAGATGGAATTGGAAGCTGAGCGAGATAATAGATCCACTTTCCAAAGAAGAGCAAATGGACATCTTCCATTCCTCCCTCAAACCATCTCTGAGGACCTTGATCAGCCATCACTTTTATCCCGACCTCCGTGCCATGGTCAATGCCGGGACCAAGTTCGAAAAGACCTTGAGCCTCCAGAAGACAGCAGCAGTTCCTGCTTCGTCCTATTGCTATCGAGCAAACCCGTCAAATTCGGCACCTGTCCCAAACAAAGGAAAGGAAGCAGCCGGAACAGTCCACTACATCCAAAATGGAGCTCCAGTAAACCGCATTCAAGCACCTTCGAGGAACAACAGTCCTCCTCGCCCACAACAGTTTCAGCATTTTGATAACCTCAAAATGCCCCTGGGCCATGTTTTCGAAGCGTTGATGAAGCGGAATCTCCTTAAACCTCTCGATAATTTCCAGCTAAAGACTCTCAAACCTAACATGGATATGAGCAAGCACTGCGCCTTCCACAACTACCTCGGTCATACCACCGACAATTGCTTCGTGCTGAAGCAAGTGGTCCAAGAGCTAATCGAAGAAGGAAAGTTGGAGCGCCCCCGTGGCCCCAACACAGTCAGAAATCCGTTCCCCCGAAATGACAGGGTGAACATGATAGCCTTCAGTGAGACTTCATGAAAGAATAGGTCCCCTGCAAACTCCGAGACTGTCAACATGCTATCCCGCTATGACTGGGAATGCGAAACCAGAGTCAAACGCTCCCGTGACAGGGAATCCAGACAGGAAATTCCGAGGATGACTATCTCCCTACGATCTCTGCCACGATTGAGACACACCCATGGATGGATCGAACACTCCCCGAAGGAGACCAAAGCAAACAGCAACACCGGAAGCGGTCTAACCTTCACAGATGCAGACTTGCCGACATGTGAAAACAGACACAACGAGGCCCTCCTCATCCTCATAAAGATAGAGAGGTTCTACCTCCCAAGCGTCCTGGTCGACAATGGCTCAGCTGTCAGCATCATTGCCTTGCGTATAATAAAACGACTCCGAGTCGACCGCTCCCTTATGAGACCTTCGCCTCGAATAATTCGAGCTTACGACTCCACTCTGCGCCCTATCTTCGGAGTAATCAATCTGAGGATCCAATTCGATGAACAAATGGAGTCGGTGGAATTCCAAGTCGTGGAAATCAATTCCACCTTCTCCGCCCTGCTGGGACGAAATTGGCTGCACCAGATGAAAGCAGTGTCATCTATTCTCCACCAATGTGTAAAAAATTCATCAACGCCAACGGAAAACTCAAAGTGATCCACGGAAGCAGCACGATGGAAAGCGCTTGGCCAGCAAGCTATGACCCAGAAGAAGGTCCCGACATGACCGAATATTCCTCTGCAGACAAGTCTCCAGTCATAATCCATTACGAAAGAGATCCCTACATCCATGCGCTAATCCGTGACGATTTAGAGATCGAAGAACTCATGGGCCAAGATGACAACTCTGAAATATGCGACCGCGAAGAGTGCATGAAAGAAGATCAAGAAATGGACGCCCAGATGGAACTTAACCGAGAAGTAGACTCATACTTCGCCGAAAACCCTCCTGAAGAAAGCTGGCCCATCACCAACACGATGGAACATGTCAACCCCCATGTCGACACACTCGGATCTCACGGGGACAGCCACTATAGCATAGTCCAATTCAACATCCTGGTATCTGACCTGGAAGAACAATGGCGCAACCTCCTTCGAAGCCTAATCAGAGAAGGAGAAATAGCATGCCCCCTCGATTCAGATATCGTGAATGTAATCCAAGCAAAGATCTCAGATAAGGAAGCAGATTCTTTGACGATAATCAACATCAGCAAGAATCAACTCTGAATCAGCGAACGCTTCGCCCTCCCGGAAGAAGCTCTCCATAACTTCTATTGCCAAGAGCCCCCGGGATCTGATAGCAACACAAATGGAGGGACACCCTCAAAGGAGCAGCCTAAAACCTCCGCAATCTGGTTTGAAGTCTAACCAAAAGCAAGCCATCCTCCGGGAACGGCATCGACTGAAGAATGGCCACCAAAGCCATCGCCACCCTCTCTATACCTACAGCCTGCAAAGAGTAATGAAGCCTGGTCCAATCCCTCGTCCCCTAGAGTCTAGCTTCGAGTCATGTTTTCTATGAATTCACGTCTTTCGAGTCATCTGATGGCTCTACGCCGGAAGATTGTGAGTTCATGATCAACAATGTATCTTCTCTACGCTTTCAATAAAAGGTCCGACCTTTCTAAATATCCTTTCATTGCATCTTTAACAAATGATGAGTTAACCAAATCACAAACAGTTAATAACAATTCATCTAACAAAGAAGCAGACACACTAATTGAACAATGTATTAAACAAACCTTTAAGCATGTTGTCAAACGAGAGGAAAACCTGGCCCAAGCTGCCGAGAAGGTTTTAATCATAGTGAATTTGGGGACTGCTGAAGAGCCTAAAGAGACGCAAATTAGAAGCCTCTTCACCAGCACAGTACTTGAACCAGAAGTCAATCAAAAGACAGGTAATGGCCGAACAATTAGCCGACTTCCCAACTGACGAGGCCCAAGGTCCCGAACCACAATTTCTAGACCAAGGAATCTTCACACTTGAAGGCGAAAACCGATGGCAGCTGTTCTTCGATGGAGCAGCTAACAAAAGAGGAAACGGTATTGGTATGCTCTTGGTTGACCCAAAGGACGAGCACACCCTAATCGCCATAAAGCTAAACTTCGAGGTAACCAACAATGCCCCCGAATATGAAGCCTGCGCTGCCGGACTAGAGGCCGCACTCGAAAGAAAAGTCCAGAAGCTAGAGGTCTACGGGGACTTAGCCCTGATCATCAATCAAGTTTCCAACAAATGGAAAACAATAGACCCAGGCTTGTAAAAATACCACGCCTACATGGAAGACCTCATCATGCATTTCAAAGAGGTCACCTTCCACTAATTGCCAAGAGACCGGAACAGGTTTGCAGACGCCCTTGCCACCTTGGCTTCATTCGTATAAATCCCCGAAGGGAAGGCAATCAAGCCATTCAAAGTAGGAAGAGAGGAAATTCCTGCCTCCTGGTCCGAGATCAAACCAGAACCCGAGCCCATCAATGAGCCGTGGTACAACCAGATCTTCCAATATCTCAAGAATGGGGAAGCTACCTTCATGAACGAGGAAGGCCAACGCAAAGAAGGAATCAAAGCCAAGAGCATCGTGGCCCTAAAATGCCTTGCCTCTTACTTTGTCATCCTTGGGGACATGCTATACAAAAAACGCTACCAAGGACCTCTTATACGCTGCATCAGCAAAGAAAAAGCAAACGAGCTCATGAATGAAGTCCACAATGGGGCTTGTGGCCCCCACATGAACGCCAGAGCCCTGATGCAGATCATTCTTTGAATGAGCTACTATTGGATCTTCATGGAGGCAGACTGCATCCACTTTGTCCAAAGTTGCGACAAGTGCCAATGGTTCTCCAACCTCAATCATCTTCCTCCTCTCGATCTTTACTGCATGACTACTCCCTGGCCCTTCGCCACTTGGGGAATCGACGTCATCGAGAAAATCGCTCCGCCCGGAAGCAATGGCCATGAGTTTGTCTTGGTCGCCATCGATTACTTTACAAAATGGGTCGAAGCCAAGTCCTACAAAGTGCTAACTTCCAAGAAGGTCACACATTTCCTCAAGGAAAACATCATATGCCGATATGGCACCCCTAACGAGGTCATATCAAACAACGGGTCCCACTTTGAAGGAGAATGCGACAGACTGCTAGCCAAATTCAAGATCACATGCCATAAGTCCTCTCCCTACAGGCCACAAACTAACGACGCAGTAGAAGCAGCAAACAAGACCCTCAAAAGGATCATCCGAAAAATGACCACCCGAGGATGAGATTGGCTCGAGAAGCTGCACCTGGCACTTTAGGGCTATCGAACATCAGTCAGAACAGCCACGGGAGAAACTCCATTCTCCCTAACATACGGGATGGAAGCAGTACTGCCCTATGAATTGGAAATTCCCTCACTCCGAGTGTTGCTGGAAAACGAGATCAACGAAGTTGAATGGCTCCGAAGTCGACACGACGAACTGGCTCTGCTAGACGAGCGCCGACTAAAGGCCATGGAGCACATCTGAGCCTACCAAAGCAGAATGGCTAGAGCTTTCGACAAGAAACTCAAGTCCCGAGACATCAAGGAAGGCAAATCTAGTACTCAAAGAAAAGCCTCCTACCCTAACCAACCCGCTTGGAAAATGGGAACCAATATGGATCGGCCCATTCGTGGTCCAAAAGATCTTCTTCGGAGGTGTCATGAAGCTGACAGACCTAGACGGCAATCCATTCATGAATCCAGTCAACAGAACCAAACTTCGCAGATACTTCGCCTAAAGAAGATCAACTTTTCATCTCCTGTCACTCATTATAGTCTCGAACAACACAGACCTGATCCCCTCAGTCCGGGGGGAACATAGGCAGCCTTAATTGGTTTGGTCTTAAAACACACAAAAAACAAAAATTTGGATGCCACCAAGGCTCAGATCAATCCAAATGCAAAGTCCAAAAAAAATGGATGCCGTTAAGGCTCAGACTGCTTCAGTCCACAAATACAACAAAAGATTCAAAGTTGGACGCCGCCAAGGCTCAAAAAAAAAGTAAACAAGAAATCTTGCATCTCGACAAAGCTTTAAAAGTAAATCACAAATCACTAACAGTTACAACATTTCTTGATGAGTACAAGCATGGTCTACTCTCAAGCTCACAATAGTCTAAAGGACAGCTTAATACATTTAACAAATAATGTGTCTCCAATGAAATGGATGGATACTTAGGAGGTCATTCTGCGCCACCCGCGCTCGTCCCCTCGCCATTCTTCCCTTTCTTCCCTCGTCCCCGGCGAGTCTTCTTTCGCCCCATGCAAGCCAACTCTATCTCTCTCATTCCGAGATTAGGGGTCCTCCCCGTATAGTCAAACAATCCAGCAGCTCGCAGAGCTTCATTCGTCCGTGCCTTGGCCTAGATCTCCTCCCTGCGAGTCTGCAAAAGGGGACCTCTCTCCGTCAGTCGGTCAACTCCGGTCTCATAGTCAAATAAAGCGTCTCCCGTCACATTCTGAGTATTAGACCAGGCTTCTGCACTTCTAAGGTTGTAGCTGAGACGGCAACCTTGCCCCAGAATCGCTTCACGCCTGCTCCCCAAAACCACTTGGGACTGCCTAACATGCTGCTCATACCAGTCAAGGTACTCGGTGGTCAATACAACACTCTCCCTACGTCGAAGGAGCACCATAGGAGGGAAAGTGGAATACTTCCATACCCTCAGAAAATGCAAAAAGATACCTGAATCTGTCATACAGAGAGAAGCTACCTCCACAGTGGCAATGTCATCCCAGCCCAGCAAAGGCTCCTGCCTCATCCCGAACTGCCTGGAAACAAGCAATGGAACATAGAAAGAGGACCAAGACAAACCTGGAACTCTGACAATATAGGAACCTTCCTGAAAGGCCCTCCTAGTCTCAATCCCCCAGTGAGGAACCCACCAATAGATATGATGCGTACCAAGCTAAGCCCTCCTGACATCCCAAAACCTTGCAACAGCCCGCAACAATTCCCAATCATGAACTAACTCCTTAAGGGACCAAACCGAGCAGAGTCTAAACCTCACCTCGAAAGCCCATTTATTGTGCCTCATATGGTGCCTCGTCCACGTCTTGAGCCGCTCAAGAAAGTATGCTTGCCTCTCCTTGGAAAGCCTCGGCAAAACTCTCAGAACAAACGAAGAATCCATGGCAAAAAATGGAGGTTTCTAGAGAAAATGGGGAAGAAGACTCGAAATGACTGCAAATGGGAGTGGGGAGATAAGGGAAATTTGGATTTTCTGTAAATCTTATCCCCTCTCCAAAAGCAAGACACGTCTGCACAGACCATTTTGCATGTCTGAGCTGTCCGTGCGGACCACTTTGCAGCCTGGCCAAAGTTTTCAGCAAACTGCAAAACAGTTACTGCCCACGGCAGGATCTTACCCCCAACTTCTTAAAAGCCTTGCCAAAGCCTTTTTCGGCCACCATACACTAACCACAAATGCATTCCCAGCCCATTCAACATGCATAAAAATAATTAAAAAAAAAAGAAGCTAGCAACAATTCCTAGGTCAATCCCCGGAATCACAAATACGTCATTACATCTCAAATAAAGTACCTTGTTGTGCCAAATACAAGTGTTTTATTACAGATACAAAATGTCTGTTGCTCTACAAATACAATATATATATATATATGTATATATATATATATATATATATATATATATATATATAACAACGGAAAGAGGGAAAGCAAAAGAAGCCCTACTCCGACTCATCATCATCAACCTCCACAAACGAGAAATTCGGCATCTCGGAAAACCCGACAGTCACCTCCTCGTCATCAGAATACTGGATCCCCTCCTCAATCGAATGCTCAAAATATTCCGAAGGGTCAAACCCGGTGAAAGGCTCAAAGAAGGGATGCGAGGACTAACCCTCACCCTGTGCGCCCGACAGATGAAAGAACTGATGAAGGGTCTGCGGCCTCTGGGCCCCCGAAGATGTCCCCACATCAAAGCTCTGCCGCTCCCGAACTAGCACCTCAGGCTGTGGCCCTGGCTCAGCCCTCAAAGAAGGAGTATCCACAGACCTCCTCAAAGGCATTGGTTCGAACGCCGTCGCGCTCCGCGAAGATCCGCAGGACAGCTTCCCCAGGAGATTCTTCGTGAAACCCCTTAACCTCACATACCGGCAGGTCAGCACATCTAAGGACCGCCCTGAGACCTGCACAAGCAAACAATCAAAGAAACGCTCAGCAAAAAGAGATACAAGCATACTCGACAAAAGAGAAAATATAGAAAAGATGCCAAGATGGAAAAGAGTAAGCACACTTACCGGAGCATTCGGGTCAACCCGATAAGCAGCAGGACCATGCTCTGGAATGGGAACCGTCACCCTCCTCCTCAAAGAGTCCCCGTGAACATACGTGAAGTCCGACCCAGGCACCGGAACATTTGGAGGACGTGACGAGCCAGCCTGCCTCTCCCTCGCCAACACCTGTGGCGTCCTCAGCTTCCGCCTAACAAGGGCTACATACTCCTCGCCCTCCAGGACGAACTCCTCGGTACTCACACCGACCTGGTACCTCCCATACTCCAGCACGTCCATGTCAAGAGGACTCATCATATGGAATGGCAGATCCCTTGGAGCCATGGGGGCACACCTATGCCATGCTGCCAGAAGACCCTCTCCCCCAGATATATGGAGTCGCAAGTGAGGCCCCGTAGAAGCTTCCTCTGCCGTGTCACCCAAGGGGCACCCTCCAGCTCATCCTCGCCATACCGAGTCCAAGGGTACATCTCAAACCCCTCAGGACTGTCCCTCTGTAGGTATCGCTGCACCTCCAGATAGGTGACAATGATCTTTCCCTGGCTCGTCCTCCTCTTCCTCAAAGAGCGAGCCCAGCACAACATGGCAGGATAACCGAGCCTGGTCTCATCTTCACAGTCCCACGGCTGGCGCCGGAAGATCTCATAGCACCACGCCTGTAACAAAAAAGCAGATAGTGCTCAGAACAAGAAAAGGGAAAATAAAAAGAAAACGGAGAAATGAAAAAGTGCTAAACAACAACAGCAATAAACTCATTCCTCCAGTGCAAAGTCAAAGCATCCCAGGTTATTGGCCGTACCCCGGCTAAACCAGTCCATGGCAAAATAGAGCTCGACCAAGTCCGCCTCTCCCCAAGAGATGTCACAAACCCTCTCTAAGTCCACCAGACTCTCCAGCAGAGGGAAAAGAGCGGAAGAGGCATGACTCGAGAACAAAGTCTAGGAAAGGGCAAACCACAGAAAAAAGCGCGCCAGCTGCTCCGCCGTCACTACCCCAGTGCCCCGGCTATAAGCCCCGATGTTGACTGTGATCTGCGCCACCGCATCGTGGTAAAACATACCTAAGCCCTTGCGGAGCCAAGGCGCAAAGCCAAGCAGCTCCGTCAGCACCGCATCGGACATCTTGTCCCGCCACCTCACCGACTCCCCCTTAAAGGAAAGTCTGGTGATCGCCGCAAAATAAGTAGGAGTCATCGTCACCTCTCCCCAGCTAAAATGGAAGGTATGCATGGTGTCCCACCAGTACTCAGACAAGGCCAAGAAGAAGCCCTTGTTCTTCTGCGTCTCTGCTATCCCGGCCAGGTTCTCCACGAACATGTTCAGCCCCGTAGCGATCACTAGCCTCCGAGGACTAGGCCTCCCATCTCGAGAAATATCAGGCAGGCTCCACCACAACTCAACCATGGCCTCAAGGGACCCCAGCGACTTCATATTTTTCGCCTTCCTAGACGAAGGCACCTCATCCTGCAAGTAAACACAGTAAATGTACGTCAATAAAAGTACTTAAGCAAATATACAAAAAAAAACAAATCAAAAGACCGTCCCAACACGGCAAAGATTTCAAACAAAAGTCTGTCCCAAACACGGCAATCTAATACAATTTTCTCAAAAGAGGGATCTGTCCCTACACACCAATTTTTCACATAAAAGTCCATCCCAACACGGCAGAGCATAAAAGTCCGTCCCAACACGGCATAGCACAAAAGTCCGTCCCAACACGGCACACATTTTACAACACAAAGTCCGTCTCTGCACGACAATTTTTCAACAAAAGTCCGTCCCTACACGGCACACATTTTACAACACAAAGTCCGTCTCTACACGGCAATTTTTCAACAAAAGTCCGTCCCTACACGACACACATTTTACAACACAAAGACCGTTTCTACACGGAAATTTTTCAACAAAAGTCCATACCTACACGGCACACATTTTACAAAGTCCGTCACAAAAATATGGCACATTTCACACAATTTCCCCACAAAAAACAAGGTACATATGGGAATAGCATAGGGTACAAGTTATCGAAGCATGCATTTCAAGGAGAGGCACTTTATTTTCACAAATAAGAGCTAAACTCCACCTTTTTGAACAAAAATCACATACCCACAATTCTTACATGCTCAATTTCAACAATTCACCATCAATTTCACAAAATGAGCATGACAACAACAAAAGCCCAAATATGCAAAAAACTAAAACCTAGTTCTAGCATACATCATTCCAAGCAAGAATCAAAACAAAATTCGATTTCTTACCTCCTTTACGGTCTTTCCCCGCAATGTGTGCACCTCCGAATCTGGATACAACACTTCCGGATTCCTTGTTGAAGGTGAGAAGGAAGAAAAGTTCCTTTGGAGATCCAATCTCCTCTCTATGGCCTCTCGGCCCCTTTGACAACGACCTCGTCCAATTCTTTCCGCCATGATAGCAATCCAATCAACTCGGAAGAATTCCCTTAAGAAAATTTTGAAAAAAATCAAGTTTTTTTCTCTCTCTCTCTCTCTCTCTCTCTCTCTCTCTCTCTTTCTCCTCGACAGAAGAAAGGAAAATGGAGTGGGCGTCTTTGCTGGAAATATGATTTTGATTTAGAAAATCAAATTTACAGATCAATCCGCACGGACCACTTTGCATGGCAAGTGCATCCGTGCGGAGCACTTTGCATCCCAGGCAAAATCCCCCCTTTGCCCTTATAATCTTTGCCCTTGGCCTTCCGAAGGCCATTTCCAGCAAGATTCATGCAGTTTGGTCCCTAAGCCAACAAAATTAACCCCGACCGTCATTGTAAGTCCCGTCCTTACCCACTAAACGGCAAAACAAACCCCGGCCGTCATCGTAAGCCCGGACCCCAAGGCACAAATGCCTCTAAACACAAATCCCAAGGCGCAAATGCCTTCAACTGCGGATCTCAAGGCACAAATTGCCTCCGAAACACAAAACCACGAAACAAAAATTGGCCATCAAAGTAAGCCCGAACCTCCTTCCCCAGCGGACAAAAAGTCAAACGGCCATCAAAGTAAGACCGTACGAAAGTACATATCTGTGAATGTGTGCCCCAAATTTTGTGTATTGGAAATTCACGCGAGTTTGAAGACATCCGGTTTAATTTGAAAAACGGAGTCGCCACGCCATTTTGATTACCTCAAAACTTTGAAAAAAAGGTTTTATGGGTTCGGAGGTTAAGTTACCCCTTGGAAAGAACGGATCGTCGTTCACCCAAGGTGCCTTACCGGAGCAAGTCTCCCAAGATTTCATTAATTGTGCTTGCTTGCGTGCTTTCTTGTGTGCATGTGTTTGAAAATAAGGGGGGGATGTCCCAAGTTGTCTTCCGAACGTACAAACCATTTATTGGTTGTCGCTCAGGATTTCTTGGATTTTATATATTCGGGATTTTGATCCCGTCATCATCTTGGACTTGTGATCATTGCATTTTTAACCTCGGGACTTTGCATGATCGAGAGAATGACTCCCTTTTATAGTCATAAAATGAGGTTCTTTAGGAAGGAATGTCCTTAGCCCATCAATCCTACACTTTAAGACGGTCGAGCTCATATAGATGCTTCATACTCGTCTTAAGTGATAATCGGAGATATAGGGTTCAAGGTTGTCCCTTTCTAAAGAAATTATGAAACCTTTTATGGAAGAAACGATGTAAAGATAGGATCTTTTACACCGGTCCGTTCCAAGGTTGCTAATGGGGACATGGGGGAATGCATGTAAAAATGACATTTTTAGTGAAAAGATGACATTTTTGGGTTGCAAAGGATGCATTTGATTTAAAGAAATGATCTTTATTTGCAAATGATGCAATAAGACATGATTTTTATGCAAAGGATGAATTTTTATGAAGAAATTGGGATTTAAATATGCAAAGGATGCATGAAGATTGCATTTTTAAGAAGCAAGGGATGCTAATTTAGGATAAAGATATGATCTTTAATGCAAAGGATGCTTGAAAAAGGATTTCATGTGCAAAGGATGCATTTTTATCATAAAGATTGGATTTTTATATGCAAAGGATGCATGAAGGTGGCATTTTTATGTAAAAATAGGGTTTTTAATTAGGTGCAAAGGATGCACATTTGATTCAAAAGATTACATCTTTAATGGCAAGGGATGCCTAATGCATGCAAAAGGGGGAAAGGGGGTATAAAGATATGATCTTTAACTATGAATGCCAAGTCCCAAGCAAAGATAATAACAAGATATGAAATGCAATGAGCAATTAAATCATATAGAGCAATTAGGATGCAAGTTTAGGGAGTGAGAGGTTACCAATGGTGGCCTCTTCTTCTTTGGGTGGAGCTAGGTGGAAGGACCAACTTCTAGATCTTCAAGGAGGAGGGAGGAGGCTTCTTGGCACCCTTTTTGGCTTCCTAACTTCGCAGCATTTGCTTGAGTATAGTGTATTGTGCAGTGGTTGATGATATTGTGTTCTTAAAATGGGTAGAGGAGGGTTCTATTTATAGGCAGTCTGAAAATAGCTAATGAGGCCGTGCGGCTGGAGGTCCTTGGCTAATGCAGCCGTGCGGCATTATCCTCATGACTCAAAGATGTTTCTAGAATCATGCAAGGTGGCAAATTCTAGAAAATTTCCTAATTAAGAAAAACGTGTTTCTTAATTAGGAAGCTTCCCCTTCAGCCCTTAATTGTTTTGGAACAGTTCCGGAATATTTCCGGAACACTAGAAAGGTCCGGGGAATTACCGGGAAACTTACCGAAATTGTCGGGAAATTTAACCGGAAGGCATGAGCCAGATTTGGGTACTTACAGAAGCCCCTCGGCAATGTCACTTGCAGGGCGAGTGGGGTTGTCGATAGAAAAGGATCCGATCTGGCGAATGCCGAGACGGATTGAGAGACCGAGGTGGTCGAGTGGCTGAACCTCTGGAAGGCTACCTACGTATCCCGAGTGGGAATCAAGCCAGGCCATAGTTCGGAATAGGGTCCGCTGAGGAATGGAGAAGAGAAACTGGTCTCTTGCTGGGGAAGTAGAAGAGAAAATGACCTAAGAGGTCAAGCAATTGATCCTACTGGGGATATGCTAGAAGTGACCGATGTGGTCAGATATGTAGACCTCTATGAGGGGCTACTTCATCACTGATGAGTGACGAAGGAACAGGGTGACCAAAGTGGTCGGATGGCTGGACCTTTTATGAAAGGCTACCTACGTATCCCGGAGGAATCAAGCCTTGATCGTAGTTCAAGCATCACTAGATAGTTAGGAACGATGTCTAGGATCCTTGAAGGTTTTGACAATTAATGGAGGCTGTCACCTGATTGACAATTAATGGAGGTTGTCACCTGATTGACAATTAATGGAGGTTGTCACCTGATTGACAATTAATGGAGGTTGTCACCTGATTGACAATTAATGGAGGTTGTCATCTGAAGAAACTAGAGCTTACGTCACTATCTGTGATAGAGGTAGCTAAAGTTAGGAGAACTTAGCATACTTCACTATTCGTGATAGAGGTAGCTTAAGTTTAGAAGAACTTGAGCGTACGTCACTATCTGTGATAGAGGTAGCTTAAGTTTAGAAGAACTTGAGCATACTTCACTATTCGTGATAGAGGTAGCTTAAGTTTAGAAGAACTTGAGCGTACGTCACTATCTGTGATAGAGGTAGCTGAATTTTAGAAGAACTTGAGCATACTTCACTATTCGTGATAGAGGTAGCTTAAGTTAGAAGAACTTGAGCGTACGTCACTATCTGTGATAGAGGTAGCTGAAGTTTAGAAGAACTTGAGCATACTTCACTATTTGTGATAGAGGTAGCTTAAGTTAGAAGAACTTGAGCATACTTCTCTATTCGTGATAGAGGTAGCTTAAGTTTAGGATAACTTGAGCATACTTCACTATTCGTGATAGAGGTAGCTTAAGTTAGAAGAACTTGAGCATACTTCACTATTCGTGATAGAGGTAGCTTAAGTTTAGAAGAACTTGAGCATACTTCACTATTCGTGATAGAGGTAGCTTAAGTTTAGAGTTCTGACAATTCGGAGGTTGTCACCTAGCGTTATCCCGTTATAACGGAATTAACGGAGGCGACTGGGAAGAAAGCTTAATTGCTTAGGAGATAAGGGATATCTTCTGAAAAGGGTGTTATCTTAGTTAAAGGATAACGGGAATTGCATGCCCAAGTGGAAAGTCCAGGGGCAAAAAGGTAAATTTTACTCAGAGCGAATGAAGCCGCCCTGCATGAGAGGGAGGAAAAAGAAGCCGTACGGCTAGAAGATTAATTTTTCCAGATTATTTAAAATCTGATTTGAACGGGCATTTGGCATTGTTGCCGCCCAAGAACACGCCGAGGAAGAGAGAGAGAGGAGAGAAAATTCGAAAATCCTTCAATTCCCTTGCTTCCTTTGGTCAAGAATGGATCCGGAGGGTAATCCTATGCCGAGACAAGCTAGAAGAAACATCTCCGCGACCGCTCAAAGGAGGAGGAAGGAACTCGTTCGAACGGAGAGAAAGTATGACTTTCTTACACCTCCATCGGAGCTCTATCCGGGGAGAAGAGAGCACAAATCGACGAACCCGCGATCGGTTGGGGTAAGCATTCTTATTTGGCTCGATTCCGTCGATTTTGATTGAGTATTGATTGATTTAGGGCTTGACCCGAATTTTAAGAATTTTCTAGGATTTTCCTAGGATTTTTGAATGATTTTGAGACATTGATGAATAACCTATGAGGCTAAGAACATGCATGTGCAATTTATTTGACAAAAATAATGAGAATGACCCACTTTTTTCTCGATAATAAAGTAAGAATGATAATTGTCTAAAGTGAGACGGAGTTCTTGCATGTGCTAGAACTAGGTCAAAATTTTGATTATCAATGAGAAAACAGGATTTTGGAAGATGAAAAGGATTCATGCATGCCACTTTGTTGAAAGAATAATGCTTATGTGCAAAGAATTTTGAAAATTGTGATTTTGTGCTTTAGGAAAGCAATATGATTTGACATGACGTGTTTCAAGTGATGAAAAACGTGTTTTCTATGCAAAGGATGCTAGAAAAACTTTATGAATGCTTTTCTTTTGAAAACATGTGCACTTTTTTGAATATATGCATGCTTTTGAAAATGATGAAGGACTGACACATTTCTTTTGCGTTCTTCCTACAGGAGAACAAATCCAGGGGACCTTCTGAGATCGCACAAGCTGAGAGGATGCCAGATTTCGAGAAGAATGGGGCGAAACCCAAGCAGCTGGTGCGGGCTACCGGGCTAGATTTATTCATTGAGGCGATCGGCAGGGGGATCCACATCACATCTAAGAGCAAGGGCTTGGTCCAGGCCCTTTCAGAGTTTTGGTGGGACACCACTCATAGCTTCCATCTGAGCTGGGGAGAGTTGACAGTGACTCCCGCTGATTTCACAGCTATCACTGGCCTATAGCTCATCGGGAGGCTCGCGACTTGGAGGGACCATATCACAACGAGGAGTTCCGAGCTTTGGTCGGGTTTGAGTTGATTCCCAAGGGGCTAGGGATGGAGACGCGGAATGTTGAGGTGGCGCCCGTAACCGCATACGGGACTTTGCCGTTAGTGAGGTGATCGCCCACCGCCTTGCTAGAGCCTTTGTGTGGTTGATGCCGTCGGTCACCATCTTTGCAAATTCCGGGACTCGCCATGACTTGCCTCCTCGACTCTTGGAGGATGTAGATGGGATTGGGACGGTCTCGTGGGGCGAGGCCGGATTGGCGGAGCTCTATTTCTCTCGGATATGTACAAATGAACAAGGTCCGCTCCATGGATTGCTTTTCATTTGCTCTTGAGGTAGTCCCTCTTTCTTTTCTCTTTCTCTTCCCGTCTTGAGACTTTTATGAGAGAGAAATGACCCTTTTGATGTTTTGAACATGCAGTCCGGGTTCGTGAGGTGATCGTGTTCTTTCCGTGGAACCAACAGAGCGATATCACCATCTTCCCCGCTATGGTTCGCCGGAGAGGAGATGCGAGAGATAAGTTCACTGGGAAGACCCGGATCACCTTGACTATAAGATGGTGAGGCCGGTCATCAACAGGATGGACATGACGGAGTGGACTTCTACCCCGGGGTGTATCCAGAGATTTTGCTAGGAGAGGCCATTGAGGCGACGAGGCAGGAGGTGGTCGACGTGGCCGACATGTGATGTCATCTATTTGGGGGATCGTTTTTCTAGGCAAGATGGCCATGTCCCTCCATCGACGCCATTACTCCCCACGATCCTCCAAAGACGGATGCTACAACCTGTGGATTGGCTGTGGATGAGATTGCTAGGTACTGTGGTGCGTGGCCGCCGAGGAGTACTTTGACATGGATACCCCCTACGCCGTGTTTGTGGAGCAACGCCCGAGGACGCCACGTAAGCCGATGAAGCCGGCGGTCACTCAGTGGATATGGGGAGGACGAGCCTTCGACCCGCCGATCCCTCCCGCGCACATTTCATACGTGGTCCACGGAGTTCCAAGGAGGATGAGGATTCCCGTCCCCGACACTAGGGAGCCCCAAGATACCCCGCCGCCCGACAAAGACTGTAAGTATACTTTTAGGGTCTTTCCCTTTTTCGCCTTTTAGATTTCTCTCGCTTTTTGCAATTTCCGAGATTTTCTGAGATTTTTCTCGAGATTTTTCTCCTCTTTTTCTCGTGTTCCGCTCGCACCTATGACAGATTGGTTAGGCGTAATGTGGGCCGGAAAGACATGTGCCTGGTCCCTTCGAGGAAGCCGGCTCGCACTTCAAAGGCGGCAAGCGGACGCACAGAGCCCGGCGCAAGAGAAGGCATGTCTGGGGCACAAACGCCTACCTCATCGGCCTCGAGTACTCTTCCAAAGGCCATGCCTCGGGGACGGGGACCCAATGCCGACATTCTCGGAGCAAACTGGCTGAGTACGGGCACGATAATGTCCATCTGTCTGATGTGAGTGACCCGGAGGACTTGATGAGGGAGGCTAGCGTCTACGAGCTGAGCAGCGATGAAGAAGAAGAAGAATCGGAGGCCTAGGAGGTCTCTAGAGTGGATTAGGAACAAAAACAAACAATGGACAAATTTGATGCACATTTTGTTTATTTTTTTGCTTTATTTGGGCGCCGATGGGGCGAAGACATTGTATTACTGTTTTATTTGCTTTTCTATTTATGCTTTTATTAATTTGCATATTACTTGAGCCTCGGGGCAGTTTTTTGCTTGGAATTGGGGCTGAAACGGAGCCAAAATGATTTATAATGATATATAAATGCTTGGGTGACCTTTGAACATGTTTTTGTACAGGTCTTGGTTGAGAAAGTGGGGTGAAAACTCCCTTGGGCAGCAACTTTGGTTGCTGCAGATTTTTTTCTGCAGATGGCAAATGTAGCCGTGCGGCATGGACCTGAGGGCAAATGAGGCCGTGCGGCTCACAGTTCTGTCTGGACTGGTTATTTTCTGAATAAAAGCAAGGCTTGGCCATTTCATTTCATTTTCACTCTAGACTTGTCCCAATTGTTCCCAGAGCACATATTGGACTTAAAGACACCATCTTTGGTCATTTTGCAATGGAGAAGCCCGTCAGATTGCAAAGGGGGAAGCGAGACCGTTTTCTGTCCGATCTTCAATCTTGGGTGAAACACAACTTCCAATTTCACAAGGGGCTGCTTGATTCTTCTTTCAAGATCAAGTCTTTATGGCATTTGAGGGATCTCCCGCCCGATTGGGACCTTTTGAGAGCAGCAGCAAGGTTTTGGGACGTCACGTTTACTGCTTTTCTTACAACGAGATTGACCCAACGCATGAATACTTCCGAGCCTTGATTGGGGGTCCCGAAATTGAGGCTATATCGATTCCGTTGATCGAAGACGTGCCGGTGGCGGCAAAGCTTGCATCTTTTCTGCAGATTCCTTTGGAAGAGGCTGAGGAGATGATAGCCCCTGACAGATTGACCTTTCGATATCCCGGCAGTGTTTGGGTCTCCGGCTATGGCCGCGACCACGGTGGCTATGGATGCCTTTATTCCTTGCATATTTTCTCGCTCTCGTTCACCGCCGAGTCCGTGGGGATCTGTCATGGTGGTCTCTTGGACATGGTCGAGACTCGTAGAGCCGGGAAGGACATTGTCCCACCGGTTTTGGGGGAGACATTGCATGGCATTGACAGATGGCTAGGGAGACCATTTCATGAGGTCTGGGAGTCCAACCGTGCCGACTTTATGGCCGCAGAGAGGCTCTGGGCTTTGCCATGTGGGCTTTGCCGACTCAAGGCCCTTCGGGTGATTTCTGAGAGGTGCACCAAGGCAACAGACTGTGGTAGCCGGGAGCCGATGATGGCTAGGCTATCCACTTCTGACATTCGCCGGTGGATACCTCATTGGAGGTTGCGCATCAGAGGATATTTCAAGAGTCCTATATAGTGAGGGTTCCGTGGTTCTCGCTGTCATCCTTTTACATTCCCCGCTTGGTATCCAGCAGTTCGGGCCTTACAGAGCCATTGAGCGATTGGGAGGACATCCGGACCATGGAGGTGATGCCATTGGATATGAGGGATCCATCCAGCCTTCTCATTCTTCTCGAGGGCTTGGACATACACCGCTTTCCCACCTGTGGCTATCTTCAGAGCAGGAAGAGCACCATCTTGACCACCGTCTACTGGACCGGTACGAGAGGGAAATGGGAGCGACTCAGTCATTTTCGGGGGAGAGACGTCAGCTTTATTTGGGCCGACCGCGACTCGAGTAGGACTCGAAGGGAGACCGAGGCTAAGGCGAGTCGCCATAACCGCCGGGTGACTCCGATCGAGGATATGGAGGCTCGATACAAGAGATTGTCCGAGGTCGCTCCTTTGACTGAGGCTCAGAGGGAGGAAGTGCGGACTCGTGCTCGTGTAGAAAAGGCACTTATTGACACGGGTTTGGTAGAGGCTCCAGTGAGGATACCGGAGATCGGAATGAGGGATACCGACATTATAGAGAAGAAGAGAAAGAAAACTCGACGAGGTCGAGGTAAAGGGAAGAAGACCAAAGAAGACTCAAATAATGACGACCGATGCATCTTTTCTTAGGATTCCCTTATTTCCATTTTGCAAACACATTAGTTTATTTAGGCATTTTTTGTATTTTAGATCTTTGTAGCAGGTTAGCAGAGTCAAGAGTAGACCGTGCTTGAACTCATCAAGAAGTTTTTAACTTGTAATGAACAAGAAATATTATCTTAGAAATTAATCAAGACACATTTCATGGAAATTCAAATGTCTTATTGCTTGGGACCCGTTTTATGAAAACTGAAATGCCCTTTATTTTTATTTATTGTTTAGGACGCACTTCATGGAAGCTTGATTGCCCTTTTTTATTGTTTAAATCGAACCATATACGGCTGCCTACGTTCCCCTTTTACAAGAAAGACTAAGGGGCTCAGGTCTTCGTAGTTCATTCTGGTGAACTATTTTTTTTTATGTGCAACCCCGTTTTTTGCCTAGACCGCCCTTTTAGGGTTTTCACTTAGCCGGGCATTACTCTTTTTGCACTAAGATTTTTTTTTTTTTTTTTTATGTGCAACCCCGTCTTTTGCCTAGACCGCCCTTTTTGGGGTTTTCAAATTAGCCGGGCATTACTCTTTTTGCACTAAGATTTTTTTTTCTTCTTTTTTTTTTTTTTTTTTATTTTTCTTTTAGACATAGTATCTTCTCGAGCTTATCACCGTTGACCGGGTGGACAAAGGGATTGCCGTCTGTGTCCGCAAGCTTCATGGCTCCTCCCGATAGTATCTTCTCGCACCACATACGGGCCGATCCAAACGGGTTCCCATTTTCCTGTGGGTTGTCTCGGTAGGGGGCTTCACTTTCAACACTAAGTCACCCTCTTTGATGTCTCCGGCCTTGACCTTTTTGTCAAACGCTCCGCCATTCGCCTCGGTAGGCTCGGGTGTGTTCCATGGCTTTTAGCCTTCTTTCATCAAGCAGGGCCAACTCATCATGCCGGCTACGCAACCATTCTACTTCATTGACACCGTTTTCCAAGAGGACCCTTAATGACGGGATTTCCAACTCCACCGGTAACACCGCTTCCATCCCGTAGGTTAGGCAAAAGGAGTTTCTCCCGTAGCCGTTCCGACAGACGTTCGTAGCCCCAGAGTGCCAAGTGCCTTTTCGGGCCAATCACGACCACGGGTGGCCATTTTCCTGATGATCCGTTCGAGCGTCTTATTAGCAGCCTTCCACGGCTCCATTAGTCTCGAGGTCCGTACGGGGATGCCTTATGGCGAGTGATTCTGAACTCGACAAGAACCTATCGCAGCCTTCCTTCAAAGTGCGACCCATTATCGGAAATGATCTCGCTGGGCACCCCATATCTCGCACATTATGTTTTCTTTGATAAACCGGGCAACCTTTCTGAGGTGAGGACCTTGTAGGACTTGGCCTCTACCCACTGGGTGAAGTAGTCGATGGCTACTAGCACAAATTCATGCCCATTGCTTCTCGCCGAGCTATTTTCCCTATCACATCAATACCCCAAGTTGCAAACGGCCAAGGAGTCGTCATGCAAGATGTCATGAGGCGAGAGATGGTTGAGGTTGGCAAACCGCCGGCACTTGTCGCATGCTCGGACGTGCCGGACACACCGTTTCCATGGAAATCCAAGAGTAACCCATTCTCGAGGATGACTTGCATCGTGGCTCGCATTCATACGAGGACCGCAGTGGACCATCATGGACTTCGCCATCAACTCTTTGGCCCTTTCTTGAGTGACGCACAAGAGGAGTGGTCCTTGGTACCGCTTCTTGTACAAAGTTGCCTCCTAGAATGACATAATGGGAGGCCAACCTTTTCAAGGCTTGCAAGATCTTGGCTCGACACCTTCTTTTGGTCTACCTTCTTCGTCTTTGAAAGCCGACTCTCCATCTTTGAGGAACCGGTAAATTTGATTGTACCAGGTTCCTTTATAGGCTCGGGTCCTGTGTCTACTTCACAAATGTAAAGCCGGGCTTCTCTTCTACCCACTCTGAAGGGTTTTATGGCTTTTCCCTCGGGGATCTCTACCAATGAGGCTAGAGTAGCTAGGGCATCTCGCGAATCTGTTCTTTTCCCTTGGCAAGTAGTGGAAAGGTCACTTCTCCGAACCGTCCACCAACTCCTCCATATGGGCATGATACCGCCGAAGATTAGGGTCCACGCCTTCCATTTGTTGGAGACCCGGTTGATGATCGTGGCCGAGTCTCCGTAAACTTCGAGCTCCTTGACATTCCTTTCTAAGGCAACCTCCAAACCAAAGAATGCAAGCTTCGTACTCGGCGACATTGTTCGTGGCAGGGAAGTTCAACTTGAGGGCTATTGGCGTGTGCTCATCTTTTGGATCGACCAGTAGCATCCCTACGCCATTTCCTCTTTTGTTAGCGGCTCCGTCAAAGAATAATTGCCATCGATTTTCAGGCTCAACTGCAAAGATCCCTTCATCTGGGAATTGGGGTTCAGGCCCACGGTCCTCATTACTGGGAAAATTTGCCAGGTGGTCTGACAACGCTTGACCCTTGATGGCCTTTTTGGTCACATAGTTGATGTCGTACTCTGCCAAGAAGAAGGACCACTTTGCCAGACGCATCGAGAGGGAAGGCTTATCAAATATGTACTTGATTGGGTCCATTTTTGAGACCAAATTCACAGGCGGGCTTGCATATAATGCTTCAACTTGCCGACTACCTGCACTACCCCGCACGTGTCTTTTCACATGCCGAGTAATTGAGCTCACTTCCCCGCAGCCTTCCTACCGACAAAGTAAATGGCATTCTCTACCCGAGAGTCTTTCTTCTCCTTAGCAAGCATAGCCCCAACCGCCGTATTAGTGACAAGTGAGATAGAGCGTAAGAGGTTTCGTCTATGTGGGGGCATAAGACCGAGGATGTACTAAGTACGCCTTGATCTGATCAAAAGCATCCTGGCATTCTTCTGTCCATTCTGTGTATACATTCTTCTTCATGAGCTTGAAGATGGGCTCGCACATAGTGGTCAACTGATTGACGAAACGGCTGATGTACTGCAACTTCCCCATAAAGCTCTTGACTTCTGTCTGGGTTCGAGGTGGCCTCATATCCATAATGGCTTTGATCTTTCGGGGGTCAACTTCGATACCTCGCTCCGTGACCATATACCCAAGCACTTTTCCCCTTGTCACTTCGAAGGTGCATTTAGCAGGGATTAGTCTCATGGAATGTTGTCTCAGCCTCTCAAAGAACTTCCGCAGGTCAACAAAGTGCTGCCCATCCTCTCCTTTGGAGTGAATTATCATGTCGTCTACGTAAACCTCAATCTCCTTGTGGATCATGTCATGAAAAAGCGCGGTCGCCCTCTTCGATAAGTAGCCCCTGCGTTCTTAAGCCCAAATGGCATCACCGTATAACAGCAAGTTCCCACCGTGTGGTGAAGGCCGTCTTTTCTTGGTCTTCCTCGGCCATCTTGATCTCGGTTGTAGCCCGCAAAGCCATCAACGAAGGATTTTACTTCGTAGTTGGCGGTAGAGTCCACCAGATGTCTATGTTTGGCAAAGGGTAATCGTCCTTGGGCCGGCCTTGTTCGTATCTCGGAAATTCACACAAAGAAGCCGCACCTTCCCATCGCTTTGGTTACTTGGCCACAATATTGGACAACCATGTCGGATATTCGATGACTACGATGAATCCTACCCGCGGAGCTTCTCAATCTCTTCTTTGACCTGTAGAGACCATTCTCGGCTTGATCTTCCTCGCTCGCTTTACCGGCTTAGCATCCGGTGCTAGAGGGATTCTCGTGCTCTACTATCGAACCTGTCTAGCCCCTGCAAGATATCCATGTATGACCATGCAAACACGTCGACGTATTCTCCGAGCGCATCGATCGCCCCGTCCCGTTCAACCCCTCGGGAAGAAGTTTCCAATCTGTGTCTCTTTAGGTTCCTCGACGCACTCCAAGTTCACACTTGTCAAAACCTCCTGCAGCTTGGGCCCGGTTTTCCTCTTTTTCGAAACCTGCTTAAAAATTTCTTTAATGTATTGTTCATTTAGTGTGTTTGCATCTTGTTCAAATGATTCATTATTAACTGTTGTTAAGTTTTGAGTTAATTTATCATTTGTTAAGTTGGCAATAAGAGGATACTCGTAAAGATCCGTCATTTCATTCAAAATAAGGGGAAAGATGACATCGATTACATTTTGATAGTCCTCGGGCGTGAGGCCTTCGGATGACTCGTGAGGACTGGAATTCAAAGATTCCCGACTCAACCGTATAGACGCTACCGACTGGACCCTACACTACTTATTGACTCTAGGGTATTTGACAAGGGTTGGACCGGGATCTCACTCCTTCTTGTTGTTGCCCCGGGGAGTAGCAGTCTTGTCGGCCGTTCTCATTTGGTGTGCATCCCGTGGGTCATAATTGCCTTTGTTGACACCATTTCCATAGGGAATACCTCGACCGATCCGGCGGAATCTCCTTTCGAACTTAACTTTATCCATCCGTACCTCCGGGCAAGAGGGACCAGCTTGTGCTCGGCATCCGAGATACAGCCTTTCTTCATCCCAAAAGTCTTTCGGCTTGTTCACTCTTCTCTCCACCTTTTCCCAAACAAAAATGGGACTCGATCCTCTGGGAGCAAGAAGAGCCATTACAAATACATTAAGCTCATCATGGGTGATGAAGGGCTCAAGAAACTTTCATTAACATGGCTTGTTTCACTTCAAACTCGCAATCTTCATAAGTGAGCCTTTCTTCTGTAATCTTGACCATGGTTACTGGTTCGATATCATAGAAAAGAGGCCAAGCTCTGACAACATTAACGAAATCAATTCCGACTATGGGCCCAAACTGTCCTTCCATGACGGCGGCATTAATCAAATCTTTCCACTTTCCTTGTAATTCAGCATAAGGAACATTGAATTTTAATGTCTATGATCTCCTGGATTTCCAAAGTTGATCGCATTCGTCTCCCCGAACTCAATCATGTTGACCTAATTGTTAGCAGGAAGAGGGTTCTTGACCACATTGGGACCCCGAGGCGGCTCCAGCTTTCCTTCTTCAATCAAGCGAGAGATTAGGAACTTCAGATAGGTGCAATCATTGGTGTTATGCCCATGATATTTGTGAAAACGACAATGCTTGGTTTCACCCATCCTGACACTGGGGTTCTTGGGTTTCCAATTTTCCAAAGGCTTTATCAGCTTTTCTTTCATTAGCACTTCCAGAATCTTGCTTAAAGGCATCTCCACATTGTCAAAATGAAGGGAGCGGAGTTTTTGGGAGACCTTGTTGTTCTCAAGACTTGGATCTCCATTGTCCAATTGGTTCCATTGTTGGGTTTGGCTGAAGGAGGCTACGACACTCTTTCCTTTGTGAGGAACCTGCGCCGAGCCGGGTACGGCCGTTTGCGTGCTGGTGGCATTGGGTTATGCTTGGTGGAGTCATTTCCTTGCCTGGTTCGATATCTTGGGTCAAGGGAGTATTGATACTCATCATGAGGTCAAGCTTCTCCTGCATTTGTTTCACTTGTTCCATCAATATTGCCACATGGGGGTCAACGGGGACTATGGAACTCATAACAGGACTTTTGTCGGCAGAGGGAACCATAGTAGCAGACTGATGAAACTGACGGCTGAATTCATTAAGTCCGGTAGGTGACAGCTGAAAACTTGAATCATCCTTTGGCAACTCGTGATTGCATTCAGGTGGGTATAGTGGCTTCAGAACATAGCCACATAGCTCGAACTAATTATGTGAAACTGGAGTATAGACTGGCAGGTATTGCTGGAACTGAGAGACAGGCGGGGTGAAGCTCAATCCATTATGAGGAGCTGAGGGCGATGGAGCCCTGATGAGCTGGGATGTTGGAAAGGACTGAGGAGGAGTGGTCCTTGGCAAGGGATTGCATGTGGATGGGGGAAGGTATTGGCTGTAGGATGGAAGGTCTTGGTTATAGGATGAAGGGACTAAAACCATCAAGCTTCAAGTCTCATCTTCGACTACCACCGAGGAGAACCGTTCGACTCAACTGTTACTTGAATTCCATGACGACGGAGTGCGTCGATAAGCATAGCTTGCTGTTCCTCATGAACCTTATGGGCATTTTCCAAAGCCAGGATTAACTCTTCCTTCCTAACCATCTGATTTCCTGCACCCTCACCGTTTTCGTCAAATCCGCCATTCCGACTCTCTCGAGCCGACAAACCGACGATTCGCCGAACCTGTCCGAACCTAAGGTTTTCTCAGACCTTTGAAAGCCGCTGACCCGGTATTCTCGCCCACTTCTTTCTCGCCGGGAAAGGGATAGGAAAGGTTTAGACTCGGGGTAGGTGTTTAGTGCCGAAGGCCTCAGTGCAATATGCAAATTAGAATCTTCCAAAGTTTACTTAAAATGTTGTCTTTTATTAATATATATTTGGTTGGAAAAAAGGATTTGCCCTTCTTTTTCGCAACTACTCTAGATCCTGGATCAGTGGGTTCCGTCACTACGTCTATAAGCCCCTCGTATTCCACCCGTATTTCGACCTCCCGGGGTGGACAGCCCGGGCGAGGGTCCTATAGGGCACGCGGATCCCACCGACCGAGAGTAAAGAACGCTCCTAACGGGTCAAGCGGGTCATAGGAACTTTCAACGCATGAGCGATGTGAATTATGGTCAAGGCAATACCGGGAAAGTCTCGTCTTTCAGCCTTAACGAAATTTTTGGCAGAGTTTCGCTTGAGCGAATGACATTTTGACTTTCGGTAATGTCCGAGAAGATAATAGGCATGGGTCGGGCGGTAAAAGCCGGATGACACAGTGTCACATTGAACTTCGTTGCATACGCAGTGCGTGAGTCAGAATCGAAGTCAATGCCGGGTCAAGATCTTGCCAATTTTTCCTTGTCGGAATTTTGACAGAGCTTCGCTTGAGCGAAAGATCTTTTGATTTTTGGCAAAGACTCAGTCTTGACTCTTACGCATTCCGTGCGGGTCAAGGTCAAAGTCAATGTCTGAGTCAAGATCCTACCAATTTTTCCTTGTCGGAATTTTGGCGTGAGTTCCGCTTGAGCGAAAATCTTGGCTTCCGTTATGAACTAAGGCTTGACCTTTACGAGGGTATGCAAGCTGGGCTATATGACACGGACTAGACCAAAAACCAACCAAAAGTCATGATTTTTGAAACGTGTGACACGGGACCGTGCATTGGTCGACACCGGCCGCCATGGGGAGGTTGGAATGATTCCGTGCGCGCCCTGAGCATCGTAAGGCTGTCCGTGACTGCAGCTGGAACCATCCCGGGTTTGAAGGACGTGCGTGCAAAGTGTATAGGATATATCAGGTGCGCATAGTGTGCGGTCTCCTAAAAATGTTCCTTTTTGAGTTAAAAACAGAGATTTTCATAAATGTGTTTTAAAGGAATGATTTTCGAGACGGGGAAAATGCAGCACGTAAGCACGTAAATTTTCTGGGAGCCCCAGTCAGTCTTGGAACTGAGTAGCCCCAAGCTGCTAGGACTGCCAGATTAACCATAATTTTTCCTGGTGGAATTCCCACTGAGGTCGCCCGGTCAGAATCCAAGGAGGATTGAGCTGTAGACTGCATGGATCAATTTTCCAGGTTCCACTCCTTTGCTATTTTTCGGGTTGTTTCCCGTTCAAAGTATGCACAGATTTCAAGATGCAAATGATGCAATGTAAGGCAAAGAAAGCAAGCACGATTAATGAAATCAGCGATGGGAGTCTAACCCGCTCAAAGGGAAAAGCTTTCTTTTATTTTTTTCAATTTTTTTTTTTCGAAAAGGGATACTGGTACGTGGGATTGTTAAACCACCGGTTATCCCAAGCCCCGGGTTAGGGAGCGATACAGAAGGTTAAGTGGTTTCCACCTATATACCTAATATCGATTTTTGTTTTGAAAATAAAAGCTTTTCTCCTTTGGGATATTCCCCAGCGGAGTCGCCAAACTGTGAATGTGTGCCCCAAATTTTGTGTATTGGAAATTCACGCGAGTTTGAAGACATCCGGTTTAATTTGAAAAACGGAGTCGCCACGCCATTTTGATTACCTCAAAACTTTGAAAAAAAGGTTTTATGGGTTCGGAGGTTAAGTTACCCCTTGGGAAGAACGGATCGTCGTTCACCCAAGGTGCCTTGCCGGAGCAAGTCTCCCAAGATTTCATTAATTGTGCTTGCTTGCGTGCTTTCTTGTGTGCATGTGTTTGAAAATAAGGGGGGGATGTCCCAAGTTGTCTTCCGGACGTACAAACCATTTATTGGTTGTCGCTCGGGATTTCTTGGATTTTATATATTCGGGATTTTGATCCCGTCCTCATCTTGGACTTGTGATCATTGCATTTTTAATCTCGGGACTTTGCATGATCGAGAGAATGACTCCCTTTTATAGTCACAAAATGAGGTTCTTTAGGAAGGAATGTCCTTAGCCCATCAATCCTACACTTTAAGACGGTCGAGCTCATATAGATGCTTCATACTCGTCTTAAGTGATAATCGGAGATATAGGGTTCAAGGTTGTCCATTTCTAAAGAAATTATGAAACCTTTTATGGAAGAAATGATGTAAAGATAGGATCTTTTACACCGGTCCGTTCCAAGGTTGCTAATGGGGACATGGGGGAATGCATGTAAAAATGACATTTTTAGTGAAAAGATGACATTTTTGGGTTGCAAAGGATGCATTTGATTTAAAGAAATGATCTTTATTTGCAAAGGATGCAATAAGACATGATTTTTATGCAAATGATGTATTTTTATGAAGAAATTGGGATTTAAATATGCAAAGGATGCATGAAGATTGCATTTTTAAGAAGCAAGGGATGCTAATTTAGGATAAAGATATGATCTTTAATGCAAAGGATGCTTGAAAAAGGATTTCATGTGCAAAGGATGCATTTTTATCTTAAAGATTGGATTTTTATATGCAAAGGATGCATGAAGGTGGCATTTTTATGTAAAAATAGGGTTTTTAGGTGCAAAGGATGCACCTTTGATTCAAAAGATTACATCTTTAATGGCAAGTGTGATGATGTGTCGCCATTTCGCGGGAAAAAATTTCGATTTTTCGCGTTTCTTTGAAAAAAACCAAATAAAACCCGGGAAAAAGAACGGAGTCGCCACGCCATTTTTGTTTTAAGGGCCAAAACTTTGAAAAAAGCCCGAGATCAGAAATTTGGGTTCGGAGGTCATGTTACACGCCGGGAAGGACGTTAGTGTGCACCCGGAATGCCTCGTAAAACGAGTCTTCCAAGCTGAAAATCATTTGTGTGTGTGTGTGTGTGTGTGTTTTGGCCAAAATAAGTTAAAACTCAGAAAAGTAAAAATTTGGATATCTTTTTAAGACTTTAAACTGATCCCATGATTTTTTGGAAGATTTTTGGATTGAGATTTGGTACTCAAAAGACCTTTTGAAGTTGAGAGCCATTTCTGCCAGAATGAAAAAGGCAGTGGACCTTTGATTTTGAAATGGATTCAAGGGTCTTTAAAATTCATAATATGGATAAACTCAGAGAATGAAAGTTGTTCCAGACACCTTAAATAAGATTTATGTGAAGGAATTTTCCATTTTGGAGAATATTTTAGGGGTCAAAACCTTCTGGAAATCTCAGATATACAATCTGGATTTCCAGAAGCTGATGAACTAGCCTCTGAAAGAAAATTTGAAAAGAGGAGTTTTACTCACCCAAAAAATAAAGTAAAAATATGTATGGAAATATCTGGATGTTGGCTACAAAAAGTGTTTTGTGGTCAACACCAAATTCCACATTTATCTGTGTCCAAAAAATTAGACCATGGACTGAGATCTGAGAAAATTGCTACTGGACAGCAACTTCTCAGGAAAGAAAATATGATTTTAAAGGGGGTTTTGCATCCATGCTTGTCCCCATTTCCCTAGGTTTTGGTTAGTGATCACTTGACATTTTAGTGATGAATCAACTATACCAAACCATCCTTGGGGTACATTAGGACTAAGCACTTCATTTGCTTGGGGAGGGGAATTTTGTAAAGATGAATTTAAAGAGAAAAATCAATTTAGAGATTTAAAATGTAGACCATTTGAGATGGTCATTCATGAAGATGAACTTCAAGATGACCATCTTGGGTCAAAACTTAAGTTAAACTAGACATCAAGTAGATCCAAGTAAGAAGAACAAGATGAACAAGAAGTTAAAAGAGAATTTTAAGGTTTTGAGAAGGAGGGCTTTACCAATGGTGACACCCTATCTTCCTAGGCTTGGAATTTGACTTGAGGAGTATCAAGATTTGGTGTTTGACTTGAGGAGTATCAAGATTTGGTGCTTGGATTTGTGTTTGAGTTTGATTTGAGGCTTGAATATGCTTAGGGTTTGATGATAGAGTTGGTCAAAGAGAAAACAAGTAGATAACACTTAAGTCCCCTATGTTTTCTCTCTAATCCTCCTCTTTGGTGGTGGTTTAAGCTTGAGCTTGTGTGTGTTTAAGGATGATTTGAGAGTGTTTGGAGTGGGATTGGGAAATATTCAAGAGAAAATTGTGGCAATCTAAGGATTCCCACTGTTTTCTCTCTATATTTCGCCAGAGTTTCATTGCTGTGATCCAATTGTGTTGTGTAAACTGAGAGAGGAGGGTTCAATTTATAGGACACTGTGAGTGTCAATCATATCCGCGCGGATAGGGTTCGACGCGTGCACTGTTTATCTGCATGCAGTAGGCCGTTGGACGGGAGGAATATTTTCGAAAATTCAAACCGATTCTTTGTTTTTCAACTTTCTTAATTCGGATTTTTCCAATTTCTTTTACTTTTTGAGATTCTTTTCTTGGTTAACTTTAAATGGCAATGCCCATTTTACCCTTACTTTGTTAGAAAAGTTAGGAATGTTAGAAATTGTTGGAATTGTTATAACTTTCGTTAATTTTCTAACGAAAATTCTAACAAGCTCAAATTGGAGCACTTACAGTAGCCCCTCGGCGACGGCGCTTTCGAAGGAAGCGGGGTCGTCGATAAGAGTAAGGCTCCATATTTGGCAGGATGATCGAGTTATCGGGTGGCTGAACCTAGCGATAGGCTACCTACGTATCCCGAATGGGAATCAAGCCGGCCGTAGTTCGGGTCTTTGACCCTGGAGATGATGGCGTTTTAGGTACCTCGAACCTTGATGATGGCGAGCTCTGCAGTCGGTTGCTGGAGAGAAACTCTGCTGGGGATAAGAGATGACCATTTTGGTCTGATGGCTGAAATTGTATATCCATACTGCTGGGGATAGGAATGACCATTTTCGGTCGGATGGCTATCTGCTCTGCTGGGGGTAGGAATGACCATTTTCGGTCGGATGGCTTAGAGTTGTATATCCGATCTGCTGGGGATAGGAATGACCATTTTCGGTCTGATGGCTGAACCTAATGATAGGCTACCTACGTATCCTTAAGAGGAATCAAGCCAGTCGTAGTTCGGGTGTTTAACCCTAAGATTGGACTATTTTTGGGAAGTCGCCCTGAGATCTGACTATTTTTGGGAAGTCACCCTATGATCTGACTATTTTTGGGAAGTCACCCTAAGGTTTTGACTGTTTTTGGGAAGTCGCCCTATGGTTCGACTATTTTGGGGAAGTCGCTCTAAAATCTGACTATTTTTGGGAAGTCACCCTATGATCTGACTATTTTTGGGAAGTCGCCCTGAGATCTGACTATTTTTGGGAAGTCACCCTATGATCTCACTGTTTTTGGGAAGTCACCCTAAGGTTTTTGACTGTTTTAGGGAAGTCGCCCTAAGATCTGACTATTTTTGGGAAGTCACCCTATGATCTGACTGTTTTTGGGAAGTCACCCTAAGGTTTTGACTGTTTTGGGGAAGTCGCCCTAAGATCTGACTATTTTTGGGAAGTCACCCTATGGTTTGACTATTTTTGGGAAGTCGCCCGGGTAATAATTTTGGTTTGTCGAATTAGGGGATGATTACGATTTGTCGCTTTCCTCGTGTTGTGTGTTGAAATCGAAGTGATAGCGTTTTAGGTGCCTCGAACCTTGATGATGGCGTTTTAGGTGCCTCGAACCTTGATTTGAAGGGATCGGTCTTACTTTTGCTGCCGAGGATAATGGGAAAATAAGCGGGATTCCGTTAACTTCGCTGGGGATTTTGTTAGCCTAAGTTGGAGTTTAGTTCAGAGTATGAACCTAAATGGGGACCTAGTTCAGAGTATGATTCTAAGTCAAGGTTTAGTTCAGGAGTATGAACCTAAATGGGGACCTAGTTCAGGATTATGATTCTAAGTCAAGGTTTAGTTCAGGAGTATGAACCTAAATGGGGACCTAGTTCAGGAGTATGATTCTAAGTCAAGGTTTAGTTCAGGAGTATGAACCTAAATGGGGACTTAGTTCAGGAGTATGAACCTTAATGGGGACCTAGTTCAGGAGTATGATCCTAAGTCGGGGTTTCAGTTTAGGAGTATGAACCTAAACGGGGACCTAGTTCAGGAGTATGATCCTAAGTCGGGGTTTCAGTTCAGGAGTATGAACCTAAATGGGGACCTAGTTCAGGAGTATGATCCTAAGTCGTGGTTGAGGGAGACTGTTTGAGGGCATTCTCGCAGGGGAAGATTAGAGTTTATGATGATTATCGGGGAAAAGGGGTGGCCAGAGTGTTGGTCAAGCGGCCGGACCTAGGGTGGTACCGCCACGTATCCTGAGTGGGAATCAAGCCTGGACGTAGTTCGAAAACTGCTGGGGATGGTCTTTGATGGTTTGACGGTATTTGGGAGTCACCCGAGGTTTGACTGTTTTTTGGGAAGTCGCCCTAAGATTTGACTATTTTTGGGAAGTCGCCCTAAGACTTGACTATTTTTGGGAAGTCACCCTAAGATTTGATGATAATGTTCTTTTAGAAAAGTAGTTGACTAAGATATGCTTTCATACCTGTGTTGTGCTTACCTGTAGCTGCCGGAAGGACTGAGGCTACGGCTGATGGTGATGAAGAGTTGTTGGATCGCCGTTCGTGGGACGGTTTCTGCTGACGATTTACTATCTTTGGAGGCGTTTTGACCTGAAGGAGGAGTTTGGTTAAGTCTACATCTTGCTGGTGATCGTCAACCTTGTAGAAGTTGTTGAGCTTGTCTTCACATTGGGACTTCTTGCTTTTGAGAACTTGGTGTCTCTGACCGCATTGTATTTGAGAACTTGGCGTCCCTGACCGATTTGTATTTGAGAACTTGGCATCCCTGACCGATTTGCATTTGAGAGCTTGGCGTCTCTGACCGTATTGTATTTGAGAACTTGGCGTCTCTGACTGATTTGCATTCTGAGAACTTGGCGTCTCTGACCGATTTGTATTGGAGAGCTTGGCGTCCCTGACCGATTTGTATTGGAGAACTTGGCGTCTCTGACCGGTTTGTATTTGAGAACTTGGCGTCCCTGACTGATCTGCATTTTGAGAACTTGGCGTCTCTGACCGATTTGCATTTTGAGAACTTGGCGTCCTTGACCGATTTATATTGGAGAACTTGGCATCCCTGACCGATTTGTATTTGAGAACTTGGCGTCTCTGACCGATTTGTATTTGAGAACTTGGCGTCTCTGACCGATTTGTATTGGAGAACTTGGCGTCTCTGACCGATTTGCATTTTGAGAACTTGGCGTCTCTGACCGATTTGTAGACACTGGAGGCGGTCTTCATATGTTTGTGGATGTTGGGGGCTGTTTTCATCCATTTGTGGACATTTGAGGTCGTCTTTGGTGAAGATCATCCTTGCCGAAAAAGGGGATTACGTTTGAATTCCTGCATTTGTTAGTGAAGAGGAAGATGCATATATGGCACTCATGATGACAGATGCATGCATGGAACCAAAAATGATTATGAGATGATGCATTTTCTTGCTTTCGAAGATGCACTTAGCCTAAGCTTTTGGCAGGGAAATTATGATTTATGATCTTTAATCACTTAGGATTTTTCCTATTGATTCAAGTTTTGTGCATGCTACATGAGCCCTGGGGAGATTTTCGTGGGGATGCATGGTGATGAGAGGAGATGCATGTATCTGGAGACTGTTTGAAACAGATTTTGAGCAAGTGGGGGGTGAGAGCCCTCGATCGAGATTAAAATAGCGGCTGTTGATGAGGTTTTATTAATAGTATCGCATGGACCTCAATTTTGATGAGATTGGATTCGGATCCCGGGTCTTGATTGGAATTTTCCCTCTCAATCTTGGTCATTTGAAGCTGATGCTGACAGGCTCTAAGGCACGTTTATATGAGTGAAGCTTCTCTCATTTGGGTGAGCTGTGACTTCGGCCGAAACCTTGTTCGGAGAATGTTTTGATGAAATTGCTAATGCAGGGAGAAACCCAGATCTTAAATTCCGATGCTACGGGAAGCTGCTATGTACCAAGTTCTGAAGCTGAAAATCTCGTTGATGATGTGACTAGACCTTTCTTGTGACTTGATAAAATTCAGGTCCAAAGGACCAGCTTGACAAAACCCCCGGATCCTGAGTAGGCAAAGTCCAGATTTTGAAGAAGTGACTTGGCGAATCTATCTCATAGTGAAGAACCCAATGTGGACCCAAAGATGACTATAGAAGCCCCAGCTTGAAGAGCTGATACAGGAGAACCTGGGAGAACCGCTTAGAAAGCCCCAGCGTGAAGAAATTCAGAGTAGTCTTACAGAGGAGGCACCCATCTTTTCAGACCTTAGTCAACCAGTTACTGGACAAGACTCAGAAATGTTTACGTGCAGGGGCATATCTTTTGAAAAGTGGGAATTTCTCCCAAAATTGTGTATGACACTCTCTCTTTTGGTTTGACTCTTTTGAGAGAGTATAAGCATCACAAGGTGTGGAAAAGTGTATGGAGGCCCCTGCAGACAGAAAGACAGTGTTTGGCTCTATTTTCCTATGATGTAGAAAGAGAAGACTTGTCGAGACACTTGAAAACTTGTCTTATTCATGATGATCACAAGGCTGCTTAAAATCCTTTGTTAATGTTCGGGTTATTCAATCCCTAAATCTGATATGAACAAATATTTTGATTAATCACAAGGAGAAAACCAACTGATATCGAGAGTTAAGCTCGGAAAGTGTATAGGGACGATCCTTGATGAGACCGGATTTTTTTATTTTTTTTAATTTTTTTTTTGGGGATTTGTTTGTGATTTCGATCGGACCATTTCTGGTTGCCTACGTTCCCTCCATTATGAAGAGCTCAGGTCGCCGTAGTTCGGGCTTATCCCGAATGAAAAGAGAACGAATGTTGAAATTCGAGGATCTGAGGACCTTTGGGGATTTTGAGGATTTGGAGGATTGAATAACATATCCCCTTAGAGTGTCCATGAAAGACACGGATGCGAAGCCCCAGTGGGACATCCACGGCAAGTGTTTGTGGGGTAGAAATGAATTATGCTCACATCCGGTTTGAATTTGCACAATCTTTGATTGATGATTTTGAACCAAGATGAATTAGATTCTAGTTTAAGCAAGCAATGAAGCATTAATTTGATCCTGACATCGAGGATATTAGAATGAAACTGCTATCCGGTAGGGACTGTAGTTGGGTTTCCGGCTTCGATCGACCATCGGGTGATTTGGGAAATTTTGACCTCTTAAGATGAGAGGTCGGCCGGGCCTTTTGTCGAACCTCTAAAGATGAGAGGTTGGCTTGCGGGGATGTGTTTGGGAAATCTATGGCGGGGAAGATTAATTGCCTCTAAGAATGAGAGGTCAAATTTTGACTTTGGACGAAGGCGAGGGTAATGGGAGTATCCTCTAAAATCGAGAGGATGGCTTAGGATTGATTTAAGGTAATGGTGAGAGGAAGTCCGAGCTATCGACAACCTTTTGCGATCTTGCGAGAATTCAGGCTCCTTTTTGATCATTGGAGGGCTTCTTGAGAAGTCGGGGGACTTTTGAGGATCGACAATTCTTCTCTTCTTTTTTTTTTTTTGTTTTTTTTTTTTTTTTGTTTTTTTTTTGTTTTTTTGTTTTTTTTTGTTTTTGTTTTTTTTTTTTTTGACTTGGAGAGCCTCCTGAGGAGTTGAGGATTATCTTTGTCCTTCCTTCATGGCTTGAGATATTTTGCGCATCGCCGACTCTCGAAGCTAACTTCTCGGGCTCGCTTGGACTTTCTCTCAGTATGGAGCAAAAATGATGGCTAAACCGGGTTTCAAAACACGCCGATCTTGAAATGAAAGGATAGTGTTTAGTAAGGGTGAGGTAATGGCTTTCCTATGGGTGAAAGGTTTCAACCGCAATCCCTACTGGATGACCTAAATGAGATTAAGTCTTCATTGCTTGCTTAAGCTTTATATGAGAAAAGATCCATGCAAATTCATCGAGCAACGAGATGATGAGGATGAAAGGGATATGAGCATATGAGATGCAAGATGGGGAGTTGGTAAGCCCCAATTTGGGAAGGATATCAATTGATTTTCTCACTCCGATTAATTTAAATATTAATCATTTCAAAGAATTAGTGGTTGAGCAGCACAAGTGATCATTTTGGATAAAACCATTTCAATTAAGTGTAACGTGGGTGCACAAGTGATGTCTCGAGTCTAGCAAGAAGAGAAAAAAGACTTATATTAAAAGCTAGGCATTTAACTACTGTGTCCAAAAAGGACTACAACGACAAATGTCCAGAAGGACTTAGGTGACAGGAAGTACTAGAACCTATGAAAGTTGACTAAAAGACTAATTTAGAGATAGGTAGCCCCTAATCTAGTTGCTCTTTCTTTGGTTGGGTGCCCGGGGCGCTTGAGCTTTCCATTTTTACGCTAGCTTCCGAATCCCCTATTGCGGCTGGGCGGTGATCCATTACGTGCCCATGATGGTGGAAGTGGAGGGATTTGAGGCCACGGGCAGTGGAGCAAGTACAAGGTGTCCAAAGAAATGGGTCGGAAAAGTCACGGGGACGAACTTTGTTGGGAGCATATTGATGGAAGGAAGTGAACACAGGAGGACTTTGGGGGATATTGGGATCTGTTTGAGAGGATTTAGCGGCTGCATTTGGTTGTTACGAGTGGTAGAACCGACTTCAAACCTTTCTTTCAACTTTTGCTTGGAAAAGGCTTTCTTCTTTTCGGGAGGACGATCTTCATTTATCTCATCCTGATAGTCTCTCTCGAGACAGTTGAGACAGTCACAGACACCCCACCAAATGTGCTCAACAGCTGGGGTGGATTCGGGGCCTCAAGCCGAGCCGTGCTAGAATGGTTACGAGTTGAGCTAGATTGAGGAGATTTCTTCTTGGGCTTGTCAGGAAACAAATGGTTGGATTCCAAGGGGTAACGAGAGGCATTAGAAGACGGAGGAGCGAGGCACGTATTTGTCCTTTAGGGGAGCTCCGGTCGGTGGGGATTGTCAATGTCCCGAAATGGCGGGTGGCCTCTTCGATCCGGGCTCGTTGCTCATTACAGCGTTCCCGAGAGCCACGATGGCTAAACACACTTTCTCTATTGTTTAGAAATTTTACGGAGGCAAACCTTCATTCTCTCTGCTGGTATCTGCAAGATCGGTACCATTACGAGGGCACGGCGAGCTGAAGCATGCCAAATTGCTCCATCCCCATTGCTTTGTTGGGATGGCGGAGTTTTGAGCTGTTGGTTGGGGGCCGGTGACACTGTAAGTCGAGGGCGGGAGTTTCGACGGTAGTTACATAGGAGGTTGGTGGCGGCATCTGACATATCGGGACGATTGAGAGTGAGAGGATGATTTTCTTCCTTCTTCACGGTAAAAGTGCCGTCGGGATTAAGGCTGGCGGCCAAACCATGGCTCCTGAAGGCCTCCGAAGGTTGTCAATTTGAGCTTTATGTCGCGGTCTCATCTGCTCTACCATCTGGGTCCAATCTTTGGTGCATGCGAGGGATCTCGGGAGGATAGGTCTATCCTTCATTCTCAAATCCGGATTCAAGATTAGTCATCTGGGGATCTTTACCAGTTTCCACATTTTCTTTGGCATGCGAAGGCTCTCCGATTTCAATCATGTTCACTTGGTTATTGTTCCTTGGAAAAGGATTTTTGACTGTATTAGGCCCCTCGGGGACTTCTAACTTTCCTTGCTCTATCAAACCTTGGATTGCCTTTTTCAGGGGGACGCAATCTGTTGGTCCCAAAGGTGGCAACAAGGGTGAAAATACAGCTAGAGGGGGGGGGGTGAATAGCTGTTTAAAATTTTTCGCCCTCAATTTAAAACTAAACCTCTACGCTTACAAAACCTCTTGCAGTGTATTAGAAACTGCAAGTAGAGTTGTAAAATGCACAGCGGAATATACTTGATAAAATGCGGTTTTGAGATGGCGGTTTTGCAAGGCGGTTTTAGTGCAATTTTCTGAGCAGTTGTAAAACTGAAAGTGCAGTTTGACTATGTTAACTCCAAACACAATTTCACAACAAAGGATAACTATATAAGATCAAACACAGAGAAAGGTAGATAATTAGTAAGCACAAGAAATATAAATTCAAAAAGTAAGAACACAATATTTGGAGTGGTTCAATCGATAAACGATCTACGTCCACTACCAAGATGGTTAGTCTTGGATTTCTAAGAGAGATTTTATATTGAGTATTAGAGAGATTACAAAGTACAATAAAATCTTTTCTATGAAGAACAAATCCAAAACTATAACCAGTGTATCTCAAGTGAATAAACTATGTGTTTAAACAAGAGAGGTGTGTGTGTGAGAACAAGATCAAGGCTCTTTAAATGCGTGAGATGTAGAGCACAATGATTCTTGAATGTGTTAAGGCTTGATTTACGGAATTTGGGAATATTTCTTGAAGTATGAAGATGAAGATTCAAAGGACTAAGAATTTACAGGCGAGCTTCAACTTCGATGATCCACGGCAATTTCTCAATATTTTCAAGCAATCTTCAAATGGTGAAGATTGGGGGTATTTATACCCAAGCATCTCAAATATAGCCGTTGGACCACAGTGTTCAAGGACGGTACTTGATGCTTTCCCATTGGTCCAGCTGATATCCACTTTTGTCCTTTAGAGTTTGTTGGTGCGGTAAAGGCGATCGAGACCTCAGCTGCAATCAAGGTGGTTAGGACATCTGTCACCTTTATTAGATCTTTGCAGATCTGCTCTGACATTGGGTCACGTGACAAGATATGGTGGTTGACATTTAATATTGCTGACGTGGATTCCAAGGGATAAAAGGATTACTTCAAGAAGTCAATCATTGGAGCGGTTCTGGGGCAAGCGGTTTGACAAAAGGCGGTTCCACCAGAAGAGGATTTCCAAAAGTGCGGTTTGCACTTGATTGATCGAGCGGTTTCGAGATGAGAGGAATCTCGGGGCAAAAGGCGGTTACGCAGCGGTTACGAAAAGGCGGTTCGGGAACCCTTGAAGCTGCAATCCTAAAATCCAATGATTCTTGAGCCAGTCTTCAAGCCTAAATTTTAACCTATTCTATAAAATGGACTTAGCTAAAAAATTGAAGTCTAAGCTTCATTACATAGGGTCCTAAAGTCTTTAAAATAAATAGGAGGTTTTGGTATCAATCAAATCTAATACAAAATAGGAGGGTTAAAATATGCATACCCAACAATCTCCCCCTATTTGATTGATGCCATTACCTACTACAGCAAAAGCAAACATTATACTTGGTAAAAACATGTCCATAAGAATAATCATGGTAAGTCATGTCCCAAGTTAATGCACACACAAGCTTAAGCTATAGATTTCTATACTATTGAAAGATTGGAACTTACAACTTGAAAAGTATAGAAATGTATTCAGTGCACTTTAAAAAGTATGAGTTTAAGTTCAAAGTGCAGTTTAAACTGAATGTTTAAACATCAATTCAAAATAGTGATTTTTAAGTTGAAAAAATATATGAATGAGGTTTAAGACCATAAGCGGTTTCATTGTTCTACAAACAAGCGGTTTGATTGAACAAGGTTTTGGAACCATGATGCAATTTCCATTAATTCCTAAAATGATTACAAGTACAGGAATGAAGGAAAATTACAAGGTTACAAAAACAAACAAGGAAGTAAGTTGGACAAAAAGAAATACAATGAAAGTGCGGTCCAAACTTACCAAAGAGATTCACAAAAAAATATAAGGAAAAAGCGGTTTACTGCTGGGGCGGCTTGTTCACTTCATGCTCAGCTCCACTTGGCCCAGCTCTAGATTGGTCAGGAGCAAACGCTTTCCTCAGTCTTCTAACTTCCTCTGCGGTTCTGGTGAGAGTAGCTTCAAGCTTCTTCAAGGCATTTACAGAATGAGCAGAGGTTGAATTTGTGGCACCAACCGCTTTGGTATTTTCCACAAGGTTTTCCTTGATAATGTCAAGCTTTACATTGACAGAGGAATAAATGGAGTTGAAAGTTGTGTGGAGTTCCTCTTGAACTAAAGCGGTTTGGGCAATAATAGCTTGTTCCATAGGTTCAAGATCCATGAGATACCTTCGGGGAGGTTTTGAGATCATTGAGTTGAGCCAAGTGCAGAGTTGAATCCTTCCACGAGGTTGTCCAAGCGGTCGTTGAATTCATCTTGGATCTCATTCGGCTTGGCCTTCACCGCATCGACACGGTATCCGAGATTCACCTTGGAATCCACTTTGAAAAGATCAATTTGTTCCAAGACTTCTTCACGCGAAGAGTCGAAGAGGTGCGGATAACTTGAGATAATTGCGGTGCGGATTGAAGGAAGTCAAGGAATTTAGTGCTTAAGATACCCAAATCTTTTTCAAGGGAAGTGCAGAGCTTTTCTCCAAGAACATCTAACTCCTTCTTCAATTGCTCAACGGATGCCTTGTCTTGAGGCTTTGACTAAACCGGCTTGAAGGGATTTACGAAAGGCTTCGAAGCGGTTTGAATCGGGAAGCGGTTTGATCAGGATTGGCGGTTGAGGAGGAAGGAATTGCTGTAGATCTCTCCCCCTTAATGGCATCAAGCAAAGAAGCTTTAAGGGTTGCCAACTCAAGGGAGTGAGAATCCACCTTGGCTTGTAAAGCGCGGTTGGATGCAAGAAGGGACTCATTGGAGGCAGTCAAAGAGATGACATGGCCTTGGTTTATGACCAGTTGGCCTTGAATCAGATTGAGGGTTTGGAGAATTTGGGAGTATTCAGAGGGAGGTGCGGTTGAGGTTGTAGTTGTTGTGAAAGTAGGAGGCGGTTGGGTTGGAATGGTTTTAGGAGCGGTTTGGGATTGAGGATTTGTTTGAGGATTTGGTTGAGGAGGAGTCTTTTGGTGGTTGGGTGATTTTTGAGGAGATGGGGATTTTGAAGGAGAGTTTGAGTTGGAGCGGTTTGGTGAAGGTGAATGGGAGCGGTTTTGGATTGGAGAATTGGTTGGAGTTGGATCTTCACGAATGGATTTGGAAGTGGCATGTCCAGCAGAGTGCATAGGCTGCCTTTGTTGATAGGCTTGGGATGCGTAGGAGTTGGGTTAGAGTGTTGGGAATTTATGGAATGGGAGTGTTGGGGTGAGTTGTAAGGTGATTGAGAAGGATAGGGGTGAGAGTGATTTTACGGGGAAGGTGAAGGAGAGTCTTGAGGAGGTGATTGAGGAGGGAATTTGAAGGAGTGGGTGAGGGTTGGACGGGCTTGGATTTCTTGAAGGGTTGCTTCTTGCACTGCCATTTTCTTTCTCTTGGGTTTCTCCCACGAGATTGTGCGGTTTTGTTGGGGGAAGGGGTTATGGATTTGGATTTTGATGGGGATTTGGAAGGGGATATATGAGGTGATTGGACAGGAGATTGGATTGGAGATTGGGTAGGAGCGGTTTGATTGGTTGGGGGCGGTTGAGATTCTGGATGTGGTTCATTGGGTGAGGCGGTTCTGCCGGTTGTTTTGCCCTTGGTGATACTTCTCGGCTTGTTCCTTGGCCAATCTGTTAATTTCATCTTGGAGGACTTTCATCTGTTCCTCAACGATCAATCCATCCATCTTATCCTTGGCTCTTTTTGCCCTAGATACCAAGTCAGGAATACTTGGATCTTCTTCCTCTTCTTCACTATCTTCATCCACCAAGGCAAATTTCTCAGGTGCAGGTTCCTTGGATTTCTTAGATCTTTTGCTAGTGCCAGCTCCATCAGTAACATGCGGTTTTGGAGTTGGAGCGGTCTTGGCCTTTTTCTGAGGCGGTTCAGCTTTTGCTGGCTGCTTCCTTGACCGCTTGGCTCCTTTAGCTTTTGGAGCGGTTGAGGGATCTCTCAACTCATAAGGTTCCTTCTTGGGGTAGGTATCTGCATCATACAAGGATTTGTATAATGCATCTCCATTTGCGTATCTGAAGGTATGGCAAGCAAGAACACCCAGAGAATCAAAAGAGCAATCTACCATCAGTTCAGGATTCTTTGTGACCAAATCATCCACATGCTCATAGTCCATCAAAAGTGCGGTTATGATCTGTTGAATGGTCTCCACCTCTCGAGCTTCACCTCTAACCTTGGCACAGTAGGTCTCAACACTGTTCTTAATTTCCAAGAAACGAGGATCCTTGGCTTGATGCGGCTTGATCTCCATGAATATGGCGAGAACAATATATCCATTGTTGGGAAGTGAAGTTATTATGATTCCCGATCTTCCCATGGTGTCCTCCCAACAAGATGACCAATGTGGCTCATCAGTTCACCAAAATCCTTCCTAGCAATCTTCTTGTATTTCTTGGATAAGGTACCAACTTTGGCGGTTGCTAGAAGCGGCATTGTCTGAATGACTTGATCAACCTCTATATGGGCTCCACCAACATTGAATCTGAAAAGCCTTCGATGTCAATGTAGTCAATGGAGAGCTTCTGTCCTTCTATAACCGCGGTCGGGCGGAAACTCTTTGGCCTTCATTGAGAATTACGGAATCCTTCTTCGCGGTTGAGTAGGCGGTCCACAATAGATGGAACAAAGAAATCCTGCTTCTTTGTGAACAGCGGTAGGATTCCTGATACTCTCAGCTTCCTCAGCAGCTCCCTTCCTAGAGCATCAGATTTGAGCTCTGCCTCATTCACTTCCCAACCTGGAAGGAAAGTAGTAGGATCCTACAAAGAATAATGGTAAGTGTTAGATCCATTTTTGTATTCATAAGTTACAAGCGGTTTGAGCACCAAGCGGTTTAGCTTTAGGTGCGGTTTTGAAAATAAAGATTTCAAACCACAAGTAATTTATGAATACTAAAGAAAATGAGGAGTTTTGAGAACAAATATTACTTAAGTACGTGGCATTGTAATCCAATTTTATCCCACACTGCAAGCGGTGCTTAGAGAGGAATTTTATGGTGTCCAGCCTATATACTTAAGAAAATCTCAAAAATAGGAAAGGGAATAAACAGCATGCGGTTTCTAAAAGTTTGAAAATGCGGTTTTAGAACATGCGGTTTAAGAGAGGAGCGGTTTGAAACAGAAAATCCTAGGCGGTTGCATACAAGCGGTTTCAAACCCAAAGGAAATCCAAAAATCTGAAAAAGTTGGAAAATTTTCTAAGTGTTTGAAAAACACTATTCAGATTTAAGGCATCCAAAACATGTGATTTTTCAAGAAAAGTTCATGGGTTTCATGAAGAACACGAAGAACATTCATGAACACCAAGAACAGAGATTTTCAAAACTTAACCAAAATCAACAAATAACATATCAAAATTATCACTTTGGGAAGAAGATTAACAATATATCATTAAAATTACAACCTTTACCCAGAATCAGTCATAAACATCAAAAATCAAAAGTGGGTTTTCGAACCATAAAAACTGAAAATCACAAAATAGGTGTTCATAGCATGGATGGATCATGAAATAAGTTATATATAATTAATCCATGTACAAAACCGAGCAAAACCCAACAATTATCAACAAAAATGGTCAAGAAACAAGATCAAAATCAAAAGAAGTCATGAACTGAAGAATACGAACAGACTATGTTCATCCATGGCAGTTTTGACAAAAGAAAATTAAGAGCTAGGGTTAGAAATTGTTTACCATTTCCAAGATAGGTTTCTTGGGACCTTTTGGAATGTGAGAAGCTCTTTGGCGTTTTGAAGTTGATGGTTTTGATGAAGAAGCCATTAACAGTTTAAGGTTTTGAAAGTAGGAGTTTGTAGAGAGTTTTAGAAAGAGAGAGTGAGAAAGTTGGTAGAAGAAGTACGGTGAGCAGAGAGAGTTTGCAGAAAAGGTTTAGGTTTCACCAAACAGGGTATATATAGGGTGAAGGGGTGGAGGCAGTTGGTCAGAAAGAATGATTGAATTAAACCAACTGTTACACCCTTTCACCTCCTGCACATCTCTCTATGACGGCTGACATGAGGGCTTTAAATGCTCATGTCCCCTTAGCATTAAATGCTCTAAAAATTTAAATTTTTGAGGGAAAATATTTGCAAAAATACCCTTATGACAAAATAAAAATTAAAAATAAATAAAGAATTTGAGCAGTTTTTTTTTTTTTTTTTTTTTTTTTTTTTGGTAAAGATAAGCAATAAAAATAGACGGAGATTACTTCATGTTGAAACGCGGTTTTGATCCAAGCGGTCGAGGCTGCATGAGCGGTTTGGAACTTGCGGTTGTATGCGGGCGGTTGGGCGCTTGCGGTTTTGGAATGGGCGGTTTCAAGCGAGGCGGTTTGATTCCAAGGAATTTCAACCTAATCTCAACAAACAAGTTAGCATATAAAGAGTATGGAATTTATTTAAGTTCAAGCATACCCATTTCTCCTCTGAGAAAAGAAAATCTCTTGGAGTCAAGAGCCTTTGTGAGGATATCAGCAATCTGGTTGTCTGTCCCCACATACTCTAAATGGATATTCCTCTTCTCCACATGGTCTTTGAGGAAATGATACTTGATATCTATATGCTTGGTCTTGGAATGCATGACAGGGTTGTTGGAGACTGAAATAGTTGAAGTGTTGTCACACATGATAGGGCAATTCCTTCATGGATTCCATAGTCCACCAGCTTCTTTGCTTCATCGAAGGATTTGGCGGCAACAACTTCCAGCTGACAATATACTCGGCCTACGTGGTTGACACTGGCGAAGCTTGCTTCTTGCGGCCCAAGCAACTAGTCTATTCCCGAGGAAATGACAAGTACCACTAGTGCTTTTCTGTCAATAGTACAAAGTGCATAATCTGCATCTGAATAACCTACAAGATCGAAGTTCGAATCTTTGGAATACCAAAGTCCAAGGTTAGTGGTTCCGGATAAATAGCGAATTATACGCTTGGCGCAATAAGATGCGCTTCTCTAGGATGCGCTTGATAGCGTGCACATACACGGACACTAAACATGATATCGGGCCTACTAGCGGTTAAGTAAAGTAATGAGCCGATCATACCTCGATATAAAGTCGATCAACTTTCTTACCTTTGAGATCTTTATCTAGCTTATTGCCGGTGGCCATAGGAGTATCATATGCTTTAGCATTTTCTAATCCAAACTTCTTTATCAACTCCTTGGTGTATTTGGCTTGGTAGGAAAATACCTTCTTCGCATTGCTTGATTTGAAGCAGGAAGAATGTTAATTCTCCCATCATGCTCATCTCAAACTTGCTTTTCATTAGCTTTTCAAACGCTTACAAAGCAACTCATTAGTAGAACCAAAAATAATATCATCGACATATATTTGAACAAGTAAAGTATGCTCATTATATTTGGCAATAAAAAGAGTTGTATCAATTTTACCTCGTTTAAATCCTTTTTCTAGTAAAAATTTAGAAAGAGTCTCATACCATGCCCTTGGAGCTTGCTTAAGTCCATACAAAGCTTTGGAGTTTGTAGACATGATTGGGAAATTTGGAGTCTTCAAATCCGGGTGGTTGGGCAACATACACGGTCTCTTGCGGTTCGCCGTTGAGGAAAGCACTCTTCACATCCATTTGATATAGCTTGAAATGCTTGAAAGAGGCGTAGGCTAAGAAGATTACGATAGCTTCCAATCTTGCAAGCTGGAGCAAAGGTTTCGTCATAATCAATTCCTTCTTCTTGCCTATATCCTTGTGCAACCAACCTTGCTTTATTCTAGTGATGCTTCCATTCTCATCCATCTTATTCCTAAATACCCACTTAGTTCCTATCACTCCTTGATCTGAGGTCTAGGCACCAAAGTCCAGACCTTGCATCTTTCAAAGCTGGTTGAGTTCTTCTTGCATAGCAACGACCCAACTGGAATCTTGGAGTGCTTCATCAATCTTCTTGGGTTCAACTTGAGATAAAAGAAGTATGTTCATCATAATTTGATCTCCTTGTTTGAACAGGAAAAGCAGATCACCAATCACATTTGTGAGGGGGTGGCTAGCGACTTCACGAACCTCAGGGGTAAGTCTGGTTGGGCGAGGTTTCTTTGAAGATCTTCAATTGGAACATCGTTAGATCCTTGGCGAAGTCATGGAATGTAAGTTGACGAAGAGGTTCTATAAGCTGGATAGGGAATTCTCAACTTCTTCTTCCCTAGGAGTTGCATGCAGGTGGGAACTTCAGGTGCGGTTTCAAAATTGCGGTTTTGGGGAATTTCGAGTTGAGGGTCTTTGGATTTTGCGGTTGAGGTTCGGGTGCGGTTTGAGATGGTTCACACTGGTTCATTATGCTCAACAAAATCATCGGCAACATTTGGAGCCAAATGTGGCTCAAGGAGAGAATGCTCATCAAAAGTAACATGGACGAGACTCTACTATTTTTAAACTAGTTTTATTGAAAACACGGAAAGCTTTAGAATGTTTAGCATACCCAACAAAAATACCTTCATCGGCCTTGGCTCCGAATTTACCTCTATTTTCTCTTCCGTTGTAGAGGACAAAGCATTTGCGGCCAAAGATCTTGAAGAATGCAATGTTGGGGGTTCTTCCTCGCCAAAGCTCATAGGGAGTCTTATTATAGGTTTTGTTGATGAGGGAGCGGTTACGAGTGAAGCATGCGGTATTGATTGCTTGACCCAAAAATGCGAGGTAGCTTCGCTTCGGATATCATTGTCTTTCCGGCCTCAATCAACGTCCTATTCTTCCTTTCCACAACCCCATTTTGTTGTGGAACACCAGTTGTGGAAAAATTGTGATCAATCCCATGGTCATCACAATGCGAGCAACACCGTTGTTCTTGAATTACATTCCATTATACGATCGAACACTAACGATGTCATCTTCTTTTTGAGTTTGGAGCCGTCTAAAGAGTGCAGTGAGAATCTCATAACAATCATCTTTGGAAATCATCATCTCAACCCACGTATATCTTGAATAATCATCCACCACCACTAATGTATATCTATTTCCTCCAATCTTTGGCGGTGGTTACGGGTCCAAACAAATCTATGTGAAGCGGATTGTAAGCATCTTGAAGTTGAAGGAGCGGTCTTCTTTGGTGAAAGACGACGCGGTTTGCTTACCAAGTTGACATGCACTGCATTTCTCTGGATGATGGTCAGCCACTTTGGGTAAACCACGAACGAGGTTTTCCCTACCAATCTTTGCAAGATACTTGAAGTTCAAGTGGCTCAACCTCTTGTGCCATAGCCAACTATTTTCGCTCACATTCTTAGCTACAAAACGGAGATTAGTAATACTACATGCGAATTTAGATCAATAATGTAAATATTACTCTTACGAATCCACAGTGAGTAGGGTGACGCCGGAAATGCTATCTTTGATAAAGCAATTTGATGACGTGAAGTTGCAAAGCATTCCTTTGTCGCAAAATTGAGAAATTGAAAGGAGGTTGTGCTTGAGTCCATCGACAAGAGAAACCTTCTCAATAGTTAGGTTTCCTCTCCTTATCACACCATATCCAATGGTTTTGCCTTTGTTGTTATCACCAAAGGTTACAGATGGACCACTTGCTTCAATGACATCTTCAAGTAAAGATCTATCTCCAGTCATATGTCTTGGCGACCCTGTCGAGATACCATTCATTATCCTTGGAGTGACCGGCCATGAAGCGAGAGGACCTGAAATGTAAACATTAAGAACGAGGTCCCCCTTTATTCCTTGGAGTCCTGAAGTTAGCAACCCTTTACGACCCACACCTTTGTTTGACGAGAAGGAGGTTTGCTCTTCTGGCATTGGATGTGAACCGCAAAAGGCATTCTGCGGCCTTGTGACCTAAACCATCACACACAGAACATTTGTAATAGCTACAAGCTTCATGAGGTTTTACTAACTCCTTACTCTTCTTAGGAGTTGCATGCGGTTTTGGACAAGGAAGCGGTTTGGGAGGAGCGGTTCCGGCTAACATTCCGAGTGATACGAAGGAACGAGGCTTTGGTTTGACCACGTATTTTGCAGGAACGCTATTCACTGCTTTTGAAGGCGGGAGGAGCGGTCGAAGAAGAAGCGCGGTCGGACACAGAGTTAGCAGAACCGCCTTTTCCACCGAAGCGGTTGGAGCGAGGATTCTACCAATTCCATAAGCCATTTCCTCTTCGGTGCTTCCACAGAATTCTTAGGTTTTAACACGAGAATTCTTCCCATATTGCTTTCCTTTAGGGTAGACATAATTTACTTGTCTTCCTTTACCCTTTCCTTTAGCATGCTTCCCCTTGGGAATTTCTTTAGTTAGTTCCAAAAATTCCTCATCCTTTTCACTCGAGGATGCACACTTCTCCTCTTCCTCGAGATCAAACCCTAGACCATCCTTAGTTCCGGGAGGAACTTGGAAGTCCAAGATTTTATCCTTGGTGGATTGAGACTTGAGCCACGAATCAATAATCTTTTGACGATCGTCGATTTGGGTTACCAAGTCATCATTCTGAGTTGAAGTGCAGCAACCTTAGTTTCAAGGATGCGGTTTTGATCGGCAAGAGGAGTCATCTGTTTGATTTGGTCCTTAAGATTAGAGATTTCGAGACCTCATCACGGTTTTCTCCGTCTTGTACGATTAAGTTCATCATGAGCTAAGCTTAAGGCTTTCTTAAGATTTGAGAATTGATGGATCACCATTTCGGCTTCCTTGAACATCTTTTCATGTTCCATGGGAGAAACCTCTTCCACCACCTTTTTCAAAATTTTCTTTGGAATAGCTTTTGAAGGTGGAGCAGTTTTAGATGAGAAAATGGGACGTGAATACGAACAATTTCCTATCTTAACGCTAGGAGTAAGTTTAATATCATCATCCAATTTATAATTTGGAAGTTTTGCAAAAACCTCCTTTTCCTCCATATCATGCAACTCAAATGATTCGAGAATGCGAGTCATCGAAGCGTCTGCAACTAAGCGAGAGGTTAACCTCTTCGGTTTCACCGTCACTTCCATCCTCGAGAATCTGTTTCAATCCAAGTTGCTAATTCCTTGGAATTCTCTTCCTCCTCGGCAACCATTCCCTTACGATGAGAAAATTTCGAAGGAAAAGTTTTCTTTTTCATATATTCATATTTAAGGTGTGGACACTCGGATGCAAAGTGGCCGGGTTTCCTACGGTTGTAGCATACCAAGTCACTCTTCTTCTTTGTATCTGCGGCCCTAGAAAATGTTGCGGGAGGTTTGCCTTTTGAAAATGATTTTGTGAAAGGTTTTGAGGATTTTCTAAATTTTTGAAATCTTTTCACAAACATGGCAAAATCATCATCATCCATCTCGATGAGTGATGAGGTTGATATGGAAGGATCAGTGGTTTGATTGGATGTGGATGGTTTCTCTTCATGTTCCACTACAGACATATAAAGTGATTTGGTTTTTCCTTCTATCTCTTCAATATGATTTAATTTAAGTTCATAGACTCTAAGATTGGCATACAAGTTACTTAACGACCAAGTACCCAATACTTTGGAGTCTTCTAGAGAGGTAGCCTTATTTACCCATCTAGAACCTAAAGCAGATAGGAAAGTCATATTGATTTCCTTATCGGTTAAAGTTTTACCAAAGAGATCTACAAGCATTAACTACCTCAACATAGCGATCGTAGGTTTGACGCAAGGTTTCGTTGGATTTTCTGTTGAAGTTGTTGTAGGATCTTTCAACAGTGTATAATTTGTTTTCCTTGCACTCATCATCACCTTCGAGGTAGCTCTCTATGGCATCCCACATCTGCTTTGCAGTTTTGAGGTACATCACTTTCTGTAGAGTTGATACGGGAGGGTTCCGAAATGATGAACCTCGCCTTCTTTGTCCAAGGCAACTATTCTTTTCTCTTCATCCGACCACTCATCTTTTGGCTTTTTGACCTCTGGAGTTTCAGCATTGGTGGTTGCATCAGTGTTAGCCTTCATTGGAATTAGAGGGCCATTGATCACGCATTCCACCAGCATCTCATCTATGGTTTCCAAATGAATAAGCATTCGGCACTTCCAGATGTCAAAGTGGTCTTCGTCCAACATTGGAATGTGTGAATAGTTAACAGTAGTCATTGTCTTTGAGGTTGCCATATCGAATCGGCACACAAGCTGTTAAGCTTGAAAAACAGTGGTTTTAAAATGTGTTGGCTCTGATACCACTTGTTGGTCCCAAAGGTGGCAACAAGGGTGAAAATACAGCTAGAGGGGGGGGTGAATAGCTGTTTAAAATTTTTCGCCCTCAATTTAAAACTAAACCTCTACGCTTACAAAACCTCTTGCAGTGTATTAGAAAGCGCAAGTAGAGTTGTAAAATGCACAGCGGAATATACTTGATAAAATGCGGTTTTGAGATGGCGGTTTTGCAAGGCGGTTTTAGTGCAATTTTACGAGCGGTTGTAAGCGAAAGTGCGGTTTGACTATGTTAACTCCAAACACAATTTCACAACAAAGGATAACTATATAAGATCAAACACAGAGAAAGGTAGATAATTAGTAAGCACAAGAAATATAAATTCAAAAAGTAAGAACACAATATTTGGAGTGGTTCAATCGATAAACGATCTACGTCCACTACCAAGATGGTTAGTCTTGGATTTCTAAGAGAGATTTTATATTGAGTATTAGAGAGATTACAAAGTACAATAAAATCTTTTCTATGAAGAACAAATCCAAAACTATAACCAGTGTATCTCAAGTGAATAAACTATGTGTTTAAACAAGAGAGGTGTGTGTGTGAGAACAAGATCAAGGCTCTTTAAATCTGTGAGATGTAGAGCACAATGATTCTTGAATGTGTTAAGGCTTGATTTACGTTTGGGGAATATTTCTTGAAGTATGAAGATGAAGATTCAAAGGACTAAGAATTTACGGGCGAGCTTCAACTTCGATGATCACGGCAATTTCTCAATATTTTCAAGCAATCTTCAAATGGTGAAGATTGGGGGTATTTATACCCAAGCATCTCAAATATAGCCGTTGGACCACATTTGTTCAAGGACGGTACTTGATGCTTTCCCATTGGTCCAGATATCCACTTTTGTCCTTTAGAGTTTGTTGGTGCGGTAAAGTGATCGGACCTCATTTGCAATCAAGGTGGTTAGGACATCTGTCACCTTTATTAGATCTTTGCGGATCGCTCGACATTGGGTCACGTGACAAGATATGGTGGTTGACATTTAATATTCTTGACGTGGATTCCAAGGGATAAAAGGATTACTTCAAGAAGTCAATCATTGGAGCGGTTACGGGGCAAGCGGTTTGACAAAAGGCGGTTCCACCGAAGAGGATTTCCAAAAGTGCGGTTTGCACTTGATTGATCGAGCGGTTTCGAGATGAGAGGAATCTCGGGGCAAAAGGCGGTTACGCAGCGGTTCTGAAAAGGCGGTTCAGGAACCCTTGAAACTGCAATCCTAAAATCCAATGATTCTTGAGCCAGTCTTCAAGCCTAAATTTTAACCTATTCTATAAAATGGACTTAGCTAAAAAATTGAAGTCTAAGCTTCATTACATAGGGTCCTAAAGTCTTTAAAATAAATAGGAGGTTATGGTATCAATCAAATCTAATACAAAATAGGAGGGTTAAAATATGCATACCCAACACAATCATCTGTCAGGTGCCCATGGTATTGATGAAAGGCACAATGCTTGGAGGTATCCAAAGGAGCATTGGGGTTTCTAGGCTGATAATTATCTAAAGGCCGGAGCAAACCTTCTTTTATCAATCCTCTGAAGATATTACTCAAAGGCATCCCAAAGTTTCCCAAACCTTGGAACCGGGATCCGGATGCATCAGGTTTCTTGGGAACAAAGGAAGTGGCATTGTTACAGTCCTGTCCCGTGTAGCTGATTGCCTCTTTGCCTTTAGCGGGAGCGAGAGAAGTGTTGGAGGGAGGAGCCCGATATCCGTAGGCGGGTGCGGCAGTCGGCTGCTGATTGTAAGCCTTTTCAAACTTAGCCCCAGAATTAACCATTGCACGCAAGTCAGCGTAGGGGAAGTGGCTGAGGGAAGCTTTCAAATGCGGCTTCAAGCATGACTGAAAGATGTCTAACTGCTCCTCGTCAGAGGGAGGAATGGCCATTTCACTGAGCTTTAAGTTCCACCTCTTATAGCAATCCCCAATATTTTCATTAGGGCGCTGCATCGTTGTTTGCAGGTCAACTCTATTTGTCTCCCACTCCAAGTTGGCTTTATACTTATCTGTGAAAGTATTGGTAATCTGTTCCCAAGTGGCCCTAGCTTCAGGCTGCAATCGAAAAAACCATTTCAAAGCCCCTGACTTCAAAGAGAGACTAAAGTAATTGACCAACTGCTGGTTTGTGCATCCCTTAGCCTTTATTGCCAAAGTATAGGTGTCCAAGTGAGTTTTAGGGCATGCACTCCCGTCAAACAATTCCAGAGTGGGCATCACAAACTTGTGAGGCAGGGGGACAATCGAGTCGGGATCTGTAGGCCGAAGAGCAGTGTTCTTTTTGGCAGTCAATTCAGCAATCTGTGCTTTCATTTCCTTGTGTTGCTCCATAAACCAAGCCAATTGGGGATCCAAAGGTGGAGCGGAAATGCCCGAGCCGATATTTGAGCTAGGAAGAGGACTAGCTGTTGGTGGTGCATTGGTGGAGGGAATACCATATCCCGGAGCATAGGTGAAGACCTGTCCTTGGCCCAAATTACCCTGGGGAGCGTAGGTAGGAGCTTGGGTGAAGGGATAGAACCCAGCGACTTGCTGTTGGCTTCCAATCGACAGAGAAGGTGGAGGCAGATCTGAGGTAGCCAGATGGCTTGGATTTCCGGAGTAAGGCCCATAAGTAGGCTTAAGTGTGGGCTGCTGTCCCAGTTCTTGAATTGCATGGTTGGTTGTGGCGAGGATGCATAGCAAGAGGATCTTGTAGTCTGGTGATTCGATAAAGCGGGATGGAGGCATTCGAGGAGGGATTCCTGGCGTGGCCCAGAACCAAGACGTGGCGGCATTCCGAACCGCTGGCCGGTCATTCTTTGTGAAGGTCCAGGATTGATCAGTCCCAAGCGAGGATGGGTCCCAACTTGCTGTGGCATTCCGAGGCATCCCAACCATGAGAGGACATTCCGTGCGATTTTGCCCCCATTGAGGAGCTGCTAACGATTTGTGCCGTCAGCTGCACGGACCGGTGGTCTGACCCAGAGATCGAGGAGCATGGGTTCTGGTAGCACCGAAAGAGGTTGGTGGTGGCATCCTGGAGTGGTCGGGGCGATCGAGATTGGGATTGGGGTCATCCTCTTCTTCTACAGTGAAGGTGTCATCGGGATTGAGGCTGGCGGCCAAACCATGGCTCTTGATAGCCTCCATAAGGTTATTCAGCTGTGCTTCCTGTCGCACTCTCATCCGTTGCGCTGGCGGATTCCACTGCTGTTCTGTCTGAGGAGTCCCGGGAGGAGGGGTGACGTTGTCCCCATCGTTACCAGCTGATGCAGACATTCTGAAACCCGGAGTCGGAACAAACGGTGAAGCTGACGATGCACTTGACTCTTCCCAACTGACTAAACGGTGACCCGGTGCCCGAAACCAAGCTTTGTGCGGAGCTGCGGGGGAAAGACACGAGGGTTCAGATGGTGGGATTTGAAGGAGGGTAGGTGTTTGGGCTTTAGGCTCATGCAACATGCAGTTATTTGTTCACGTTTACTTAAAACATGTTTTATTAACCTAATCGGTTGGAAAAGATTTCTCTTCTTTTTCGCAAACTACTCTGGATCCTGGATCAGTGGGCCCCGTCACTACGTCTATAAGCCCCTCGTATTCCACCTGTATTTTGACCTCCCAGGGTGGACGGCCAGGGCGAGGGTCTATAGAGGCAAGCGAGGTCCCAGCACCGAAAGAAAAACGATCCTAAAAGTCTGGCGGGTAATCGAGTCTTAACAAGCATTCGATGTAAATTACGGACAAAGCTGACGTCGAAAGTTAAGATCATGTCCGAGGGCTCGACGAAAAGTCGGCATGATTTGGACTGATAAGCGTCCACAATTGATCTTGACTTGTCGTCAGTTAAGTCGTAATTGGGCATGGAATAATCATTAATCCTTGATGACTCGGTGTCAATCTTGGGAGTCGGTGTATAATTTGTGCCGATCAGAGCCGAAGTCAAGGCGCCGGTCAATATCTTGGTCAAAGTCTCGCGGCGGAAAACCGGCGAGAACTTCGGCGATTAGGGTCCCCGAAAGATATTGAGTCGGTATGCCGACAAAGGCTTGAAAGGAAAGGTCTATACACGAGACGGGGCATGACACGGACCGGACTAAAAACCAGCGGGTCTCGGACAAAGTGTGTCACGGACAAGTGCATGGTCGACACGAGGCTCCATGGGATGTTTGGGTAGTCCTGTGCTCGTCCGAGAGGCGTAATAAGACCAAACGGACCGCGACAAGGATTTCCCCGGGTTAGGGACGTAGTGTGCAGTGTACGGTCACGTGCGCGTAGTGTGCAAGCAGTCTATCTTTTTTTTCTGAGTAAAATAGAAAATTTTTTTTATGTGTCTTAAAAATATGATGCATGATTTTTTTTTGAAAATTTTCTTTTTTTTTTGAAATTTTTTTTTTTGAAATTTAATGAACACATAAGCACATAAGCACAAGAATTCCGACAGTTAGGGACATTATTCCGACAGTCAAAATTTTGACTTTCTCCGAGGCGGCCAAAACAACACGAAAACTGTGCAAAAATCAACACACACACAAAAATGATTTTCAAAGCCGGGACGGAAGCTTGACCCTCAAAAGCTTTTTCTTTTTTTTGAAAACGGTGATACCGGTACGTGGGATTGTTAAACCACAATTTATCCCCGACTCGTGTTAGGAGGCGGTAACGGGAAGTTTAATGGTTTCCACCAATATACCAAATACCATTTTTTTTTAAAAAAAAAAAAAGCTTAGTTCCCCAGCGGAGTCGCCACTGTGATGATGTGTCGCCATTTCGCGGGAAAAAATTTCGATTTTTCGCGTTTCTTTGAAAAAAACCAAATAAAACCCGGGAAAAAGAACGGATTCGCCACGCCATTTTTGTTTTAAGGGCCAAAACTTTGAAAAAAGCCCGAGATCAGAAATTTGGGTTCGGAGGTCATGTTACACGCCGGGAAGGACGTTAGTGTGCACCCGGAATGCCTCGTAAAACGAGTCTTCCAAGCTGAAAATCATTTGTGTGTGTGTGTGTGTGTGTTTTGGCCAAAATAAGTTGAAACTCAGAAAAGTAAAAATTTGGATATCTTTTTAAGACTTTAAACTGATCCCATGATTTTTTGGAAGATTTTTGGATTGAGATTTGGTACTCAAAAGACCTTTTAAAGTTGAGAGCCATTTCTGCCAGAATGAAAAAGGCAGTGGACCTTTGATTTTGAAATGGATTCAAGGGTCTTTAAACTTCATAATCTGGATAAACTCAGAGAATGAAAGTTGTTCCAGACACCTTAAATAAGATTTGTGTGAAGGAATTTTCCATTTTGGAGAAGATTTGAGGGGTCAAAACCTTCTGGAAATCTCAAATATGCAATCTGGATTTCCAGAAGCTGATGAACTAGCCTCTGAAAGAAAATTTGAAAAGAGGAGTTTTACTCATCCAAAAAATAAAGTAAAAATATGTATGGAAAGATCTGGATGTTGGATACAAAAAGTGTTTTGTGGTCAACACCAAATTCCACATTTATCTGTGTCCAAAAAATTAGACCATGGACTGAGGTCTGAGAAAATTGCTACTGGACAGCAACTTCTCAGGAAAGAAAATATGATTTTAAAGGGGGTTTTGCATCCATGCTTGTCCCCATTTCCCTAGGTTTTGGTTAGTGATCACTTGAAATTTTAGTGGTGAATCAACTATACCAAACCATCCTTGGGGTACATTAGGACTAAGCACTTCATTTGCTTGGGGAGGGGAATTTTGTAAAGATGAATTTAAAGAGAAAAATCAATTTAGAGATTTAAAATGTAGACCATTTGAGATGGTCATTCATGAAGATGAACTTCAAGATGACCATCTTGGGTCAAAACTTAAGTTAAACTAGACATCAAGTAGATCCAAGTAAGAAGAACAAGATGAACAAGAAGTTAAAAGAGAATTTTAGGGTTTTGAGAAGGAGGGCTTTACCAATGGTGACACCCTATCTTCCTAGGCTTGGAATTTGACTTGAGGAGTATCAAGATTTGGTGTTTGACTTGAGGAGTATCAAGATTTGGTGCTTGGATTTGTGTTTGAGTTTGATTTGAGGCTTGAATATGCTTAGGGTTTGATGATAGAGTTGGTCAAAGAGAAAACAAGTAGATAACACTTAAGTCCTCTATGTTTTCTCTCTAATCCTCCTCTTTGGTGGTGGTTTAAGCTTGAGCTTGTGTGTGTTTAAGGATGATTTGAGAGTGTTTGGAGTGGGATTGGGAAATATTCAAGAGAAAATGGTGGCAATCTAAGGATTCCCACTGTTTTCTCTCTATATTTCGCCAGAGTTTCGTTGCTGTGATCCAATTGTGTTGTGTAAACTGAGAGAGGAGGGTTCAATTTATAGGACACTGTGAGTGTCAATCATATCCACGCGGATAGGGTTCGACGCGTGCACTATTCATCTGCTACAGTGTAGGCTGTTGGACAGGAGGAATATTTTCAGAAAATTCAAGCGATTCTTTGTTTTTCAACTTTCTTAATTCGGATTTTTCCAATTTCTTTTACTTTTTGAGATTCTTTTCTTGGTTTAACTTTAAATGGCAATGCCCATTTTACCCTTACTTTGTTAGAAAAGTTAGGAATGTTAGAATTTGTTGGAATTGTTATAACTTTCGTTAATTTTCTAACGAAAATTCTAACAAGCTCAAATTGGAGCACTTACAGCAAGGGATGCCTAATGCATGCAAAAGGGGGAAAGGGGGTATAAAGATATGATCTTTAACTATGAATGCCAAGTCCCAAGCAAAGATAATAACAAGATATGAAATGCAATGAGCAATTAAATCATATAGAGCAATTAGGATGCAAGTTTAGGGAGTGAGAGGTTACCAATGGTGGCCTCTTCTTCTTTGGGTGGAGCTAGGTGGAAGGACCAACTTCTAGATCTTCAAGGAGGAGGGAGGAGGCTTCTTGGCACCCTTTTTGGCTTCCTAACTTCGCAGCATTTGCTTGAGTATAGTGTATTGTGTAGTGGTTGATGATATTGTGTTCTTAAAATGGGTAGAGGAGGGCTCTATTTATAGGCAGTCTGAAAATAGCTAATGAGGCCGTGCGGCTGGAGGTCCTTGGCTAATGCAGCCGTGCGGCATTATCCCTTGTGACTCAGCATGTTTCTAGAATCATGCAAGGTGGCAAATTCTAGAACATTTCCTAATTAAGAAAAATGTGTTTCTTAATTAGGAAGCTTCCCCTTCAGCCCTTAATTGTTTTGGAACAGTTCCGGAATATTTCCGGAACACTAGAAAGGTCCGGGGAATTACCGGGAAACTTACCGAAATTGTCGGGAAATTTAATCGGAAGGCATGAGCAAAATTTGGGTACTTACAATATCCCCAGCATATAAACCCCGGCCGTCATCGTAAGTCCGGACCTCACCCACTAAACGGCAAAACAAACCCCGGCCGTCATTGTAAGTCCGGACCCCAAGGCGCAAATGCCTTCAAACACACATACCAAGGCACAAACGCCTTCGCAACAAACAAGTCATTTTCCCGGCCATCAAAGTAAGCCCGAACTTTTCCCCAGCGGACAAAATACAAGGCAAACATGCCTCCCAAAAATCAAAACATGAGGCAAACATGCCTCCCACAAACACCAGGTTCATACTCCTGAAACGACACCTCAGTCAGAGGACATAACACGTCCTCATGCACGATATCACCTCAGTCCGAGGACATAACACGTTCTCATGCATGACATCACCTCAGTCAAAGGACATAACACGTCCTCATGCACGATATCACCTCAGTCAGAAGACATAACACGTCATCATACACGACACAACCTCATTCAAAGGACATAACACATCCACATACATGACACAACCTCAGTCAGAGGACATAACACATCCTCATACACGACAATGCAACATTTCCAAACTACGATCAGGCTTGATTCCCATACGGGATATGTAGGAATCCTATCAAAGGGTACAGCCAACCGACCTAAACGGTCACCCACAGGACACCGACACGTCCACGCACAGAGTCTTAGCCAGAGGACATCACATGTCCTCATACACGGCAATGCGCTCACCATTTCCGAACTACGATAAGGCTTGATTCCCATACGGGATACGTAGGAATCCTATCAAAGGGTCCAGCCAACCAACCTAAATGGTCACCCACAGGATACCGACACGTCCATGCACAGAGTCTTAGTCAGAGGACATCACACGTCCTCATACACGGCAATGCGCTCACCATTTCCCAACTACGATCAGGCTTCATTCCCATATGGGATACGTAGGAATCCTATCAAAGGGTCCAGCCAACCGACCTAAATGGTCACACTCAGAACACCGACATATCCACCTCACTACAGGACACCACCACGTCCTCGCAAACCGACCAAAAGGGTCACCCTCTCTCCCAACAAGCGATCCAGATCAGGACCCTTATCTTATTGACAACCCCACTTCCTCCATAAGTGACGTCGTCGAGGGGCTTCTGTAAGTATCCAATCCGGATCGCTCCCTTTCGAGCACACGAGAAACACCACGGACTCACACAAACGTGATCCCGAACACCCGTAACCTTCAAAAACCCCCAAAAACCACCAACCAAATCAAGGTGGGACCTTTCTGTGATAAAATAAGGCAAAAGGACTTTTTAGGAATTTTGCAAAATATTTGGCCTACATAATGGTCCGCACGGACCATTTTGCACCCCAGACAGCATAATTGCAAAATCCCCTTAAAGTCCACGAGATTACCTTAAATCCAGGAAAACCAAAATTTTGGTTTTGCAGAATGGTCCGTGCGAACCATTTTGCAGTTTTTCCAACCCTATAAATAGAGGGTTCCCCCTCTCATTTTCTTCACACATCCATTCTCTCCTCTCTCCCCCAGCCTTTAGGCTCCCCTCTAAGTCCTTTCGAGGCACTCCCGATCCCTTTTAGTTCCTTTTGGGGCCTTCCGAGCCCCCTCGAGGTGCTCCGAAGCCCTACCGAGCACTCCCAAAACTATCTCGAGCTGCCCCGAGGCACTCCCGAGGCATCTCGAAGCCTTGTCGGTCCATCCCGAGGCATTCCGGTCATCCCGAGGCATCCCGGTCCATCCTGAAGCCCTGCCGAACAATCCCGAGGCATCCCGAGGCACGCCGAACCTCTGCTCGAGCACAACCGAAGATCCCGAGGCAGACCGAACCTCTACCGGAGTATAATCAATGATCTCGAGGCACACCGAACCTCTGCCCGAGCACAACCGACGATCCTGAGGCACGCCGAACCTCTGCCCGAGCACAACTGACGATCCCGACGCACGCTGAACCTCTGCCCGAGGACACACATGACACTCCCGAGGCACGCCGACGCTCTGTCCGCAGACACCGGTACATCCCCGAAGCAATCCCGGTCCGTTCTGGAGCACTATTCACACTCAAACACTATTCCCCAGCGGTAGACAGAGACGAACCAACATTGGTAAGGCTTCCTTCCCAAACCATTTCAATTCATTTCAATACATAGCATACAATGTAGACATCATATTCAGCATGCATTTTTAAAAGCACATACACACACACACATAACTTTTAAAGAAAGAGGGGGTATCGAAAGACTCGTTTATATGAGGCGACTCGGGTGAGCTCTGCTATTCTCTTCCCGAGGCGTACCTGACCTCCGAACTCAAAATCTCATCACACAACAACAATTTTTTAAACAAGCCTTTTTTCAATATTTTGGGCTAAATCAAAATGGCGTGACGACTCCTCCAAACAAACGCAGCGACACCTCCCAACTCGAACGAAAACCGCGAGATGCCGGGGTCCGCGCAGCTGGATCTGGGTAATTTCAGTAATGTGTGCCGTATTTTCGTGACGGACTTTTATTTGAAAAAAATAGACTTGTTGGGATGGACTTTGTGTGGGATTGCCATGTTGGGGTGGACTTTTTGTTTGAAAATTACCGTGTTGGGACAGACTTTTATTTGCGAGATTGCCGTGTTAGGACGAACTTTTTGTGAGTTGTGACATTGCCGCGTTGGGACGGACTTTTTGTGATTTGTTTTTTTTTTGTATATTTGCTTAAGTACTGTTATTGACGTACCTTTGTTGTGTTTACCTGCAGGGTGAGTTGTCGTCATCTGGGAAGGCGAAGAAGATGAAGTTACGGGGGTCCCTTGAGACCGTGGTTGAGGTGTGGCGGAATCCGCCATATATTTCCCTAGATGGGAGGCCTAGCCCTAGGAGGCTAGTCATTGCTACCGGGCTAAACGTGTTTATAGAGAACTTGGCTGGGATAGCAGAGACGCAGAAGAGCAAGGGCATCTTCTTGGCCTTGTCTGAGTACTGGTGGGACACCACGCACACCTTCCACTTTAGCTGGGGAGAGATGATGGTGACTCCCACGGACTTTGCGGCGATCACCAGGCTTTCCTTTAAGGGGGATTCGGTGAAGTGGCGGGACAGGATGTCTGATGAGGTGTTGGCAGAGCTGCTTGGCTTCGTGCCTTGGCCCCATAAGGGCTTAGGTATGGCGTACCATAATGTGGAGGCAAAGATTACGACCAACATCGGGGAATATAGCCGGGGCACTGGGTAGTGACGACGGAGAAGCTGGCGTGCTCTTTTCTGTGGTTTGCCCTCTCCGAGACTTTGTTCTCGAATCATGCCTCTTTCGCTTTTTTCCCTCTGCTGGAGAGTCTGATAGACTTGGAGAGGGTTTGTGACATTTCTTGGGGCGAGGTGGGCTTGTTTGAGCTCTATTTTTCTATTAGCCGGGGTACAGTCAATTCCCTGGGGTACTTAGACTTCGCACTGGAGTTATAAGTTTATTGTTGTTTGTAGTTTAGCACTTTGTCACTTCTCCGTCTTCTTTTCTTTATCTTTTTCTTGTTTTGAGAACTATCTACTTTTTTGTTGCAGGCATGGTGCTATGAGATCTTTCGGTGTCAGCCGTGGGATGGGGAGGATGAGGCCATGTTTGGTTATCCCGCCATGCTGTGCTGGGCTCGCTCTTTGAGGAAGAGAAAGATGAGCAGGGGAAAGATCACTGTCACATATAAGGATGTGCAACAATACCTGGAGAGGGATAGTCTGGAGGGGTTTCAGCTGTACCCTTGGACTCGATATGATGAGGATGAGCTGGAGGGTGCCCCCTGGGTGACGTGGCAGTGGAAGCTTCTGCGGGGTCTTACTTGTGACTCCATGTACTTGGGGGAGATGGTATTCTGGCAGCATGGCGCAGGTGTGCCTCCTATGGCTCCGAGGGATCCGTCCTTCCATATGATGAGTCCTCTTGATATGGATGTGCTGGAGTATGAGAGGTACCAGGCCGGCGTGAGTGCCGAGGAGTTTGTCCTGGAGGGTGAGGGGTATGCGGCCTTTGTTAGGCGGAAGTTGAGGATGCCACATGTGTTGGCGAGGGAGAGGCAAACTGGTTCGTCACGTCCTCCAGATATCCCAGTGCCTGGGCCGGACTTCACGTATGTTCGTGGGGAATCTTCGTGGAGGATGGTGTCGGTGCCCATCCCATAGCATGGTCCTACTGTTTATCGGGTTGACCCAGATGCTGCGGTGAGTTTTGTTTACTCTTTTCCATCTTGGCATCTTTTTTGTATTTTTCTCTTTTGTCGAGTATTTTTGTCTCTTTTGCTGAGCTTCTCTTTGGTTGTTTGATTGCGCAGGTCTTGGGGTGGTCCTAGGACCTGCTGACCCGCCGATATGTGGGGTTGAGGGCTTTTGCGAAGAAGCTCTTGGGGAAGCTGTCCTGCATATCTTCATGGAGCATGGCGGTGTTCGAGCCAATGCCTTCGAGGAGGTCTGTGGATATTCCTTCTTCGAGGGCTGAGCCAGAGCCACAGCCTGAGGTACCGGTTCGGGAGCGGCACAGCTTTGATGCGGGGACATCTTTGACGGCCCAGAGGCTGCAGACCCTTTATCAGTTCTTCCCTTCGTCGGGTGCTTAGGGTGAGGGTTCATCCTCACATCCCTTCTTTGATCCTTTAACCGGGGTTGACCCTTCAGAATACTTCGAGCATTCGATCGAGGAGGGGGTTGAGTATTCCGATGACGAGGAGATGACCGCCGGGTTTTTCGAGATGCCAGAGTTCTCGTTTGAAGAGGCTGATGATGATGAGTCAGAGTAGGACTCCTTTTGTTTGTTTATTTTATTTTATTTTGTATTGTATTTGTAGAGCAACAAACATTTTGTATCGGTAATAAAACACTTGTATTTGGCATAGCAAAGTATTTTATTTGAGATGTAATGACGTGTTTGTGGGCTGACCTAGGAATTGTTTTATTTTTGTGCATGTTAGTGAGGAGAGCAACAAAATATTTGTATTTGTATGCACAATGTACTCACATGTAATGAACTCTTTTATTTTTGCTTTAGGGGTTATAACTTAGGAGTTGTTTCTACTTCCCCTTTTTATGTTTTGTTCATGTTGCACGAGCTCGAAATGTTTGTGGTATATGGAGGCTGAGGCAGCTTTGGCAGGTTTTCTGAGCAGTTGGGGGCTGAAGCAGCTTTGACAGTTTCATGAGCGACGGCAGGAGTGATGTTTCCTGGGACGTGTTTGTTGGAAGTGGTAGGCCATTGCCGGGCCGGTGAGTACATCGTTCCCTTAGTTTTAGGGGAGACTTTCTACGGCATAGATCGCTTGGCGATGGGGGACCGGTTCATGCGTGGGGGAAGCCCCTGCTTCGGTCACTTTGTGGTTGCGAGAGAGTCTTCAAGCAATGCCAGTGCCTCTGACATCCTTCAGTCCGTGGACGTTTGCTCAGCGACCTCTTATCTTGGATACGGATCAGTTCGCTTGGGAGAGGTGGATGGCTCGACTTGGCCCGCATTAGATCCGCTGGTGGGTTCCTCATTGGGGAATTGAGACTAGGAGGGCCTTTCAGGAAGGTTCCTATGTTGTCAGGGTTTCGGGGTTGTGTTCGTCTTCCTTCTACATCCCGTCACTTGTTTCTCGACAGTTTGGGATGAGGCAGGAGCCTTTGCTGGGATGGAGTGAGATTGCTACTATAATGGTAGCTCCTTTCTCCATGGTGGACCTATCCGCTTTCCTTCTCTTTCTGGAGATATGGAAGTTTGCTGCTTTTCCTCTTGGGGTACCTCTTAGGGAGAGTGTTGTCCTGACTACTGAGTACTTGGACTGGCTAAGCCGATTCTGGGGAGCAGGCATGAGGCAATTCTGGGGCAAGGTTACCGTTTCATCTGCGACCTCAGGAGTGCAGAAGCTTGGGTTAACCCTCAGGGTGTCACGGGAGATGCTTTATTTGACTATGAGACTAGAGTTGACCGATTGACAGTGAGAGGTCCCCTTTTGCAAACTCGTAAGGAGGAGATCTGAGCCAAGGCACGGGCGAACGATGCTCTGAGAGCGACTGGATTGCTTGACACAACTAGAAGGACTCCTGATCTGGGAAGGAGGGAGACAGAAGTAGTTTACGTGGAACGAAAGAAGACTCGTTGGGGATGAGGGAAGAAAGGGAAGAATGGAGAAGGGACAAGCGTGAGTGGCGCAGAATGACCTTCTGAGACTCCAAGTATCCATTCATTGTCATTTGCAGACACATTAATTGTCAAATGTTTTAAGTAGTCTTTTAGCATGGTATGAGTTTGAGAGTAGACCATGCTTGAACTCATCAAGAAGTGTTTTAACTGTGATGATTTGTGATTTACTTTTAAAGCTTTGTCGAGATGCAAAATCTCTTGCTTGCTTCTTGTCTGAGCCTTGATGGCATCCAATTTTTGGATTTTTGTGTATGCTTTAGACCGAACCAATGAAAGCTGCCTACGTTCCCCTCGGACTGAGGAGCTCAGGTCTGTGTAGTTCGACCTTCTTTTTTGAGAGAAGGGGAGACGAAAAAGGGGTAGAATGGTGCAACCCTGCCTTTTGCCTAGACTGCCCTGTTTAGGGTTTTCAATCTAGCTGAGTATGTTCTTCAACACCTTTGTTTTTTTTTTGAATCAATCAGTTAACAAAAAACGTGGAAGAAATGACTTGTAATGTACACTCACAAGGGAGTATATATTATTTTTGAAAAGGTGGGAACTAGTCCCTTTTTGTGTGAATGCCTTATTTGATATGTGCACAAAAAACATGCTTTTGGTTTTTTGTTCACAATGTTCACATGTTTTCTTAAAACCCTTTGTTGATGTTCGGGTTATTCAACAATAAAACTTGATATGCTTGATTAATCATGAGGAGAAAGTCAACCGGAATCAAGGATCGAATTTGGTCTGGTGTGAAAGAAGGCTTGTGTATAGGAGAGGTCATTGGTGAGACCGGGTTTGTGGATTTGTATGTGTTTATGATCGGACCATTTCTGGTTGCCTACTTTCCCCTTAAGACAAGGACCTCAGATCGACATAGTTTGGGGCCGAACCGTGTTTGGTTTTGGGGCAAGGGTAATGAATATTTGTGCGGCCTTTGCCGAAAAGGCTCGGACAAAAGGTTGAATGATGAGGCACGGGCCTTGAGGTGATTCCTTGACAAGTCGTATTTGACGGCAGTTTCAATGAATCCATTGCTTCTTGATCATCGTCTTTCATTGGCGGAGAAAGAATTTGAACACACCTTAAGGGCTTATGACATGATTCTGACTTTGATTTAACTGCTCCATTGTTATCGACAACTCCCATTCTTCGAGCTTTAATTTTCCCCATCTGTCAAGCTTCTGATTGGCGGTCCTGGGTCCTTGGCCTCATTTTTTTTTTGAAGCTCCTGCTTGAGCTTTTTCTCTTTTTTTTTTTGAAGCTTCTACTTGAGCTTTCTTTCTTTTTCTATTTTTTTGAAACATATGAGGGCGAAGGCAAGCCCCTGCTTGAACTTTCTTGATGCGCACGAGGGCGAAGGCAAGCCCCTAGGTTGTTGTCAACATGGGGTCAATCTTTTAATGCTGAGTGACCTTTTGTTGTCCTTTGATGTTGCTGCCGTCGTTGACTTGGTCAAGGTGATGGTGGGGACATGTTTTGGAAATTGTGTAGTTTGATGGAGGCCTTTGTGAGGTAAGGAAGGTGTATGGGGAGCTATCGATTGACTTTCTCACACCAATTAATCAAAGCATTAATCCTTTGGGGAATTATTTGTTGAGCAATGCAAGTGATCATATAGAGCAAAACCTTTTCATTAAATGTAATGGGGGGTGCAAAATAATGTCTTAAGTCTAGCAAGAAGGAAACCTGCGTATGGAAAATTGAAGACTTAATTACAATGTCCGAGGAGGACTTGATTGAATGAGAAAAGTACTAGAACCTACGAGGTTTGACTGTGATTCTTTGTGTTTTTTTAGAGCGTAGAGGGGGGAGGGAGAAGAAGACTCGATATTCTTTAGGCGAAGTATCGACGGAGAATTCTCTGATTTGCATCTCTGTAGGCTCTTCAGCAGTCCCCAAATTCACATTGGTTAGAAACTTCTCGGTAGCTTGGGCCCGATTTTCCTCTCGTTTGACAACATGCTTAAAGATTGCTTAATGTATTGTTCATTTAATGTGTCTGCGTCTTTATCAAGTGAATCATTATTAACTGTTTTGATTAGTTAATTTATCATTTGTTAAAGTGGCAATGAGGGGATACTCAGAGAGGTCGAATTTATTATTCAGAGCATAAGGAAACATAGTTTTTGCTACAAATGCATAATCTTTAGGCGTAAGGCCGTCAAACGACTCGAGAGACTCAAACTTAAACACGACAGACTCTGTTTTTTTTTCGAAGCTAGACTCTAGGAGACGAGGGATTAGTTCAAGCTTCTCGACCTATTTCTTCTTGCTGGCTGTGGGTCCGCGTTTGTGAAAGTTATGTCATTTTTGACGCTGCCACTTGGTCGACCTGTCTCGAACTGCCTTATCTCTGGGGAGCGTTCAATCCACCCATTGGTGTGTCCCAATGCTAGAAAGGATTGTTGGGTAATAACCATTCTTGGGTTTTCTTTCCTGAATTTCTCATCGTGGAAGCCCCAGGTTCTGCCTTCACATCCCTGATTATCACAGGAATTTCCCGAGGACTTATCCACCATGCTTACCCCGTCATTTCTAGGGAAAGGGTTTCCGACTGTGTTGGAACCGCAGGGGCATTCCAGCTTTCCCTCTTCGATTAAGACTTGGACCACTTTCTTCAACACGAAGCAATGGTCGGTTGTGTGGCCGGGGTAGTTGTGAAAAGCACACCATTTGCTCATGTCCATGTTATGCTTGAGAGTCTTTGGCTGGAAGTTTTCAATCGGTTTGAGGATGTTCCATTTTACTAGTGTCTCGAGGACTTGGCTAAAGGGCATCCCGAGGTTATCGAAATGCGGGAATTGCTGTTGGCGAGGAGGATTGTTGTTCCTCGGGGGAGCTTGATCGCGGCTTACTTGGGTTCCATTTTGGATGTAGTGAACTGCCCTGGTTACCTCTTTCTTCTTGCTTGGAGGTGTTTGGTAACCTTTGAAATTGTCTGTAAACCGCCTTATGGCTTATTCTGTCGCACGACCACACGAAGCCCATGGCCAAGTTGTGTCGCGCGATGTCATATGCCACATCAGGAATCTCAATCATTCTTCCTCTGGTTTAATCAATTCATTCTAGTTGTGTGTGACCCAATAGGATTATATTATGTAGCAATGAGCTCGATCATATCGACTCTCATAAAACATAAGCGGACTCTAGCAAGCCATTATGTCTACCCAAATAATATAACGTAAGAGTTCACGTTTCTAATGGTATACTTCCATTTCTCCCTTTGTCTCACGATGTTATATTGAACACAAGTCATGGTCTACGTCAACTTGTATTTGTTCAATGCTTTCTCGATTCTTGAGTATAATGATAATCCAATTGCATTGGGGTATGGCCATACACTTTCATCATTATCACTCATCGAGGGGCCCAAGCAAAACATCTCTCTCTTTCGAGGGACAAATTCCATCTTGACTTATCATCCTTCCCATCATGAATCCAATCATGCCAAAGATAGCCTTTATAGATATCGTGTTAAGATATCGTTTGACTAAAATCAAACATAACTTTCATCATAGGTAAGGTCATGATAATCTCAGGTCTAGGGACTAAATGAAGTGACCATATGAGATTTAATTATGACATTTGACCATGACATAAATCTCATACGGGTCAAGTCCAGTCACTTGTTCTCTAACAAGTACCCAAAAATTTAATGTGCATCTCTATGCATATAATCATCATATGATTATCCATTAACATTTATACTAATTATTCTCTTAATAATCAGGGAAGGAGATTATTACAAATAAATATGCAAAACATATAATAATCAAATAATAAACTTTTCATATAATAATAAATAATGTCAACACATAAGTCTATCAACCATAGGCCTAGGGCATAACACTAACAGTCTCCCACTTGCACTAGGCCCAATCTCCCATGTATCGAATACCCATGGACCTAACATGACCATCATGCTTAGCTTGCGGGAGAGTCTTAGTTAATGGGTCCGCCACGTTGTCATCAGTGTCTACACTGCATATCTTTACGTCTTCCCTTTCGCATCTCTCTTGGATAATGTGGAAATGTCGAAGTATGTGTTTGGATCTCTGGTGTGACCTTGGTTCCTTTGCTTGTGCAATGGCACCGTTATTGTCACAGTAAAGTTCAATAGGATCTTTGATGCTTGGAACAACTTCCAAATCACTAATGAACTTTTTGATCCAAACGGCTTCCTTAGCTGCATCAGATGCCGCTATGTTGTAACGACCCTAAACCTAGGCACTAATTTATCATCATATTGTGTGCTTTTAATATTATTGTTAATATTATGTGTTCATTTTTATATACTTGATTTCTTATATTAGGATGAAATGATTGGGAAATAAAATAATGTTCTATGGGGAAAATATAAAAAATAGAAAATAAATAAAGAATGGAAATGAGATTAATGTGTGTGGGCAAAGAAAATTAGAATAAAGGATTTGATTTCACTACCTTAAAATTTAAAGGACCAAATTGTTTATTTTAGAAAGCCTAGAATTAATTGGGGATGGGGGGCCATCACCTCCCCCTTATTTCCCTCATCTTACTTCCCTTTAAGTCAACAATCACCATGCTCTTCCCATACTTCCCCTTTACTATTACATCCTCCTTACTCCTTCTCCCTCATTTCTTCTTACTCCTCCCAAGAACTCCATGGAAGCATAACCTTGAAGCCTCATCTTCTTAAGTTCCTAGGGGAGTCATTTCTTCTTCATTTTTCAATCCAAGAGTACTTTTGTGATGGGTGCATCTAGGAGAGTTGATCAAGCCAAGAAAATCCTCAATCCATCTCTTATTTCCTAAGGTGAGTTATTATGACCTTTCCCTTCATTAAATGTTCATGAACTAATTAATGTTGTTCTTGTTAATAAAATGGTTGTTTGATGATTGGAAACCTTCTTGGAGATGAGAAATTTAGTTAAATAAATAGAATGTTGTTGTTGATTAAGGAAGTGGGTCAAGAGGGTAAGCTAATGGATTTAATTAAATTAAGAAGCTTAGACTTGGATTGTGATAGTGAAATGGGTAGTTATTCAAGGGATAAATGATATAAGGTTTATATCATTTTGGGTTTAAATGCTTTAGGATGAAGTTGTGAAATATGTTATTGTTCATGAAAGTGGTAAAGAGTAGAAATAAATAGGTTGGGATGGATTAGATGGAAATCTTGAAAAAAGGTAGTAAATTGGGTGGAAAACCAAGTGGAAATGATCTAGGTTTAGAACTTGATGATTTGGAGTTAAATGAGTTAGAATGAAGTTAACAAAGTTAGAATTTCCTTTTAGGTTCACCAAGTATAAGGATCTTAGTATAACTTTTGGTTTTGGGAGATTCTAAACAACATTGCTGCTGCTACCACTTTCTGGGCCGTGGCACGAGTCGTGCCCCTAGGCACGAGTCGTGCCCTTGGCCAAATCGTGACCACGAGTCGTACCTAGGAGGTCCAATCGTTCTGAGTGACTTAAGGGAATGAGCACGAGTCGTGCCCTGGGGCACGATTCGTGCCCTGGCCTGGTTTCTTACATCAACTTTAGAGCTGTTCAAACCCAATTAAACTTGAACCAAAATGAAATCTCTTTAACCTAGATTAAAGTAGAATACTTTGGCTACACAATGACATCTTAAGTGATCACAATGGAATTGGGGAGTATTTTAAATGTTGCTTGGAAAACGCTAGTTAACTTAGTTTGGTAACTTGACAAATATGATCCCAACTTGGTAGATTTAACTTGGACCTTTAAAGAAGCTATGTGTTATTGTATAATGACCTTGTAGGATGGATTGTTGATACTTCCTTGCCTTACTTGAGTTCATATACATTGTTATATTATGCATAGTGTGTTGAATAAATGTTGCACTATGTGATTTGTTGGACATGAGTATATTTTACCATGTTGCTATATTGTTATCCCTTTTTTGTGGATTATGTTCAAGTAACTATTATGTGCTTGATAATGTGTTAATCAGCTGATGATTGGGGGTATAACATAATACGATCAATTATGGAAGTGTGACCTAATGTGATCGGATTATGTTATATCTGTGACCGTCCCCTTCTGTGGCCACAGGTTGGGGTATAGCATCTGTATTGAGCCAAAAGCCTTACAGAGTTGCTACTATCTTATATGGTTCCCTGAAAAATGGGTCTTATAAGATGTGAGTATTGCTTAAGCAGCTCACCTAAGATTGGAGTATTAATATACCCAATGTTGTACGACTATTGTTCAGACGGGAAAAGGTAAACCAAGGTAATGTAAGGTGTTTACAGCTTTTCCAATGTGTTATATGCAACTTGTTATGTGTTGCATCTTATATGGCATATTGCTGCATTCATAATAGCTTCTTTGAGATTTATTCTCACCCCTCTCCCTTTAATGTTTTTAGATCCTGAGACAGGCGGACCGGCCAAGTGAGGACGGAAAGGAGTTCGGATGTGGTATTTTGGGATTGTCGGGGTACATATAGGTTGGCGTAGAAAATGTATTTTGGTATAATTCCTCTACGGAGTTGGTATTTATAAATCTTAATTTTATGTTATAACCGATACCCTTTTGTAACTAAAACAGTTTCTTACTTTCAAAGTTAGTCAACTCTTTCTCCATTGTGGAAAGGTGTAGAGTTATTTTGAAATGGTTATAACAATTGTATTATGTTTGAAAGTTAAATAAAAGTTTTAAAAAGTTTAGGAAATTTGGGTTAGTTTGAGGACGCTCCAGCTCGGGACACGTGTGGGTTCCGGGTCGGGGTCCTCACAGTTGGTATCAGAGCTCGGTTAGAGTTCTCGGGTAGAGTCTAGCTGAGTGAGAGTGTGTGATAACTGACGTCGAGGGTTTAATGCAGGAAATTGTTCAAATGACAGAAAATGATAATGACCAACCAAAGAATCAAGTAAATGTGAGCAATATGGAGAGATAGATTCCTCCACAATCATTTGAAGTATATTACCTGTCTCCGGAGTTAGGGGTCATACTTTTCTAAATTCCCGTTCATTTCGTTCTCATGTGGCATTACATTTCACTTTTATTTGCATAAATGGCTTAAGAGTTGCCTTATGTACTGGAGGTTCTACTCTTACAGGAGAGTACCTCGAATCATTCTTGATTATCATGGTAATTGTGATTAAGTGGGCATGGATTGCCGGTGGATGTGGTAGAGATACCAATCTGTGAATTATTGTAATATTGACCTGAAATATTTGAGAAGTTGTTGTGGTTGGGGAGGACTGTTAGATCTTTTATGAGATTTATTCAAGACATCATATGTCTAAGCATATTTTAATCTCATCTTATGCCTTGGGTCTAAAACCATTTTGATAACCCAATTAAGTTCATTCACTTTAAATGTATAGGAACCACCATTTCCTCATCTTGCTCGCATACGAATAGAATCAAAGTGCCTTGCTATGGCAAGCCCACCCAAAACTATCCGAATGGTCTCAAGTGTTTTAATCATGAATTGGCATAAAGTACTTAAAAGTTAAATGAAGGTTCTTTAAAGCAGATTATAAGCATATCAGCAAAGATAATCATAATCGTGCACCAGGTGAGTTCCCAGGAAGATAGGTGAGCCACAAGGACTACATAAGTACCAAATCTCTCCTTCGACAGAACTCTCCTAGATATGCACAATCAGAAATCAGCTCTGATTTGCAACATAATCAACACTTTGAATAAATAATCAGTTTCCTTTTAAATTTTGCGTAAAATGACTTGTTTCTCATAAACAATCATAAAACCAAAATTTTAATGTTTCAATCTAAACATTCAGGAAATTACAATACAATGTTTCAACTAAACATCTAACAAAATTCTTATCACGTAAGAACACATAATTCATGCATCGCAACAATTAATAAAATCATATTTTAATTAACTAAGCATGCATAAACAATGAATTAATATAGCATAGCCCTATAAACTTAATTTCCAAAAATTTATAGCATCCAGATTAATACATAAACATATCAGATTGTAAACACATTCACAGATTAACAAGATTGTTTAACGAACTGATTCTGCCCAGATTGGGCTAGTTTTGTCGCATGACAGAGGCAAGCTTTGTCGCGTGACACAAGCATGTTCTGTCGCGTGACACTGGACTCCTTTGTCGCGTGACACAAGGTTACCAGATTGCAGATTTCCAGTTTCAATCAATTCTAAATCACAGAGCAATTAAATCATGCAAACAACTTTTAACAGATTTAATTCAATATCAATAGAACATGATTTAGGCATATTGTTTCAAAAACAATCAAACTCTCGCATACAAAACATGCAAAAAAACCATATAAACAATTTATATCAATTTTTCTTAGCATGTTTATTCAAACTTAATCATACGAACGGGGCTCTGATACCACTGTTGGGTTTTACGCGTCCATGCGCAGCGGAATTAAGCATCTAATAACATAAAACCCAAGGAGCCTAGGATCCGTTCTATACAATTAACTTGAATTCCTATGAGATAGAAATAACCAACCTTGAACGCTTTCCGTTCTTGAGCTATCGAACAAATAAACAATGTGATTTTGAATCACAAACTTCGAACTCTAGGCCTTGATCGTCATACGAGCGAAGACCCTCTTATGGTATCCACACATTTGAATGAACCAAAAACGATTTCTTGATGATTGCTAGATCATAAACCTTTGAAGAATATTGAGAATTATGTTGTGATTTTCTTTTTTTTTTAGAAAAATTCGACTGGCTAATTAGGGTTGACAGACCTTTATATTTATACTACTTTAGTATGATATATGTTTCCTAATCAAATTAAGAAACATGTCTGTATACCGCCTTATGGCTTATTCTGTCGCACGACCACACAAAGCCCATGGCCAAGTTGTGTCGCGCGATGTCATATGCCACATCAGGAATCTCAATCATTCTTCCTCTGGTTTAATCAATTTATTCTAGTTGGGCCCAATAGGATTACATTATGTTGGCAATGAGCTCGATCATATCGACTCTCATAAAATATAAGCGGACTCTAGCAAGCCATTATGTCTACCCAAATAATATAACGTAAGAGTTCACGTTTCCAATGGTATACTTCCATTTCTCCCTTTGTCTCACGATGTTATATTGAACACAAGTCATGGTCTACGTCAACTTGTATTTGTTCAATGCTTTCTCGATTCTTGAGTATAATGATAATCCAATCGCATTGGGGTATGGCCATACACTTTCATCATTTTCACTCATCGAGGGGCCCAAGCAAAACATCTCTCTCTTTCGAGGGACAAATTCCATCTTGACTTATCATCCTTCCCATCATGAATCCGATCATGCCAAAGATAGCCTTTATAGATATCGTGTTAAGATATCGTTTGACTAAAATCAAACATAACTTTCAACATATGTAAGGTCATGATAATCTCAGGTCTAGGGACTAAATGAAGTGACCATATGAGATTTAATTATGACATTTGACCATGGCATAAATCTCATACGGGTCAAGTTCAGTCACTTGTTCTCTAACAAGTACCCATAAATTTAATGTGCATCTCTACGCATATAATCATCATATGATTATCCATTAACATTTATACTAATTATTCTCTTAATAATCAGGGACGGAGATTATTACAAATAAATATGCAAAACATATAATAATCAAATAATAAACTTTTCATATAATAATAAATAATGTCAACACATAAGTCTATCAACCATAGGCCTAGGGCATAACACTAACAATCTTCAGCTCCGCCTGAGTAGATAAGTTCCCAACAATATTTACTTGATCTTCACCATTTACATATAAACATGTGTTTATGTGTAACTTTCTTTCTTATTTGAAAATCACGCCTAGCATAACTCCTTTGACCTGTTCAGCCTCATATAAAGCAGACTAACAACTGTTATAATATAATTAATTATCACTTTGTTATTTATAAGAAATATGCAGTAACTATTCTGGTGTTGCCAAATCCAAATGGCAACACCTGTGGCAACACCAGTGGCAACACTGGTCTGCAAAACTAGCAATCTCCCTCTTAGTTACGCATTTCCTCACAAAATACAAAGTGATGTTCTGCACAAGTATGTTAGTCAAGCAATCCAAAAATATATCTCCCCCTTAATATTCTACCCCTTGTTTGTAGCTCCAAAATAGATCAACCTTTTATTTGGACCTACAATGAGACAAGGAACACATCTCGCATCTCCCTTTACATAAATATTCCCCTTAACAATAAACTTCCCTTTAATGTAAAATTTTATTCAAAAATAAAATCAATGTAGTAACATTTTCCCAACATCTAACATTAATGGGATCACTATCTCAATCTCCCATCCAACATTCAACACAAGACATATTCCAGTCATATTTATAAATTATCACTTGGCACTGTCGAGAATATATGATGCTTATACTAATCACTATTATCAACATCACTAGTGACCACTCTCCCCCTTTTTGTGAAGAAAGTAGTATTCTGAATGATTCGATGAGCTAGAGTGAGCTCTTAACAGAGAGCTCGCAGGGAGAGCCATTGAGACATGAGTAGGAGAGGAATTAACACAACCAAGTCAAGGGTTGGTGTTGTGGATGGTGTTGCAAAAAATGTTGTCGTATGTGATGTCTCCATGGGAATGACAACACTTGAAACAACACTGAAAGGGGCTAAGAAATGTCCACTGGAGATGTAATTTGGGAATTTTTGGAAGAGTTGGCCATGGAAGTTCGAAGGGAAGAAGACGAAGTAAATCGAGGGGTTTAGAGAGAGAGAGACAAAGAGAAGAGGGTTTAGGAAGGTGAGAAATTTAAGGGATAGGTAAGAGTAATAATTGGGGTTGATTTGACACTTTCAAACACAATGAAACCCTTATCCCAACAAACCACAACAACAGTTATCCGACCAAATTTTTTTTTAATATATAATAACTAAAAATAATTTTAGCAATATTCATAATATTTTGTTTTTCAAAATTCAAAAGAAAATGAATTTTAAAAAATAGATATTTCTAAATTACATTTAGTTAGACAAAAATTAAATATTTTTGCTAAAAACCTTTTAAATTTCACAAACTCTAAATATAAGAAAATAGACTTTTGAAAATTCAAAATTTAATTAACAAAAACAAAAATAAAAAATTAACGTAGCATCTACTAATGTGTTACTAGCAATGTTGCGTGACACACAAGGCAACATTTTAAATAAAATCCCCTTGATATTTTTTCAACACATATTTCTTATCATTCCTTAGGCAATTTTAGGCAAACTTTACACTTTTTTTTATTTACAAGGAAGCATCGTAGTAGCGAGCTCCGTGCCCCGAGTTTTTTATTAAAGTGTAAAGCTATAAGTAGTAGGTTTTATATCTTTCAAGTAGGGTACACTGTAGTAGCGAGCTCCATGTCCCTAATATTTAGTATAAAACAACTACATTATACTCCCGTTTTGGCAAGGAAACATCGTCGTAGTGAACGTCGTGCCCCGAGTTACTTTGGGAGTATTCTACAAGCTTTGCCTTTTAAATATCAACAACATGAGTGACTTTGTCACTTTAAGCACAAAGGGGTATTTTATAAAAAAATATTAACCTTAAGTATATACACATACTAGAACAAAAAGGTCAGTAAATGCCCCCTATTTGGGATTAAAAAATAACGATTTTTTTTTATAAACAAAAAACAAAAAATTAATGAAACATAATATACAACAAAATAATCCAGGAGTTTTTAAATGAAACAAAAACCAAGAGATTTTTTCAAACTAGAAAATCTCTCATGGTTAAAACCTTGAATCAAAAAATCATCTTTTAATTCATTAACAACCCTTTTAGATTCAAGTTTAGATACAAAACAAGAGTGATTTACCATAACATATTTTACCATGTCTCGATAATTTATCGGTTCCTTGTGTCTTGTTTGTATTCCATCGTTTAAATCCCCAATAACTTGACTTATTAGATGATTCTTTTGAATTCTCAAAGGGGGATCATTCCTCACTGGATCATTAACTCCATTGGAGTTCTTATCATCTTCATTTTCTGCACTTGGACTGATTTCTGGTGTTGTCTCTAGTGTTGCCGTATCAATCCAACACCAGACTCAACATTTGAGGTAACACTTTCTCCAGCAACTTCTTCAAGTTGTTCAACCCATATTATAGGAGTGTCTACAACTGATTCACCTGCAATGCTAGCCAAATCATCAAACAAAATATTTCTATACTCTTGAACGATTCTCAATCTCAAATTATACACACGAAATGCAAGACAATTTTGAGAATATCCAAGAAAAATGGCCTTGTCACTCTTAGAGTTAAATTTACCTAAATGATTTCGATCATTCAATATGAAACAAACACACCCAAAAACATGGAAGTAATGAACATTAGGTTTCTTCCCATTCAAAATCTCATAGGGTGTCATTGTTGTACCAGGTCTTATTAAAACTCTATTATAAATGTGACAAGCCGTGTTCAATGCTTCAACCCAAAATCTTTTCGAAATACTTTTGGAAAACATCATGACACGGGCCATTTTTAGTAAAATCCTATTTTTCTTTTCGGTCATCCAATTTTGTTGGAACCTTTTAGAGGTCGAAAATTCATGGTGAATTCCCTTTTTCTCACAAAAAGTGGAAAAGGAAATATTATTAAATTCTTTTCCATGATTAGATCTTATACGAAAAATAGGTAAGCAAAATATATTTTTGATTTTGGAATGTAAGAATTTAAACTTATCAAAAGTTTCAGATTTTTCTTTTAAAAAATAGATTCAAGTAAACCTAGAAAAATCATCCACAATGACATAAGAATACCTCTTACCTCCTAGTCTATCTACCTCAATTGGACCCATCAATTCCATGTACAAGAGTTGAAAAAAATGTGTTGTTTCAAAGTGTTGTTCTTGGTGTTGGGCAACACTGTGGGTAACACGGATTTGTTTACTTTTAAGGCAATCCCCACACACAGATTTATCTTTAAAAATTAATTTGGGAATTCCTTTAATAGCATCAAACCTAAAAAGTTTCTCCAAATTTATATAATGGAGATGTCCCAATTTTTGATGCCACAAAAGTGTGTCATCAACCTTGGTTGAATTGCATACTTGTTGTTTACCAACAACATAGCAATTGTCACTTGATCTGGTTCCTGTCATAACACAAGTGTTAGTATGATAAAAAACTTCACAAGTATTCTTTTTAAATTTTACCTCTAAGTTGTCATCACACAACTGGCTAATGCTAATCAAATTAGCCATCAATGTGCAGGTCATTCTTTAAGGCAGGAAATTCAGCAACATCAAGTGTTCCTTTCCCTAGAATCTTGCTCTTTCCTCCACCTCCATAAGACACGTATCCTCCTTGAATAGGTTCATATTCTTTCAAGAATATTTTTGTTCCCGTCATATGGCGAGAACAACCACTATCAAAGTACCATGAATCTGAAATATTAGTCCTCAAAGCAGTATAAACAACATTGCATTTCACATTTGCTTTGGGTAACCAAACCTTTTTTTCAATTATGACTTTCTGTCCTCCTGTGTTGTCTCGAGTGTTGCCCTGAGATTTTGGTGACACTTGAGGCAACACTTGTAAACTGGACTTTTTCTTTTGAAGAATAAAACAATCTGATTTTTTGTGTCCAGTTTTGTGACAGTATTCACACTCAAAGGTATGATCAGAAATATTACTAGAAGAACTACCTTTTTCCTTAACATGCTCTTTTACAAAACTAATATTAGTTTCAACATCAAATAAGGTAGAAGTAATTTTTTCTATTGGAAGGACATTAGGAATAGACTTCAATGTCCAAACATCAATTAATTTGATGCACGGACACAAGAGAGTCTTTACATATAAATAAAGAATAGAAAGTCTCTCTAGAAATGGATTAGCAAGATTCAAAGCCATGACTAAAAGGACCGAACACTTAGTGTATCAAGTGATAGGCTCTGATACCAATTGAAATTGTCTATGGCTTAGAACAAGTGAGACGAAACTCACAAGTGTTGTCAATAGTATTGATAATACTAATAACAACACAATTACACCAATTCAAAAATAGAAAATTGAGAAAATTTAAATGCAGCGGAAATAATAAAAATAAAAACAAGAGAATATATTTTTATCAAGTTATATATATATAAATAAATATATAACTTGATGGGTGCCAGGAGGGTGTGAATGTGGGCCCAATCGCGGATGTGAACTATGTTTTTATAGGGTGGCCGTTTCACCTCAGTTTGAAGACTCCGGTTTATTAAAAAACGGAGACGCCACGCCATTTTGATTTCCTCAAAACTTTGAAAAAAATGAATAGGGTCCGGAGGTTAAGTTACTCCTTGGGAAGAACGTTTGACGTTCACCCAAGGAGCCTTGCCAAAGGCAAGTCTTCCTAGATCCGATTTTTGTGCTTGTTTTGTGTGTTCGTGTGTGAGATGTGATTTGAAAAAGGGGAGGGAATGTGCCAAGTTATCTTTCGGGCGTATAAACCATTTGAGTTTGTTATCGCTCGAAATTCCTTGGATTAAATGTGTTCAGGATTTTGATCCCGTGCTCATCTTGGACTTATGATCATCATTAAGTGACCTTTTTACCCTCCCGTTGGAATAATCAACATATTAGGCTTAAGGCCTTGGTGTGTTTTAAACCAACTTTCTTCGGGACTTGGTCTTTATGTGATCGAGAGAGAGGGACACCTTTTTATAGTCCAAGAGTGAGGCTCTTTAGAAAGGAAGAGTCCTTGCCCATCAATCCTACATCTTGAGACGATTTGAGCTTAGTAGGGACATTTATGCTCGTCTCAAGTGATGATCGAAGATGTAGGGGCCAAGATTCATCCGCTTCTAAAGGGGCTTCGACTATGGCATTTTCGTAGCGGAAACGATGTAAAGATGATGTCTTTACACCGATCCACACCACGGGATCCTTCTAGTAACAAAGGGACTAGGGGGAGGAGTGTAAAGATTGGATCTTTATACTCGTCCTATGTCTTTTGTGCCTTAATAAGGTCACTAAACAATCCTTGGAGAGTGATCCAACCTAAAGGGGCATGGGGGGATGACCTTGGAAAGTAAAGATTGCATTTTTATGAAATAAATGTAATGAACATTATGAGAACTAAAGACATAAATATAAAGGGAAGACCTTTGAGGCTTTCCTATGTCCTTTAAGAACCTTATGAGATGGACAATCCTTGGAAGCAAGGTCAAGGGAAGGGGAAGACATTATGAGAGTAAATATGACAATTTTATGTGATAAAATGGGACTATTTCACATCATCATATGGTGAATCCTCCCTAGAATAAGCCACGTGTGGACTCTTGTTCATCCTTGGGAAGGGATTCCTCATGAATAATTTGTGTAGGGGAAATAGGGGGAAATGATGTCTACATAGCAAATATAGCAACTTTATAGCAATATAACAAGATAAATGACAAATAAAGGTAAAGTAAATGACAAGTAATGAAAAGATCAAGATAACAAGAGTATTTTAAAGAGAAAGGGAGGAGAGATTACCAATGGTGGTTCTCTCTATCCCCCATGGGAATTTTCCTAGATAGGGAGGGTTTTGGAAGTGATTTATGGAGGAGGGAGGTGGTTTTTGGGTGTTTTTAGGGGCTGTAAATTCGTGTTTTTAGTTTGGCAGCATAACAATACTCAAAATTCTGTGTTAAAATGGGTAGTGGAAGCCTCTATTTATAGACTGCTGACAGATGGCGAAAGAGGCCGTATGGCTTCATTTGCGGCAAAAGAGGCCGCGTGGCTACATTTACTGTCGACCCATATTTTTCTAGAAACATGCAAGGTAGCATTCTAGAAGGCCCTTTTCAGCTAGATCCTGCCCAAATTCAATATTCTTGGCAGCTCCTTCCTCCCTTGGAAAGTTTGGAAAAGTTCTCGAATTGCCCCTGAACTTTATGAAAGTTTGGGGAATTGCCGAAAAACTTAACCAGAAGGCATGAGCCAGATTTGGGTACTTACAGAAGCCCCTCGGCAACGGTACTTGCAGGACAAGTGGGGTTGTTGATAAAAAGGATCCAATTTGGTGAACTGCCAAGACGGATTGGGTGACCAAGGAGGTCAAGTGGCTGAACCTTTGGAAGGCTACCTACGTATCCCGGAGTAATCAAGCCATGATCGTAGTTCGGAATCCACTGGGAAATGGCGAAGAGAAAATAGTCTCTTGCTAGGAAGATGGAAAGGAAATGATCTAGGAGGTCAAATGGCTGATCCTACTGGGGATAAGCCAAATGAAAGGAGTGACCAATGTGGTCAGATAGCTGGACCTTTATGAAAGGCTATCTCGCCACTGAGGAGTGATGAATGAAAGGGGTGACCACTGCGGTCGGATAACTGAACCTTTAGGAAAGGCTACCTCACCACTGAGGAGTGATGAAGGAAAAGGGTGACCAATGTGGTCGGATGGCTGGACCTTTATGAAAGGCTACCTACGTATCCCGGAGGAATCAAGCCTTAATCGTAGTTCAAGTTTCACTAGATAGTTAGGAACAGGTCTAGAATCCTCAGAATTTTGACGATTAATGGAGGGGTCACCTTAATTGATTTGACAATTAATGGAGGTTGTCACCTTAAGAAACTAAAGCTTACGTCGCTATCGAGGAGATAGCGGTAGCTAAAGTTGGAATACTAAAGCGTACTTCGCTATCTCTTTCGAACAGAGATAGAAGTAGCTAAAGTTGAATGCTAAAGCGTACTTCGCTATCTCTTTCGAACAGAGATAGAGGTAGCTAAAGTTGGAAAAACTAAAGCGTCTTCGCTATCTCTTTTGAACAGAGATAGAGGTAGCTAAAGTTGGAAAAACTAGAGCGTACTTCGCTATCTCTTTCGAACAGAGATAGAGGTAGCTAAAGTTGGAAAAACTAGAGCATACTTCGCTATCTCTTTCGAACAGAGATAGAGGTAGCTAAAGTGAGAAAAAAACTAAAGCGTACTTCGCTATCTCTTTCGAACAGGGATAGAGGTAGCTAAAGTTTCGCTATCTCTTTCGAACAGAGATAGAGGTAGCTAAAGTTGGAAAAACTAAAGCGTACTTCGCTATCTCTTTCGAACAGAGATAGAGGTAGCTAAAGTTGAAAAAACTAAAGCGTAATTCACTATCTCTTTCGAACAGAGATAGAGGTAGCTAAAGTTAAAAAACTAAAGCGTACTTCGCTATCTCTTTCGAACAGAGATAGAGGTAGCTAAAGTTGAAAAAACTAAAGCGTACTTCGCTATCTCTTTCGAACAGAGATAGAGGTAGCAAAAGTTGGAAAACTAAAGCGTACTTCGCTATCTCTTTCGAACAGAGATAGAGGTAGCAAAAGTTGGAATACTAAAGCGTACTTCTCTATCTCTTTCGAACAGAGATGGAGGTAGCTAAAGTTGGAAAAACTAAATCGTGTGTCGCTATCGAGGAGATAGAGGTAACTAAAGTTGGAATTTGACAATTCGGAGGCTGTCACCTTATTTGATTTAACAATTAATGGAGGCTGTCACCTTATTTGATTTGACAATTAATGGAGGCTGTCACCTTATTTGATTTAATTCTAACAGAGATAACGGAGATTTTTTGGGAGAAATTTATATGATTTGGGAAATTTATACGGTCTTACGAATCGGGTAATTTAAAGTCTTCCGGGCTACGGATAATGATTTTGAGAAATTTATACGGTCTTCTGAACCGGGTAATTTAAAGCCTTCCGGGCTACGGATAATGATTTTGAGAAATTTATACGGTCTTGCGGACCGGATAATTTAAAGCCTTCCGGGCTACGGATAATGATTTTGAGAAATTTATACTGTCTTTCGGACCGAGTAATTTAAAGCCTTCCGGGCTACGGATAATGATTTTGAGAAATTTATACGGTCTTCCGGACCGGGTAATTTAAAGCCTTTCGGGCTACGGATAATGATTTTGAGAAAAACGTTATTCCATTTGGAGATAACGGGAAATTTTTCGGAGGAGACGTTATCCCATTTGGCGATAACAGAGGTTTTCCCGGAGGAGATGTTATCCCATTTGGCGATAATGGAGGGTTTCCCGGAGGAGACGTTATCCCATTTAGCGATGACGTAGGTTTCTCGGAGGAGACGTTATCCCATTTGCCGATAACAGAAGGACTTCCCGGAGGAAACGTTATCCCATTTGGAGATATTGGGAAAATTTTGGGCAAAAGTATTTCTTATTTTGATTTGGTAATCAATTAAGGTTATTTTTCTTTGTGCATGTCACATGAGCCACGGGCTGACTCTTTTGCGGGAAGGCAATGTGAGAGGGGTTTTATGAAAGAATGTGTTTGGATGTATGTGTTTGGATGTATGTGTTTGGGAACTGTTTGAGACAGGTTTCAAGCTGGTGGGGTCGTATCCCTTGGGTGCGGAATGAGCTGCTGCTGTTGCTGAGATTTGGCTAATGCTGCCAAAAGGTATCATGTGGACCAAAATTCCCTCTTGGGCTGAGATCGGGTTTAAACCTCAGGTCTTGATTAAAGTCCCTTTCTCAAACTCTGGCGCTTGAAGCTTGATGCTAACAGGCTTTTAGAACCAAAGACTAAAGCAAATGTCAAAGTGACCAAACCTCTCTTCTGAGGATGGATGTGACTTATCGAAGCCCCAGTCTAAGGGGAAAATTCTGCAAAGCCCCAAGTTCAATTAAAGCGAGGAAAGATCCTTTCATTGACAAAGCCCCAGCTTGGTAGAGATTTGATTGATGGTCTGATCCAAAAGAATGGGGAAGCACCAAACTGACTGGTCATCCAAAGAGAGAGTCATGTTCGAAGCGATCTCAAGGAATCCATGAACGAAAACTTCTCCAATTGACTTGTGAAGCCCCCGACTTGACAGAGCATCATGGGGAAGGCCTGAATGTATTGGTTATAGAAACAAACTAGTTGGTTGATCATGACTGATATTAAAATGCACTTAATGCAGCCCCAATCCGTTGAAGCATTACGTTATGAAGCCCATCCTAGTTTCAGTGCGAAGGGGTTTGATAGACTCGACTTCCAATGTTGGATTTAAGGTCATGATTAAGCCCCGAACCTGACACCAAAGAATTTGTTCGTGGCAGGCTTCCAACAAACAAAACTTCCCTTTGCTTGGCAAAGCCCCGATTTGATGAACAGGGTAGGCGAAGTCTAGATTTTGGGAGAAGTGGCTTGGTGAAGCCCCAATCTTATGACCTAGCAAGAGTCCCAATCTGATTGGTACTGCAAAAGTGATCCCGAGGTTAATCTGACCAAGACTGGATCCATCTTGTGACATAGTGAGGAACCCGATGCGGACCCAAGAATGACTAAAGAAGCCCCAGTCTAAAGAAATGGCTTGGCGAAGCCCCAACCTTGAAGAGTTTCAAGGCAGCCCTAATACGAATCGTAGCAGAAGAGGAGAACCTATCCTTTTTTTATTTTCTTTAGTCAATCAATCAACCGTAAGAAGATGTGGAAGAAAAGAATTTAAGAAATTTATACATGCAGAGGCATATTTTTTCGAAAGGTGGGATAGATCCCGATTTTTGTGTTATTTTGATGGCCTGATTCGACGTAGGCACAAAAACTCGCTTTGGGTTTGACACTTTTGAGAGATAATAAGCGTAGAAAGGTTGTTAAAAGTGTATGGAAGCCCCTGCTGACAGAAAATCAGTGTTTAGCACTATTTTTCCTATAGTGTAGAAAAAGAAGACTTGTCAAGACATCTGAAAACTTGTTTTATTTACAATGATCACAAGATTGCTTAAAACCTTTTATTAATGTTCGGGTTATTCAACCACTAATCTCGATATGAACAAACATTTTGATTAATCATGAGGAGAAAGTTAACCGATGTCGCGGATCAAGGTTCGCTGGGTGAGAAAGAAAGGTTTGTGTATAGAGAGGTCTTTGGTGAGATCGGGTTTTCTGGAACTTGGATATGTTTATGGGAAAGGCTACTGATGAGACCGAATTTTCTGGAATTTGGATATGTTTATGACCGGAACATTTCTGGTTGCCTACGTTCCCCTCATTGTGAGGAGCTCAGGTCGCCGTAGTTCGGCTTCGACTGAACTGTGTTTGGCTTTGGAAAAGGTATAAATATTTGTGGTTCCTTTGGTGAGAAGGCTTGGATGAGGAGGTTGGATGATGAGGCATGGGCCTTGGGATGATTCCTTGACCAAGTCATTTTGGACAGCTGCTTCAATGATTTCATTGTTGCTTGATCTTTGTCCTTCATCGGGGGAGAATAACCTAAGGACTTAAGATATGTTTTGCCTTTTCTTTTGCTTTGATTGCTCCATTGTTATTGACAACTTCCATTCTTCGAGCTTTGATTTTGCCCCACCTGTCAAGCTTCTGATTGGCGGTGCTGGGTCATTGGCCTCATTTTTTTATGTGCAACCCTGTTTTTTGCCTAGACCGTCCTTTTCAAGGTTTTCAGCCTAGCTGGGTATTACTCTTTTTGCACTATTTTTTTCTTTTTCTTCTTTTTTTATGTGTAATCCTGTTTTTTGCCTAGACCACCCTTTACAAGGTTTTTACCCTAGCTGGGTATTACTCTTTTTGCACTATTTTTTTCTTTTTCTTCTTTTTCTATGTGCAACCCTGTTTTTTGCCTAGATCACCCTTTACAAGGTTTTTAGCCTAGCTGGGTATTACTCTTTTTGCACTCTTGTTTTTTTTTGAAGCACCTGAGGGCAAAGGCAAACCCCTGCTTGAACTTTCTTGATGCCCTTGAGGTTGAAGGCAAGCTCCTAGGTTGTTATCACATGGGGTCAATTTTTCGATGCTGAGTGACCTTATGTTGTTCCTTGATGTTGCCGCCATCGTTGACTTGGTCAAAGTGATGGTGAGGACATGATTTTGGAGGCGTATGGCTAAATTGAGGTTTTTGTGAGGTAAGGAAAGTGTATGGGGAGAGCATTGGTTGACTTTCTCACACCGATTAATCAGAACGTTGATTATTTCGAGAGATTATTTTTTAAGCAATGCAAGTGATCATATAAAATAAAACCATTTCATTAAATGTAATGTAGGTGTGTAAATAATGTCTTAAGTCTAGCAAGAAAAGAAAGAAACTCTTTTATAGAAGATTTAAGATTAACTACAATGCCCGGGGAGGACTTGATTGAAATAGGAAAGTACTAGAACCTACGAAAGTTGACTAAGAGACTGTTTTATCTTTTAATTTTGTTTCAAGGATAGGTAACCCCTAGCCTAGCTACTCTTCACTGGTTGAACTGCCAGGATGCTTGAGCTTTCCATTTTCTGTTAACTTCTGAATTCCATACCGCAGACCGAGGCAGTGATCAGTTATGTGCCCATGATACTGGTGGAAGTGGAGGGATTTGAGGCCGTGGAGCAGCTGGAGCAAGTACAAGTTGTCCAAAGAAATGGGTCGGAAAAGTTACGGGGACGAAATTTGTTGACTGAGCATATTGATGGAAGGAAGTAAACTTGGGAGGACTTTGAGGGATATTGGGATCTGTTTGGGAGGATTCAGCGTCGTGCTGGTTGTATTGAGTGAAAGGGGTAGGATCGCCTGATTGTGTCTTTGGGCCTTCCTCAAGCTTAGAACTGGCACTGGCCAAGCGTGCTCTAGGGCAGGTTGTCCTATCGGATTCTCTCATTTCGGGCACTTGAATTTTGCACTGCAGAATCACTTCTTTGCCTGGTTCGACATGTTGGGTCGAGGGAGTACTGGTACTCATCATGAGATCAAGCTTTTCTTGCATTTGTTTCACGTGCTCCATTAATATTGCCACATGGGGGTCAACGGGAATTCTCGAGTTACTGGGACTCGCAACAAGACTTTTAGTAGAGGGAACCACAGCAGTAGACTGGTGAAACTGACGGGTGAATTCACTAAATCCGGTAGACGGCAACGGAAAACTTGAGGCATCCGGATGTTCTTTTAGCAACTCATGATCGTATTCAGGCGGGTATAGGGGTCTCAGAACATAGCCACATGGCTCAAATTGATTATGTAAAGCTGGAGCATAAACTGGCAGGTACTACTGAAACTGAGAAACAGGTGTGATGAAGCCCAATCCATTCTGAGGAGCTGAGGGCGATGGAGCCCTGATGGCCTGAGACACTGGGAGGAACTGGAGGGCAGTAGTCCTTGGTGGGGGATCATATGTCAAAGGAGGAGGATATTGGTTGTAGGATGGAGGGTATTGGTTGTAGGGTGGAGGATATTGGTTGTAGGATGGAGAGACTGAAATCATTGTTTCTGGAGTTTCACCTTCGACCATGACCAGAGAACCATTTGCCTCAACTGTTACCTGAACCCCATGACGGCGGAGAGTACCGATGAGCATGGCTTGCTGCTCCTCGTGAACCTTATAGGCATTTTCCAAAGCTAGGACTAATTCTTCCTTTCTAGTCATCGGATTACCAGTACCATCCCTGTTTTCTGTCATATCTGCCATTCTAAACCCCTGAGTAGACAAAACTGATGATTCTGCTGAACTGTCTGAACCTAAGGTTTCCGCACCGAAAAGACGCTAACCCGGTATTCTCACCCACTTCTTTCTCGCTGCAGAAAAGAGATAGGCAAGGTTTAGACTTGGGGGTAGGCAAGGTTTAGACTCGGGGTAAGCAAGGTTTAGACTCGGAGGTAGGTAAGGTTTAGACTTGGAGGTAGGTGTTTAAACTGAAGGCTCAAGTAACATGCATGTACTGCTTAAGTTTTGCTTAAAACACATTTTCTCCTAATCCTAATTGATCGGAAAAGATTAGACCTTGAAAGGTCAATATCGAAAATTGGACCGTGAGGGTCTTGATTGGAGATTTGACCGTGAAAGGTCGAGATTAAAGATTCGACCATGAAAGGTTGATATCGAAGATCGGAGATCATGAGATCGGACCGTGAGGGTTTCGATTGGAGATTTGACCGTGAGAGGTCGAGATCGAAGATCGGAGATTGGACCATGAGGGTCTCAATTGGAGATTTGACCGTGAAAGTCTCGATAGGAGATTTGACCGTGAAAGGTCATGATTAAAGATTGGAGATCGGACCGTGAAGGTCGCAATTAGAGATTTGACCGTGAAAGGTCGAGATCGAAGATCGGAGATCAGACCGTGAGGGTCTTAATTGGGAATTTGACCATGAGAGGTCGAGATTAATGATCGGAGATTGGATCGAAAGGGTATCGATTGGGAATTTGACCATGAGAGGTCGAGATTCAAGATCGGAGATTGGACCATAAGGGTCTCGATTGGGAATTTGACCGTGAGAGGTCGAGATTCAAGATCGGAGATTGGACCATAAGGGTCGCGATTAGAGATTCCAGAAATGGGACCATGCAATTGTGATTCCATTAGTTGTTCAAGTTTACTTAAAACAGTGTCTTTTAATTATTTCTATTTGGTTGGAAAAGGTTGCCCTTCTTTTTCGCAACTACTCTAGATCCTGGATTAGTGGGTTCCGTCACTACGTCTATAAGCCCATCGTTTACCACCTGTATTTCGACCTCCCAGGGTGGACAGCCCCGGGCGAGGGTCCTATAGGGCACGCGAATCCCACCGACCGAGAGAGAAGAACGGTCCTAGGGTCTAGTGGGTCATATGAATTATTAACGCGCGAGCGATGTGGATTATAGTCGATGTCAATGCCGTGAAAATCAAGCCTCTTAGCCTCAAGAAATTTCGGCAGAGTTTCGCTTACGCGATAGATGTTTGACTTTGGCATTGTCCAAGGAAAATAATAGGCATGGGTCGGACGTTAAAAGTCGAATGACACGGCATCACATTGAGCGTTATTGCATACTTTGTGCAAGTAAAAGAAAGTCAATGCCGGGGTCAAGATTTTGCCAATTTCTCCTTGACGGAATTTCAGCAGAGCTTCGCTTGCGCGAGGGATCTAGATTTTTTTTGGCACGGACTCGGGCTTGAGTCTTACATACCCCGTGCGGGTCAAAGTCAAAGTCAATGCCGGGGTCAAGATTTTGCCAATTTTTCCTTGACGGAATTTCGGCAGAATTTCGCATGCGCGAAGGATCTTGACTTTTGGCATGGGCTCAGGTTTGACTTTTACGAGGGTATACAATGAGGCTGTATGACACGGTCTAGACCAAAAATCAACCAAAAAAGTCACGGTTTTAAAAGTGTGACACGGACTAGTGCATTGGTCGACACTGGCTGCCATGGGGAGTTTTGGATGATTCCGTGCGCGCCCGGGAGCGTCGTAACACTGTCCGTGACTGCAGCTAAACAACAATCCCTGGTTAAAAGGACGTGCGTGCAAAGTGTACAAGATATATAGTGTGCGTAGTGTGCGATCTCCTAAAAATTCCTTTTTGAGTTAAAACAGAGATTTTCATCAATGTGTTTTAAAAGAATTTTTTTTGGGACGGGGGAAATGCAACAAGTAAGCACATAAATTTTCTGGAGCCTGGCCAGACATAGGACCGCGTAGCCCCAAGCTGCCAAAACTTCCAGATTAGCCTCAGAAAGTGTCCTGATGGAACTGCCAAAGAAGCCGTCCGGCTATGATCCATTCAGATCAAGCCGTCCGGAGCAACGGTTTTCCGAGTTCCAATTTTTCATTTCAGGCTTGCTTCCCCGAGCATTTGGGCAACTTCCAGCTTCAGAATGGTTCCTGTTTATCACTTCAGAGTATGCACAATCCAAAACCCAAGATACATGCAAAATAATAAAAAGAAATACAAGCATAAAAATCGGGTTCGCGACGGAAGGCTAACCCTCGTAAATATTTCCAACGCTTTTTATGAGAAAAGATGTTTGGAAACATTTACATGTCTGAAATTACCCGGGATCCGGCTTCGCGTGCGGAGGCCCCGTGCATCTCGCATTTGTTGTCGCTGTTCGGGAATGTTTGCCTGGATCCGAGAGGCAGCGCGTTCGCGCCCCGGCATCTGGCTTTATTCCGCTTTAGCGTTTAGTTGGAGGTGTCTCGCTGTATTTTGCTTTGTAGAGTCACCACGCCGTTTTTATTATTAAGCCCAAAACATTGAAAAAGGGCATCAGTTTAAAAATAATAATAAACTGTTTTTGTGTGATGAGATTTTGAGTTCGGAGGTCAGATGACTCCTCGGGAAGAGAATATTAGAATCTTAGAGCTCACCCGAGTCGCCTCGTAAAAACGAGTCTTTCGGATACCCCTAATATTCTTTAACTATTGTGTATGTGTGTGCTTTTAAAAATGCATGCTGTGTCGGATGTCTACATTGTACACTGCGTATTGAAATGTATTGAAATAGTAATGGAAGGAAGCCTTACCAATGTTGGTTCGTGTCTGTCTTCCGCTGGGGAATAGTGTTTGAGGATGGAATGATGTTCCGGCACGGACCGGGATTGCTTCGGGAGGGGCCGGTTGTCTGCGGACAGAGTTTCGGCTTGAGTTGAGATTGTAGGCTGCGTTAGGGCAGAGTTTTGGCGTGCGTTGGGATGGCAGGAGTCACTCGGGCAGAGCTTCAGTGTGCGTTGGGATGGCAGGAGTCACTCGGGCAGAGTTTCGGCGTGGTTTGGGATCGCAGTAGTCACTCGGGCAGAGTTTTGGCGTGGTTTGAGATCGCCGGTTTGACTCGGAAAGAGCCTGGATGCCTTGGAAAGACCAGGCAAGGCCTCGGAGTACCACGAGGGGCCTCAGAGTGCCTCGAGAATGCCTCGGGGCAGCGCGGGAGCATCGCGGGAGCGCTCGGGGAGGCTTCAGAGCACCACGAGGGGGCTCGGAAGGCCTCGGAAGGATCCGAAAGGGGCCGGGATTGCCCCGAAGGGTCTTAAAGGGGAGCCTGAAGGCTAAGGTAAGAAGAGAGAAGAGGGAGGTGTCAAAAATGAGGGAGGGGGAGCCCTCTATTTATAGTAGGAGAAAACTGCAAGGAGGTCCGTACGGACCTCCCAGGTTATCCAGATTTTTAGTTTTCCTCGATTTGAGGGAATATGTGATGATGGTGAATATTCTGGAATTATAATGTCCCCTGTGCAAAGAGGTCCGTACGGACCACCTCAGCATGCAAAGAGGTCCGTACGGACCAACCATGCATGAGGGTAATCATTTTCTCCGGGATTTGAGGGAATATTGTGGACTTTAAGGGGATTCAGTAATTATTAAAACAAAGAGGTCCGTACGGACCACTTATGCTTTTCCAATTTCCTGAAAATTCCCAAAAGGTCCTTTTGTCCCTTTTTATCCCAGAAAGGCTCCTCCCTTGGTTTGGTTGAGGGTTTTTGAGGGTTTTGAGTGCCGTAGGTCTTCGAGGCTTGTGTTTGTGAGTCTGCGGTGTTTCCCATGTGCTCGGAAGAGGGTGATCCAGTTGGGGTACTTACGAAGCCCCTCGGCGGCGTCAACTTATGAAAGAAGTGGGGTCGTTGATAAGATAAGGGTCCTAATGCGGATCGCGTCTTTGAAGAGGAAGTGGCCGTGGAGGTCGGGGTGAGGACGTGGCGGTGTCCTATTGTGTGACCGTTTAGGTCGGTTAGGCTGAACCACTGTGATAGGATTCCTACGTATCCCTGGCGGGAATCAAGCCTGATCGTAGTTCGTGTGTGGGGTGAGTGTTGTAGTGCACGAGGACGGGAGATGTCCTCTGACTGAGACTCTATGGGTGGACGTGGTGGTGTCCTGGGTGACCATATAGGTCAATGGCTGGACCCTGTGATAGGATTCCTACGTATCCCTGGCGGGAATCAAGCCTGGCCGTAGTTCAGAAGTCGTGAAATTGTGAGTGTATGTGGGCGTGATGGTGCCCTGAAGTATCGTGTGACCGCCAAGGTCAGTGGTAAGGACGGGGTGGTGTCCTAAGATGTGGTGACCACCGAGGTCAATTGTGAGGACGTGGTGGTGTCCTGGGATGGAAACTTTACGATTTTCCTAATCGGGTGGTTTAAGGCCTTTCGGACCGGAGATAGTGATTTGGGAGGTTTATACGGTCTTCCGGACCGAGTGGTTTAAAGCCTTCCGGGCTGGAGATAGTGATGGGGGAGGTTTATACGGTCTTTCGGACCGAGTGGTTTAAAGCCTTCCGGGCTGGAGATAGTAATGGGGGAGGTTTATACGGTCTTCCGGACCGAGTGGTTTAAAGCCTTCCGGGCTGGAGATAGTATGAAGACTTGAATCATCTTATGGTTGCAGTTTGCCGTGCGTGAGGACTTTGAATCGTCTTCTGGCTGCGGTTTGCCATGCGTGAGGACTTGAATCGTCTTCTGGCTGCGGTTGTGTCATGTATGAAGACTTGAGTCGTCTTCTGACTGCGGTTGTGTCATGTATGAAGACTTGAGTCGTTTTCTGACTGCGGTTTACCATGCGTGAGGACTTGAATCGTCTTCTGGCTGCGGTTGTGTCATGTATGAAGACTTGAGTCGTCTTCTGACTGCGGTTTACCATGCGTGAGGACTTGAGTCGTCTTCTGGCTGCGGTTTGTCATGCTTGAGGACTTGAGTCGTCTTCTGACTGTGGGTTTTGGTTCAGGAGTATGAACCTAGTATTTGAGACTTAGTTCAGGAGTATGAACTTAAGTTGAGGCTTGGTTCAGGAGTATGAACCTGGCGAGGCTTTTTGTGAGGCGTGGTTGCCTTGTGCTTGATTTCGAGAGGCGTGATTGCCTTGTGCTTTGTCCGCTGGGGAGAAGGTTGGACCTACGACGGCCGCCGATGTTCGTCTGTTGGGGATCATTGTGGCCTTGTAGGGGCCTTTTCATGCTGAGAGGGTGACGTCGGGCTTACTTTGCTGGCCGGTGCTTGCAATGTCGATGAGCGTTTTGGAGGCATTTTGTGCCTTGAGATTTGTGCTGGGAGGTGCTGGCTCCTTCTTGCGCTTGTTTTGCCGTTTGAGTGGGCAAAGTCCGGGCTTACATTGACGGCCGGTGCTGGGGATATGTAGTCTTGTACGACTTCCTTTTGACTTGCTGGGGAAGGAGCTCGGGCTTACTTTGATGGCCGGTGTTTGCGTTGTCGATGAGCGTTTTGGAGGCGTTTTGTGCCTTGAGATTTGTGCTGGGAGGTGTTGGCTCCTTCTTGCGCTTGTTTTGCCATTGAGTGGGCGAAGTCCGGGCTTACATTGACGGCCGGTGCTTGCAATGTCGATGAGCATTTTGGAGGCGTTTTGTGCCTTGAGATTTGTGCTGGGAGGTGTTGGCTCCTTCTTGCGCTTGTTTTGCCGTTTGAGTGGGCGAAGTCCGGGCTTACATTGACGGCCGGTGCTGGGGATATGTAGTCTTGTATGACTTCCCTTTTGACTTGCTGGGGAAGGATCTCGGGCTTACTTTGATGGTCGGTGCTTGAGTTGCCGTTGGAGTGGGCGAAATCCGAGCTTACACTGATGGCCGGTGGTTGAATTGTCGTTGAGTGGGCGAAGTCCGGGCTTAGTTTGACGGCCGGTGGTTGAATTTCCGTTGAGTGGGCGAAGTCCGGGCTTACATTGACGGCCGGTGGTTGAATTGCCGTTGAGTAGGCGAAGTCCGGGCTTACATTGACGGCCGGTGGTTGAATTGCCGTTGAGTAGGCGAAGTCCGGGCTTACATTGACGTCCGGTTGTTGAATTACCGTCGAGTAGGCGAAGTCCGGGCTTACATTGACGGCCGGTTGTTGAATTGCCATTGAGTAGGCGAAGTTTGGGCTTACATTGACGGCCGGTGGTTGAATTGCCGTTGAGTGGGCGAAGTCCGGGCTTACATTGACAGCCGGTTGTTGAATTGCCGTTGAGTAGGCGAAGTTCGGGCTTACATTGACGGCCGGTTGTTGAATTGCCGTTGAGTAGGCGAAGTCCGGGCTTACATTGACGGCCGGTTGTTGAATTGCCGTTGAGTAGGCGAAGTCCGGGCTTACATTGACGGCCGGTTGTTGAATTGCTTGGTTAAGGACCAAATTGCACTGAATTTGCTGAAATAGGCCTTAGGACAGCCAGGGGCAAAGATTATAAGGGCAGAAAAGTAATTTGGCCCCTCGTTGCAAGAAGGTCCGTACGGACCACAGGATGTAAAGAGGTCCGTACGGACCAAGTGTGAATTTTACGGTTCAGTTTTGGTAGGATAAAAACCGAGGCATCCCCTTCATTTCCCATTCCCAGTTCACAAACCAGTCGAGAGAGAGAGAGGAAAAAACCTCCATTTTTAACCAAAATCCTCCATTTTTTAGCTTGAATTGCTCGCAATGGCAGAAGGATCTCGGAGGGGTCGTCGACAACGCAGTCAAGAAGTGATCGAGCAACGGATGGAGCTCCAAAGAAATTGGATCTCCTTTGTTCCATCTTCGAAGAACCCGGATGTATTGTATCCGAATCCGGAGGTGCACAATCGTCGCTCTAGGAACGTCGGGGAGGTAAGAAATCCACTCCGTTTTGATTCCCTGCTCGAATTTTTTTTGAATGCTAGAACTAGGTTTTAGTTTTTCGCATTTTGAGGTTTTTGTTATTTGCCATGCCTTTTGTGAAATTCTTGACGAATTGTTGAAAATTAGCATGTAAATATTGTGAATATGTGCATTTTGTTCAGAAATGTGTAGATTAGCTTTTATTTGTGAAAATAAAGTGCCTCTCTAATCAATTGCATGCTTTGGTGTTTTGTACCTTATGCTATTTATGTATGTACAATGTGGGAAAATTGTCATGTAGGGACAAATTTTGTAGAAAAAAATGTGACATGTGCCGTGTTTCGTGACGGGTTTTGTCTGAAAGTATGTGCCGTGTAGGGACGGACTTTCCTTTTGAAAATGTGTTATGCAGTGTGTGCCGTGTTTTTGGTGACGGACTTTGTGGGGAAAGTATGTGCAATATGTGCCGTGTTTTGTGACGGGTTTTTTTTTTTTGAAAATGTGTCGTGTAGGGCTTGATCCCTTTGTTGAGAAAATTTGTACAGTGTGTGCCGTGTTTTGTGACGGACTGCATGGAAAAATTATGTATAATGCATGTCATGTTTTGAGTTGCATGTAAAAATTATGTGCAATATGTGCCATGTTTCGTGATGGGATATATGTGCTTTGCTTTTCTTTTGGTATTTTGCATTAAGTATGTGACTGACGTACCTTTGCTGTGTTTACCTGCAGGATGAGGGGCTCTTGGCGGGGAAGGCCAAAAAGATGAAGACTCGGGGATCGCTCGAGGCTGTTGTCGAGTTGTGGCAGCGGATGCCGGACATTTCTGTGGATGGTAGGCCGAGCCCCAGGAGGCTGGTCTACGCTTCTGGCCTGGGCGTGTTCGTGGAGAACTTGGCCGGGGTTTCTGACACGAGGAAGAACAAGAGCGTCTTCCTTGGCCTTTCTGAGTATTGGTGGGATACCACCCACACCTTCCATCTGAGCTGGGGAGAGGTGACGGTGACGCCCACGGACTTTCTTTGCTATCACGGGCTTTCCTTGAAGGAGGGCCGGTGTGGTGGCGAGATATGATTGCCGAGGACGTCTTGGGGCTGTTGGGCTTTGTGCTGTTCCTCGCGAGGGTCTTGGCATGTTGTATAGTGATGTTGAGATGAGGATCACGGCCGGTATTGGGGCCTATGTTCGAGGTACCGGCCGGGTGACGAGCGGAGCGGCGCGTGCTCCTTCTGTGGTTTGCGCTTTCAGAGACTTTGTTCTCGAACCACTCGACTACGGCTCCTTTTGCTCTGTGGAGAGCTTGATTGATTTGGAGAGAGTTTGTGATATCTCTTGGGGCGAGGCGGGCTTGGCCGAGCTCTACTTCTCTTTGGACCGGTTTAGCGGGGTGTGGCGATTCCTTGGCTTGTTTTGACTTTGCTTTGGAGGTATGAGTTTATTCTTTGTTTTTGATTTAGCAACTTGTCGTTTCTCCGTTTTCTTTTGCACCGAGCCTTTTACGCTTTTGTCACGGTTGTGGTTCTATGAGATCTTTCGGTGCTTCCCGTGGGATAGAGTCACAGGGGCATAGCGGCGTATCCCGCTATGTTAGAGGCAGGCACGCCGGCGAGGAGGAGGACCGGCGGGGAAGCTCACCATCGCCTATGGAGATGTGCGGGAGCTTTTGGAGAGAGATAGCCGGAGAGGTTTGTTACGTATCCTTGGGCTCGATATGAGGATGATGATTTCGAGGGGCTCCCACAGTGACGGTGCGGCGGAAGATCTTTGCGGGGCACGACTTGCGATGTCATGTATTTGGGAGAGCGGGTCTTACGCGGCATGGCCCGGGTATGCTTCCCTTGGCTCCGAGGGACCCTCCTTTTGGGATGTTGGATTCCCGGGATATGGATGTGTTGGACTTTGAGAGGTATCTGGGCGGCGTGAGTGCCGATGAGTTTGTGTTGTATAAAGAGGAGTATGGAGCTTTTGTGAGGAGGAAGTTGAGGACACCACAGGTGTTGGCAAGGGAGAGGGAGGCTGGTCCGCAGGGTCCCCCAGAGGTTTCGGTGCCTGGGCCGGACTTTATGTATGTTCGTGGGGATTCCTCGAAGAGGAGGGTGTCTATACCCGTCCCTGAGCAGGCTCCTGCTGCCTACCGTGTGGATCCTGATAGACCGGTGAGTGTGCTTACTCTTTTCCATCTTGGCATCCTTTCTGTGATTTTCTATTTTTTGTTGTTGAGTATGACTGTATTGCTGAGCGTTTCTTTGGCTGCTTGCTTGTGCAGGACCTGGGGAGGGCTTTTGACATGCTGACCCGCCGCTATGTGGCGATGCGGTCTTTCGCGAAGAAGATGGCGTCGAAGATGTCTTGCCGGTCTTTGCGACGTGTGCCGGCGTACACGCCAATGCCTTCGAGGCATTCTGTAGATGTTCCTCCACCGAGAGCCGAGCCGGAGCCACAGCAGGAGGGACCTTCGCGGGGGCGGCATAGCATGGATGCCGGGACGTCTTCGGGAGCGCTGAGGCCGCAGACCCTTTACCGATTCTTTCCTCAGCAGGATGCACAGGGTGAGGGTTCGTCAGAGCCTTCTTTCTTCGATCCTTTCGTCGAATTTGATCCTTCTGATTACTTTGAGTACCAGCCTCCGGAGGGGGCTCGGTATTCTGATGACGAGGATGTGACAGGCGAGTTCACCGGGATGCCCGACTTCTCTCTTGAGGACCTTGGTGAGGACTATGATGCTGAAGATTCGGATTAGGGTTCATTTTCTTTCCCTCTTTCCATATCTTCTTTTTTTTTCTTTTATCAACAGACATTAGATGTACCTGTAATAAAACACTCGTATTTGCATGGCAAACGCATTTTATTTTGAGATGTAATGTCATTTTTGTGATTCCCGGGAATTGTCCTAGAAATTGTTGCTATTATTTTTTTTATTTTGTGCATGCCACGTGAGCTGAGAGTGCATTTGTGGGTAGTGTATGTTTGCCGGAAATGGCTTTGGCCAGTGTTTGGGCGGTTTGGAGCAAGGTCTGGTGAGAATAGTGGTTGTTATGCTTGTTTCTTTGAGAAAGTGGGGCCAAGATGCAATAAGGTCCGTACGGACAGACCTAGGTTGCAAAGAGGTCCGTACGGACCAACCTTGCTTTTGGGAGGGAAATAAATGCTTTCCAGTGTCTGGTCTTTCCCCATTTCCCCATTTGCAGCCATTTTCGAGCTTTCTTCCCCATTTTCTCTAGGAACCTCCATTTTTGCCATGGATTCTTCGTATGTTCCTAGAATTTTGCCGAGGCTTTCACAGGAGAGGCAAGCACACTTCCTTGAGCAGCTGAAAATGTGAATGCGGCGCCGTATGAGGCATCAGAGACGGGTTTTCGAGGTAAGGTTTCGTCTTTGCTCGATTTGGTCTTTTAAGGAGTTGGTTCCTGATTGGGATTTGTTGCGGGCTGCCGCGAAGTTCTGGGACGTTAGGAGTCATGTGTATTGCTTCTCCTACAATGAAATGGTGCCCACTTTCGAGGATTTTTGGGCTTTGATTGGAGGACCGGAGGTGGAGGCCATCTCGCTTCCTTTGATTGGTGAGTCTTTGCGGTGAGCGTGAAGCTTGCGAGGCTTTCTTCGTACTTCGTTGGAAGAAGTCGGGGCATGATCCTTGATTCGGGTCATATTGACATTTACGAGCTGCGGAGCGGTTTATGGTTGATGATGAGAGTGATGTCTCTTGGGACGCATTTGCCTTGTGCGTGATGGCGACGCTTTTCATGAGTCGGCTCCCTTGGCATTTGCGATGGCGCTTTGCTAGATGTGGTTGGGCCTTTGTAGTGGAGAGGATATTGTCCCGTTGTTCTTTGGGGAGACTCTTCATGGTATTGACCGTCGCGGCCCAGGGATCGTTTCATGAGAGGGAAGCCCCGCTTTGCTCACCTTGTGGGCTGCGAGAGAGACTTCGAGGCCATTCCCGAGGCTTCGATGTCGTTTAGCCCGTGGTCATTTGCTCGGCGACCTCTTGTGTTGGATATGGATCAATCCGCTGGGAGAGATGGATGGCACGGCTTGGTACGCATCGAATCCGTTGGTGGGTTCCTCAGCAGGGGATTGAGACTAGGAGGGTCTTTCGGGAAGGGTCCTATGTCGTCGAGTTCCGGGTTTGTCTTGGTCCTCCTTCTATATTCCGTCACTTGTTTCCGGCGGTTTGGGATGAAGCAGGAGCCTTTGTTGGGCTGGGATGACCTTGCTACTACGGAGATAGCTCCTCTTTGTATGGCGGCTCAGTGCTTTCTTGTATTTTACGAGGGTATGGAAGTATTCCGCTTTCCCTCTGTGGTACTCCTTAGACGTCGGGAGAGTGTCGTATTGACGACTCGGTACACGGCTTTGGTATGAGCGGCGTGTTGGGCGATCCCAAGTGGCTTTGGAGAGCGGGCGTGTAGCGATTGCAGGACCCGGTTGCCGTAGTAGCTATTGCCTTAGGAGTGCCGAAGCACAGTCGACCCTCGGGATGTTACGGGAGACACTTTATTTGACTACGAGACCGAGTTGACCGGCGACGGGGAGAGGTCCTCTTTACGGACTCGCGGGGAGGAGATCCGAGCCGAAGCACGGGCGAATGAAGCCACGAGAGGCTGGCTGGATTGTTTGACTCTGGGGAGGACCCACGATCTCGGGCGAGAGACGCGAGTTGGTTCGCGTGGAGCGAAAGAAGACTCGCGGGGACGAGGAAGAAAGGGAAGAATGGCGAGGGGACAAGCGCAGATGGCGCGGAATGACCTCCTAGGTATCCATTCATTGCATTGTAAACACATTATTTGTTAAATGTATTAAGTTGTCTTTTAGCATGTTGTGAACTTGAGAGTAGACCGTGCTTGAACTCATCAAGAAATTTTGTAACCGTTAGTGATTTGTGATTTACTTTTAAAGCTTTGTCGAGATGCAAGATCTCTTGTTCGCTTTTGTGTCTTCTGTGCACCTTGTCGGCGTCCATCTTTGAACTTTTCTGTTGCATTTGCGGGCCCGAAGCGATGCAGGCCATGACGGCAATCCCCTTTGCTTAGGCTTTGTGCTTGGCTGAGAGGTTGAATGATCCCCTGACAAGTCGTTTTGACGGTCATTTCCGTAGCTTCCTTGCCCTTTGTTGGCGTCGGGCTCTTGACCTCAATTTCGCAGCTTCTGCTTGAGCTTTTTTTTTTATATATATATTTTTTGTGAGCCCTTGCTCGAGCTCTTTTTTTATTTTATTTTTTTTGTGAGCCCATGCTCGAGCTCTCTTTTTTTTTTGAAGCGCGTGAGGGCGAAGACAAGCCCCTGGCTTGGAAGTAGACATGGGTCAGTCGTTTGACGTTGAGTGACCTCCGGATGTCCTTTGATGTTGCCACGGTCGTTTGACTTGGTCAAGTTGACGTTGGGGCATGCTCTTGAAAAGTGCATAGCTTGATGGAAGTCTTGATTGACATTCAAACTTTTGACTCTTTGTGTATTTTTAGATCGGACCAATTAAGGTTGCCTACGTTCCCCCGAACTAGAGGGCTCAGGTCTGCGCAGTTCGACACTACATGGAGTGCCAATAGATGCACAGTTATTCTTCTTTAGGCGAAGTATCTGCGAAGTTTGCTTCCATTGACTGGATTCATGAAGGGATTGCCGTCTAGGTCTGTCAGCTTCATGGCACCTCCAGAGAAGATCTTTTGAACCACGAAAGGGCCGATCCATGTGGGTTCCCATTTTCCCAGTGGGTTGGTTCGAGTGGGAGGCTTTTCTTTGAGTACAAGGTCGCCTTCCCTGATGTCTCGGGACTTGACTTTCTTGTCGAAAGCTCTAGCCATCCTGCTTTGATAGGCTCGGACGTGTTCCATGGCCTTTAGTCGTCGCTCGTCTAGCAGAGCCAATTCGTCATGTCGGCTTGGAGCCATTCGACTTCGTTGACGTCATTTTCCAGCGGCACTCGGGTGAGGAATTTCAGTTCAATGGGAAGGGCCTTCCATCCCGTATGTCGGGCGAATGGGGTTTCTCCGTGGGTACATTCGGCCCGATGTTCGATAGCCCCAAAGTGCAAGGTGCGGCTTCTCGGGCCAATCTCGTCCTCGGGTGGTCATTTTTCGGATGATCCGTTCGAGGGTTTTGTTTCTTTGCTTCCACGGCGCCGTTTGTTTGTGGCCGGTAGGGAGAAGATTTGTGGCGTGTGATCTTGAATTCAGCCAACAGTCTGTCGAATTCCCCCTCGAAGTGTGAACCGTTGTCTGATATGACCTCATTTGGGATGCCGTCGGCAGATGATGTTTTCTTTGAGGAAATGCGCGACCTTCTTGGAGGTGAGTACCCTGTAGGACTTGGCTTTGACCCATTTGGTGAAGTAGTCGATGGCTACTAAGATGAACTCGTGGCCAGTTCTTTGCTGGCGGAGCGATTTTCCCGATGACGTCAATTCCCCAAGTGGCAAATGGCCAGGGTGTAGTCATGCAGTAGAGATCGTGGGGCGGTAGATGATTGAGGTTGGAGAACCGTTGACACTTGTCGCAGCTTCGGACAAAGTGGATGCAGTCTGCCTCCATGGAGATCCAGTAGTAGCCCATCCTGAGAATGATTTGCATCAGGGCTGCAGCGTTCATGTGGGGACCGCAAGCCCCATTGTGGACTTCGTTCATGAGCTTGTTTGCCTCTTCCTGGTTGATGCAGCGTAGGAGTGGTCCATGGTAGCGTTTCTTGTATAGCATGTCCCCAAGGATGACGAAGTGAGAGGCAAGGCGTTTTAGGGCCATGATGCTCTTGGTTTTGACCCCTTCTGTGTGTGGGCCTTCCTTGTTCATGAAGGTGGTTTCCCCGTTCTTGAGGTATTGGGAGATCTGATTATACCATGGCTCATTGATGGGCTTAGGTTCTGGTTTGATCTCACAACAATAGGCGGGAATTTCCTTTCGTCCGACTTTGAAGGGTTTGATTGCTTTTCCTTCAGGGATTTCCACAAGTGAAGCCAAGGTGGCTAAGGCATGCACCAAACTGTTTCGGTCTCTTGGCAAGTAGTGGAAGGTGACCTCTTCGTGTGTGATGAGGTCCTCCATGCGGGCGTGGTATTTTTGCAAGCACAGGTCTATGGTTTTCCACTTGTTGGAGACTTGGTTGATGATCGAGTGAGTCCCCATAAACTTCGAGTTTACGGACATTCCTCTCGAGTGCGGCTTGTAGTCCGGCAGCACAGGCTTCATATATCGGCGGCATTGTTGGTTACCTCGAAATTGAGCTTTATGGCGATTGGGGTGTGCTCGTCCTTGGGATCGACCAAGAGTATACCGATGCCGTTTCCTTTTTTGTTGGCTGCTCCATCGAAGAACAGTTGCCATCGATTTTCGCCTTCGAGTGCAAAGATTCCCTCGTCTGGAAATTGTGGTTCGGGGCCTCGAGCCTCGTCGGTTGGGAAATCGGCCGGTTGTTCGGCCATTGCCCGTCCCTTGATTGACTTTTGGTTCACGTACTTGATGTCAAATTCCGCTAGGAAGAAAGACCATTTGGCGAGCCTCATTGACGAGATGGTTTGTCGAAGAGGTATTTGGCTGGGTCCATTTTGGACACCAAGTGTACCGTGTGCGGCTGCATGTAGTGGCGTAATTTTCCAACAACCCATGCAGGCTGCGCTTGAGGTTTTCTCGAGGGCGAGTAGTTGAGTTATTTGCCTTGAAACTTTCGGCGCGAAGTAGATGGCATTCTCGACTCGTGACTCTTTCTTTTCTTGACGAGCATGGCTCCAAGCTGCGGTGTCGGTCACGATTAGGTATAGCAAGCAGTGGCTTCTCCTCGTGGGGAGGACGAGAGAATAGGAGGACTCACAAGGTATGCCTTTATTTCCTCAAAGGCATCTTGGCATTACGAGTTCCATTCAATGTCGGCGTTCTTCTTCATCGGTTTGAAGATTGGCTCGCACATGGAGGTCAATTGGTTGTGAAGCGGGCGATATACTGCGGCGGCCCATGAAGCTTTTCACCTCTGTACGAGTTTGCGGTGGTCTCATTTCGATGATGGCCTTGATCTTTTGAGGATCAACCTCGATGCCTCTCTCGGTGACCATGTATCCCAGACCTTGCCTCGGCTAACCCCAGAATGTGCATTTGGCGGGGTTTAGCCTCATTGAGTGTTTTCGGAGGCGATTGAAGAATTTTCTCGGAGTCTCGTGAGGTGTTGTCCATCTGATCCCTTTGAGTGGATGATCATGTCATCGACGTACACTTCGATCTCTTTGTGGATCATATCGTGGAAGAGGGCGGTTCTTTGCCGTTGGTAGGTAGCCCCCGGCGTTCTTTAGTCCGAACGGCATTGCGTGTAGCGGTAGGTTCCCCGAGGGGTTGTGAAGGCTGTCTTTTCTTGGTCTTCTTCGGCCATCTTGATTTGATTGTAGCCGGAAAACCCATCACGAAGGACTTGACTTCGAAATTGGTGTAGTGTCTACCCGACATGTCGATGTTGGGTAGTGGAAAATCGTCCTTGGGACTTGCTTTGTTGAGATCTCGGAAGTCCACGCGGCAACGTACTTTTCCATTGGCCTTGGTGACCGTGACGATATTGGAGAGCCATGTGGGGTACTCGATCACCACGATGAAGCCGACGCGGAGCATTTTTTCGATCTCTTCTTTGACTTGTAAAGACCATTACGGCTTGATTCGGCGTAGCTTTTGCTTGATGGGCTTGGCCTCGGGATTGAGGAATCCGGTGTTCTACAATGTTTGGATCTAATCCTGGCATGTCTTGGTAAGACCAAGCGAACACGTCCACGAATTCTTTGGCGGTGCGGTCAATGCGTCTTGCTCTGTGCCGGTGAAGAAACTTCCGATTTGCGTCTCTTTTGGCTCTTCGGCGGTTCCCAAATTCACTTTGGTTAAAACCTCCTCGGCGGCTTGGGCCCGGTTTTCTCTCGTTTGACAAACATGCTTAAAGATGTGCTTAATGTATTGTTCATTTAATGTGTACGCTTCTTTATCAAGTGAATCGTTATTAAGCTGTTTGTGTGTTAGTTAATTTATCGGTTGTTAAAGATGCAATGAGAGGATACTCGGAAAGATCGAAGCATTCATTAAGAGCATACGGGAATACATTATTGTCAATGAGTTCGTAATCTTACGGCGTGAGGCCATCGAGATGACTCGAGAGACTCAAATTCAAAGATAATGGACTCGGGATGAGTTTTGACACTTGGACTCTAGGACTCGAGGGAGTCGGACCAAGTTGTTCGATCATGTCCTTTTTCTTGCGCGGTGGAGTCAGGAGAAGGTGGCCCGGTTATTGAGTGGCAATGAGCTTGATAGGAGGCGGGGTTTGAAAGCCTTTGTGTCACCGTTCCCAATCATGGCTATCACGAGTTATCGAAACAAAATCGATTAGATCGGCATCTCGATTTCTTCTTTGAAGCGAGGTGGAGCGGTGGCTCGTTCCAAGCATCGTCTGCGGAGTCTTTTGCTTTGTCTTGGGCATTACTAGCTCGAATGCGGACTCGTCCCGCTTGTTTAAGGCGGGAATGTTGACGAGAGAGTTTTCGAGTTCTTACGCGAAAGAGGGGTTTTCCCGAACCAAAATTCGTTGTGAATAGTGGTGGTCATGGATCCGGTAGAGGCGGTGTGTCGAGAAATGCTCTTCGGACGGGATTTGGCTTGAGGCCTCGAATCTTGCCGGGTTCCTTGGAGCTTGTCCCATGGTTGTCGGCTAGCTTTGTTTGGCGGCGATCGGCTCTGTTCCCTTTCCTGGATCTTCTTCCAAGTTGCCGGCCTTCTTTGTGAAGTACTTGGTCATGTCGAAGGCTGTGGGACGAAGATCGGAGATTGCGTGCAAGCCTCTTTTGCTATCTGCGGAGCGTTTTGTGCGGCTCGCTTGTCCTCCGAAATGTGTTCGGAAGTAGGAGAGTATCCCAAGCCATGGAGGTATTACATTCTTTGATATGGATGATTTGTTGGGTACCACGATGGCGTTTTCCCAAACCGAGCCCCGAGATGTAGTTCATGTGCTTCATCATTTTCATCGGGGGAGGGATCTTGTCCCAAATCAAAAGGCGAGTCTATGTGGCATACACGGGCCTTTGGGCTTTCGATGGTGAACCTGTTAGCATCATGCCATCATCGTCGTGTTTGATCTCTAAGACCGGGACGCCGTTTGTGTCGGTCCTTTCGGTGACTACGCTATCACCGTATATGATGGTTAGATCTGTTCCTTGGACAAACTTTACGCAGCGATGGAGAGTGGATGCCACCCCATTGATAGGTGTAGCCAAGGGCGTCCCAAAATGGCGGTGAATGTGATCGGGATGTCGATGACTTGGAAATCCGTCGGGACCATTTGTTTTCCGAACCACGGGTTCAAGTGGCTATTCCCAGGCGAGGCGGGACGTTGAGTCGTATGCCTTGATTGCACGAGTTGAGGGCTTTAGATCGGTCGCTTTGATCCCTAGCGAGATCCATCATTTTGGATGGCAAGACATTCATGGATGATCCCCATCTACCAAAACCCGTGGGAGACGACGCTCGTCCGGTTGAAGCTGTTATGTAGAGAGGCTCATTGTGGTCGGCCCAAATTTTGAAAGGTCGAGCTACGCGAAAGTGATGATATTCTTTGTAATTAACGTTGCCAATCATACGAGCTGCTTCATCGGGTGTCACCGTGATGGGAACCATGGTGCAGGCCGAGGCTTTCTTCGGCAACTTGAGCTTGTGCGGAGTAAGATGAAGTGAGTAAGGACCGGAGGCGAGATGTTAGCCTCGAGTGCGCTTGAGGCGTGTTAAGACGGGATCTTCGACCTTTGGGTCCAAGGTTTCGGCTTCTTTGGCATAGGGCCCCTTTTCGGTTCGTGGCTCGGTATGGGTGGCCTTTTGTCCGTCCGTGGAAGATTCTTTGGGGATTTGGCCAGGAACGTGTCGAAACGTTCACTTACGGCCTTATGGTTTTGCATGTCTCTCCTATTTCGTAGTGGGAGGACCACGATTGGCGTAGGTCCAGGTGCGCATTTCAATTCGTTCCTTTGTCATAGCTTTTGTGGAGACGTCCACGGTGGCTTTGAGGTCTTCCCAAGACAGGGGTTGGATTATCTGGACCTTTGGGCCTTCAGTGGCGGTGCGGAGCTCGTCCCGGTGATCATGGAGCGAGACGTTGCCATGGCCTTGTGCGAGCTAGAGAGACTTCTTTGGAGTAGATGACATAGTAGTCAAACTTTCCTGAGGTTCTCCAAGGGTTCCGTGGGATCACCGGATTCATACTTCTTCTTAAGTTTTTGTTGAGAAGATGGCTT